>CM068965.1:60628259-60647973 GCA_035128595.1 Eptatretus atami | reverse complement strand
GGTTTACATACACGAGGCGAAGCTTTGAGGTCCGTCTCTCACAACCCAACTAAGAGCCACTGGCAAGCGTCTTGCTCAATACATGAGCCATTCTTCCGTATGGCACTCAAGTCTTTACAGACTGAGATTTAAAGCATATGGTCACGAATAGACAAAAGCAGAGATGTCGATCTAGATTTCGCCCTTGTGGGCTCATCAGGACAACATACTGCTGATCGTTTATTTGTGACCATATTAGGCTCACGAATATAACTGAATCGAACCCCATAACCTGACGAGGTAGCAGGGCACAAATTGAGTCCCACCACAACGCTTGCTGCACGACCTGCCAGCAACAAGTGTCACCTGCCATGTGAGCACATTGTCTCTACCCTGCTGAATACCACTCAGGAGGTTTGCAGCATCACCAGTCAGGAGATCACCAGCCAGCTATAATATATAAAGCTCCTTCTAACCACTGATTCACTGCCTGACTGACTCACTGATTGATATTTAAGATAGGTATCTACCGAGTGATGAAGAAAGCTGAAATTTTGCATGCCGATGGGATTCAGTCATTCGACTATGCCGTGTCAGAATGGCGACCCATCCAGGATTGTGCCCAATAGCCCAAGAGATTGCTTCGGCAGCACCGACGCTCTGTACAGAGTCTGGTCCCAATGGATGGAATGGATCGATCGAATGGACATCAAAGCCAGTACACCAGAAAAAAATCACAGAATCGTCGGACAACGTCCACAAATGAAAATATAAACAATTGAAAAAATAAAGAAAAAATGCAGGTGAGTGACCCGAGACAATGGGGAAGCACAGTAATTTTGTTTGCCAATAGACATCAAAGCCGATACACCAGGAGAAAAATCATAGAACTGTCGGAATACATTCGTAAATGAAAATATAAATAAATGAAAAAAAAAAATTAAACATCAAATGCAGGTGGGTGACCCGAGACAATGGGGAAGCATGGTAATTCTGTGTGCCGATGGACATCGAAGCTGATACACTGGGGAAAAAATCACAGAACCGTCAGAAAGCATCCATAAATGAAAATATAAATAAGCAAGAAAAAGAGCAATCAGAGATTGCAGACCCTCGCCGGTACTTGTTTTGTGTGGTGTATTTTGGGTGGCGTTTGTTTACTGGTTTGTTACATAATTCACGTGAAGGGCACTTGGTAGAGCGCATACCTCCGCCACTCAATGCCTGATCCACAAGAACGTATCCGGTCCAATACATTTTTCAAATATCATGCTACATGTAGTTTTTGGCCCGATCTCTCAATGGTGAAGAATCACTAAAAAATTAAATAATTCTTGTATCTGGATCCGGATGTGGATCTTCTCCAAAATCGAAACAATTAGTCCTTGGGACGCACCCAACCTGTCCACCAAGTTTCATCGGAATCCGTCCTCAACTTTTTAAGATATCGTGCTATATCATTTTAAGGCCCATCTCTCACTGGTGAAGAATCATTAAAAATTAAACTAGAGGGGGAGCACTCGGTAGAGTGCAAAACCTCTGCCGCAATACTGCTGGGTCACTAAGTGAACCTGATATCCATATCATTGTAGGTCAAAACGATCAGACTCTACTGAACCACGATTGAATAAACTAAACCAGATCGACGCGCATGTAGAAATGCCAAAAAAAAAAATCGAAATTTTTTTGAAAAAAAAGGTGCAAAAATTTTTTTCTCTAACAAATTTTTTTTTTTTGGGGAGGGGGGTTGGAAATCACTTAAAACATGTAGAAATGCAAAAAAAAAAATTCAAAATATTTTTCAAATATCGAAATTTTTTGAAAAAAAGTTGCAAAATTTTGTTTTTTTTTTTCTAACAAATTTTTTTTTTTTGGTTGGAAATCACTTAAAACATGTATAAATGCAAAAACAAAAATTCAAATATTTTTTCAAAATGGCCGCCATAGCGGCCATATTGGACTTTGGACCAAGTCCAAAATCTAATGGCATGATCCTTGGACCATACCTAACCCCCCCACCAAGTTTCGTCGAAATCCGTCCAGAAGTTTTTCCGTAATACTGTTCACAAACAAACAAACAAACAAACAAGCAGTCATAGACTGGTACTTACGAAATCGTCAACTTGACCTCTGACCTTGTCTAATAAAAGCTGTCTCTAGAGAATGTAGCGCCGCAAACCAGAAGTTTCTACAATGATTCTGTACCAAACCATCAAAAATCGAATGTTTGACCTCACCGTGACCTTGACCGTTGACCGATTTTGACCAAAATCTAATCAGCACTAGCCATCACCCTCCTGAATCACGTGGTGTAATTTGACATTGGTAGCTTCTTCCATCTCTGAGTTATCTGTACCAAACCATCAAAAATCGAATATTTGACCTCGCTGTACCAAACCATCAAAAACTGAATATTTGACCTCGCTGTGACCTTGACCTTGACCGATTTTGACCAAAATCTAATCAGCACTAGCCATCACCCTCCTGAATCACGTGGTGTAATTTGACATTGGTAGCTTCTTCCGTTCTCGAGTTATCTGTACCAAACCATCAAAAATCGAATGTTTGACCTCACCGTGACCGTTGACCTTGACCGATTTTGACCAAAATCTAATCAGCACTAGCCATCACCCTCCTGAATCACGTGTGTAATTTGACATTGGTAGCTTCTTCCGTTCTCGAGTTATCGTGCCTACAAACAAACAAACATACAAACAAACAAACAAACAAACAGAAACGGTAGTCATCAATATACTTACGAAATCTTTAGATTTCGTAAGTAACAAACAAGCAGTCATAGATTGGTACTTACGAAATCGTCAACTTGACCTCTGACCTTGTCTAATAAAAGCTGTCTCTGGAGAAGGTAGCGACGCAAACTAGAAGTTTCTACGATGATTCTTACCAAACCATCAAAAATCGAATGTTTGACCTCACTGTGACCTTGACCTTTGACCGATTTTGACCAAAATCTAATCAGCACTAGCCATCACCCTCCTGAATCACGTGGTGTAATTTGACATTGGTAGCTTCTTCCGTTCGCGAGTTATAATTTTTTTTGATGTTTGACCTCACTGTGACCTTGACCTTTGACAGATTTTGACCAAAATCTAATCAGCGCTAGCCATCACCCTCCTAATCACGTGGTCTAATTTGACATTGGTAGCTTCTTCCGTTCTCGAGTTATTCGTGCCTACAAACAAACAAACAAACACACAAACAAACCACACAAACAAACACACAAACAAACACACAAACAACACACAAACAAACAAACAGAAACGGAACTGATCAATATACTTACGAAATCTTTAGATTTCGTAAGTAACAAACAGACAGGCGTGAAAACAGTAACCTCCGTCCATCTTCGATGGCGGAGGTTAATAACTCTTGTATCCAGATCTGGATTCGGATCTTCCAAAATTGAATCACCTCTTCCCAGTGGCACTCCCAACCTGTCCACCAAGTTTTGTGTGAATCCTTCCATAACTTTGTGAGATATTGTGCTATATATCGTTTTTGGCCTGATCTCTCAATGGTGAAGAATCACTTTAAAAAATTCTCAGATCTGGATCCAGATTCGGATCTTCACCAAAATTGCCCTTGGCCAGTCACCTATACACAAAAACAATTTCAAACGATTGCTTGAAAACTGTGGCTAAAAATCGTATGACAGACAAACAGACAGACAAACGCTACAGACCAACATACTTGGCAAAAAAAAATTCACACCAAGTAACAAACGGACAAACAGATGGAAAGGGGTGAAAACATAACCTCCTTCACCTTCCGTGATGGAGGTAATAAATGACATAATAAGAAGTACCACTTTATAACTGCTGGCAGTGATGACCAGGCACCAAGACGTCCTGCTTTGATGTAACCCCGCTCTGATTGGACACCTGACCCATGCCATTTTTTATTATTATTCAATTGAATTTAGAATGGGATTAAAATAAATTCAATTCAAATCAAATGGAAGACAAAATCGTACAGTCCTGCATTGGAGTAACCAAGACGAACCCAAACAAGCAAAAAGCAAAGATGAAGTCATCAGGAGGAACCTGGATGGATTCACATTTCAGCTGTTACTCCTCTACCCTCAAACACATCCAGCCACAGCCAGTGATCCTTATTCAAAAAAAAAAAAAAAAATGAAAAAGAACCCAGATCAAGAAAATTAAATAACTCTGGCTGCCAGCCATGCATCCGATCAAGTTGAAATTTTAATCGTGTATTCCCTATTATTACTAGATCATAATGTGAAGTTTCACGTCGATTAATTAAGCGGTTCCAGAAAAACATTATTTAATATTTTTCTTCAATCCAATATGGCTGCCAAACCATATGACCTATCAATTATTCCTTAATAAACTTGTACACCCATGGCTTGGAGAACATTTGTGTGAAGTTTCCCCTCAATCTGTCCAGCCATTCTGGAGAAAAATATTTTTTATAGGTTTTAGGGTAAATCCAATATGGCTGCCAAACCATGTGACCTATGATGTCATATCTGTGAATATTTTGTTCCTCATGGATCGGTGATCATTCCTGTAAAGTTTCACCACGATCTGTTCAGCCATTTCAGAGAAGATATTTGAAGGTTTTGTAAAGAAAAAACAATATGGCTGCCGAATCACGTGACCGAATCACATGACCAAATCTGTGCTACCGCTGATGATTTGCCAATAAGCGATGAAACTGGTCCGGTAGCTGAGGGGGTATGTAGCATTGGAATTCTCATGTGTGTACTATGTATAGTTGTGGAGGAACTCTGGGAAGGGTTGGAAACTGCAAAGCGCTTACCTTGTGTAGGCCTTCTTTGGTTACTTTATGCAGCTTCTTCAGCTGGAGGAGTGTGAGAGTTGTCAATTATTTATATAATCCTAGCCACCTGGGTTTAGTTGATTAGGTGAGAGCTGATCGGCTATTCCCTCCATTCACAGGTGAGAGACGCAGGCAGATGCCAGCATTGGGGAGAAGACGATCCAGAGGAGACATGCCAGAATTGACATGCCAAACCCATGGAGTAAGGTCTGAAGGTCAAGCCTACTGCAAAGTGTCCTTCGAGTCTCTGCTAACTTGCAAGACCAGCCTGCATTGCGCCTCCCGACACTTCCCATCAGGAAAGACCACACACACCAACACCACCCATTTCTGTCAACTCTCCTGTTTGTCCTGTAAACCTGCCCATGTAAGAATAGTCTAAGTCTAGCCGTGGAATCATCTCCGTCAAGTTAAGTATGTTGATGGGGTCTCTCTCTCTCTCTCTCTGTGTAATTTTATTCACGATATATTACTGTATCCCCATCCCCATTGCTTATTAAACGTGTTGCTATAAAAGCAAGTCGTTGTGTCTTTTTGAGCCACAGGATGATCCTCCAACAGAAGCAAATTTCAAATTAATGAATCCCAACCTCCCAACCACACCTCACTGTGAACCAGCTGCGAGTGAGTACAGAACGTCTCCACTCGGCGTTTCTTGGATTCATCTCTGGTGATCTCACATCACCCAATTGGAAGGCAGTTTGTGTATGTATCTACACAAACATATATCTGATATGATGTACTATACTCTGTTACAGAGCGTTGGTTCTGCCGAAGCAGTGTCTTGTTCTGGGGTCATACGAGGTAGTTTGCCATCCCTCTCCCAGTAGTAGTTAGGGCAGGAATTTGGAATTTGTTCAGGGTGCCGTTGATAGCTCACCTACTCTTCATGAAGAACATTGTGGTATCTTTAACGTCTACCAAATAATGTGACGGATGGGACTCAGTTTAACGTCCATCCAAGAGACGGCATACACATTTATGAATCGCCCTGCCTGTGAAACACTGGGATGACAGTTTTTAGCCGGGTCGGGATTCAAACCCAAGCTAAAGGGCTTAGAAGCAAGTGAACATACCTTTCGGCCAGCCTGTCAGCACCAGCACACACACACACACACACACACACACACACACACTTATGTCACTTGCATGGCTACCACCCAAAACTGCAAGCAATGTTTGGCAGGAATCACACACACCAAGGTTGTTCACCTCAAGGATGGCCTCCCAAGACCGAATTTGGCACAAAGCACCTAAAGCAGTTATAGGTACTTTGCAATTAAATGATCACGTCTCAACGCACGAGTTACCTCCCGTTTTAAGTCATTTTCTCTCCAGGGATACTTAACAAAGTCAAAACGGTTTTTGTGGTCGGGATGCCAGAAACAGACATGCATGCAGGTTTGGACCATACTCTGTGCAGAGCGTTGGTTCTGCTTAAGCAAATCTCCTTGGCTATTGGGCACAATCCTGGACGGGTAGCCACTCCGACACAGGATACCAGCATGCCGGCACTCATTTTGCCGATCTCAGAAGGATGACAGGTCGAGTCAACCCCACCTGGCATTAATTCAAGAGCAAAGTGGGATTTGAACTGAGGATCATAGAATCCCAAGCCCAACGACTAACCATTAAGTCAACACCAGGCATATCCATGCAGGTCTTAGGAAATAAATAGACATTTAGTTACCTATTTATTTCGAAGGCAAAGTTGTCCAAAACAAAACAGACACAGAAATACTGCATGAAGATGCAAACAAACTAGAAGGGCACTCGGTAGAGCGCACACCTCCACCACGTAATGCCTGATCCACGAGAACATATCGGGCCCAATACATTTTTGAAATACCATGCTATACAGTACTATCTCGTTTTCGGCCCGATCAATGAAGAATCACTTTAGAAATTAAATAATTCTCGTATCCGGATCCGGATCCGGATCTTCACCAAAACCTAACCAATTTGTCGTGGTCACACACCCAAGCTGTCCACAAAGTTTCATCCGAATCCGTCCACAACTTTTTGAGATATCGTGCTATATATTAGTTTAGACCGATCTTAGTCGGTCTATTAGTCTTGAGAATCAAGGACATGGGCGAGGTCTACGAGCGGCAATTTGATTGGTCGTGATGACATAACATAAATGACATAAACATAACATAAATGACATAAATGACGTGATGATGACATAAACCCAAAATATATGTGGGTTTTTATTTTGGTTTGCTTCCTCCCAAGCAGGAAACATTTTGGTTTGCTTCCTCCCAAGCAGGAAACATTTTGGTTTGCTTCCTCCCAAGCAGGAAACATTTTGGTTTGTTTCCTCCCAAGCAGGAAACATTTTGGTTTGCTTCCTCCCAAGCAGGAAACATTTTGGTTTGCTTCCTCTCAAGCAGGAAACATTTTGGTTTGCTTCCTCCCAATTGTGGGGTTTTATTTTGGTTTGCTTCCTCCCAAGGTTCGTCCAAGTCCTGCTAAATGGAAGGGTTTTGAAAGTGCCAAAGAGGTGATTTGTGTTATACTGTGTTCACGTATGTAATTGAATTTAAACAAAATAAGGATTTTAAAGGTTGCAGAAGAAAAATTCCAGAAGTTTACGACAGTTGATGCAGCGTCTTTTACACCACCTTATTCAACACGTTACATATTCGTGCCTGTTGTTTGTGTCCTCTATGACGTCGCTAAAAGCAGTAAGTTTCCTGTTTGGAATGATTTTCAATTTTGTTTGACTGCCAGACAGGCAGACAGGGTATGCATTTTTAAAAACATCTCACATGTGCGATTGGGATGAATTCAAAGCCAAAGTACTGCAAAAGTGCAGGTTCGTTTTCCGATTCAAAATATAACATTCAATTTAAATTCAGTTGTTCTTCGTTATTCCTCTTCCCCAGGGTGCGAGGGGAAGGGGAAAATAGGCAGGCCGCTACGGCATGCAGCGTGAAACGCACGAGGCATCTCTCTCACCCGGTTCAAACACGCACACACGCAGTCCTTATAAAATATATATTACATACTTTTCAGGCTGTTGAACTTGCTCTGTGATTCAAGAGAGAAATTCCATAATGTAAAAGTAGAATTTCCATCATCCATTGCTAGTCTTGGGAAGAGAGCGGTGCAAAAAATGTATGATGAATTGAGGTGGCAGAGTCTCTGTGACTTTTGTGAATGTGTCGTGTAGATTGGTAGTCCATTCTTAACGGGGTAACTCCATACAAGGTTCAAATGACTGGATTTTCATTTCATCTTTAAAGCACACCAAATATTCACCAAGATGCCCTGCCCTAAGGATGCCCTTACCTGCGGATGTAACCACCACTCATAGCCATCTGCTCGCGTTCGTCCGTCACACGGGCCGGCTGGCTGGACACCACTCCATCATCCTTCTTCCCCCACACCTTCTTATAAGCATCGCCTGCTTCAAAGTTTTTGATTCTGTGTGCCCAAGAAATAATTAGCAGCCACATGTTTCACGAGTTTGTATGCTTTGCCCATTTATGAAGGTATAATCTGCCACTTATTTATCTATGCATTTTTTTCAATTTTCATTTCCCACAATTCCAATGGATCGTTGACAATCGAGTGATTGTTTTCATGGCAACATGCCATGAAAGATCATTGGTGATCTTGAGAGGTAAAACAATGACGGCGAATGAGCGAATGATCGAGGTGCGAGTACACACAAGCCTTCTGATGATACAGTACGTCTGAATATTTTGTGGAGCGAGATGCAGAATGTGCCCGCATATTTGTCAAAAAGTTGATCTCAGCACTTGGTTGAGGTCCATCCACTTTACCAACAAAGGAATGGTTAACTGATGGAGATTTATTTTGCCATCCATCTGTTACCCAGTTTATGGAAATGCCATTCCCATACAATTAGGCCTGGTTAATCTTTGTGAATGTCTCCAGGGGTTAAAGTGTACAAATTAGGCCTTTTTGTCTGCAGTTTTCATCACCAATTATATGGTCAAGGCTTTCAGAGAAGGTACCTTTTTTTTCTCACCTGTCTGTATAAACTTACAAGAGCTTTCTTTGTTCATTAATAAATACATACAATCTATATAAGGGGTGTTCCGTATATTATTGACCTTAATATTAAATCCGAATCCTTGGTTTCCAATTTTAATCTGGCGGGCTTTACATTCCAATTTGCATCCACGTCCCAGTCCAACTCAAACAAAAGTCTCTGCTATTTTGTCCAAGTCTGAGACTTGAGTTTTACAATCATTGGATGGAGTCTTACAATCACTTGGATCCTATTGTTTGATCCTTACAGCCTATTGTTTGAAAAACAATTTATTAAATCAAGAACCAACCTTCACTCTTACAGTAATAAAAGGGTGAAAATTATTTATTTATTTTAAAGTTATGAGAAACTTTCCTGAAACAACAAACTGCAAGACCAATTGTTTCCTTTTGTTACGTTCTCCTTGCATTTCATCACCATGGAAGTCAAAATCCTTTCCATTCATAGTGCTGTTATCCAATCTTGTGTCATTTTTATTCGATTTGAAATCTTATAAAAACAATACCGAGCTGTTACAACTGATGTTCCAATGTCATAACCAACTCGAACCTATCACTTCTTTTATCACTCAATATGGCAGATAGGCAAAAGTACATGTCGTGGAGACATCAGGTGAAAATATGGGCATTATTTTGGACTTTAAACCAAAGTGTTGAAAATATTTGTATTCTTGAACAAAACAGAATCACCTGTGCCATAAATATCAATATGTGGCAATGGTGTTAGTCTGCTAAATGAATGGGCCAGCAGTGGACTGTGCAGTGGACAGTGGACAGTGGATAGTGGAGTGTGTGAGTGGAATGGAGTGTGGAGCGTAAGGTCATGTATGTGATGGAACGACAGACCAGGTATTATTGCATCCATAACACATTCAGTAAGCGACTCCTTATTGACTGTGGTTTCACACCATGATTGGGGGGAATTGAAGTTGAAATGATGAAAAAAAAGACAAAAACCTATTGTTCCCACTGAAACAGATCAAGGAAAACCAACTATTGGAAAAGGAGAATGGAAAACTAATCTTGATCGTGAAGGCTAGTGCCGGAGAAGGCTTGCTGTGTTCCTTATTGGAGAAGGAGGTTGGGGGAGGAAAGGGCAGGTTCAAGGCATTGAAACAAAGTTGGCTTTAACACTCCGAGACCAATTTTATATTCGGCACAAAGACTTGGCAAGATGACAGACGCAAAATGCGGGAAATCATTTTTACACATGAGTGCCTTACGCTACCTGACGGACGACTTACTTGTCACAAGGGCAGCTGCAAAGACCACAACATTTTCCAAGGTCTGAAAGATTCTTTTCTGCCTCTTTCATATCCTTGTTTATTTGATCCAGTCCCTCCTCGATGCGCTCCAGTTGTTCTGCAAGCAGTGTCGAGATTTTCATCATCAGATTCAGCCTCGTTTTCATCGTTTTCATAGTCAACAGAATCACAGATTGACAGACATGAAAATCATAAACATACTACACTGATCATCAAAATTAGTAATATTTGTTCTCTTTATCCCTCTTTGAAAATTCGAAATAAGCTCCTTTGCAAACATATGATTAATGTTCCGACTAAATATACATCTATTATAAACTTTTGATATCATGTGCCAATCGAACTTCTTGATGAAATGTTTACCAATTATGCACTTAAACACACAATCTAAAAATGTTCTTGAGCAATCAGGTTATATAATCAGCAAAGGTTCCATATCAATTAAAGAATATAATTGGAGGGGAATGCAATTGTTCACCTGGCACATTATTGCGATGTGCTTGCAAAGGATGGAAATCTGACATGGAGAACATCACTGCTCATCAATCATGCTTTGAGAAAGCCTCGTTAGGAACCGAGCTTTTTAACTTAGCAGCACGCTTTGCATAAGCCACAATGGTGTTGCCAAAATAGCTTACTCTGAACTTTTCATTGAACATTTATGGGTGTGTAAGTCAGGTTCAACTTGCGGTTGCACACACCAGTGAGAGGAAGATGTAATGAATAGAGTGTAACCGTTAAACAGTTATACTCTACTTTCCAGTATACTTAATCTAATGATCTCAAAATTAACTGGAAAATATGTTATATTTTAACACCCTACATGTATAAATCTATATATACTGCATAGTGTATACTATATACATACAGTGCCTATAGAAAGTCTACACCCCCTTTCAAAATGTTCACCTTTTGTTGCCTTGTAGCCTGGAATTAAATTGCATTAAATCAGACTTTTTCCACCTTCATTTACACATCGTCACCCACAACTTCCAAGTGAAAAACAAATTCTACAAATTTCAGAAAATTGTGAGTCACTGCCTGTCTGGGTGAGTTTTGGTTTGCAAAATAATTAAAAATTCAAAACTAGAATATCTTGGTTGGATAAGTGTCCACCCTCCTGAGTTTATATTTGGTGGAAGCACCTTTGACAACAATTACAGCTATGAGTCTGTTGGGATAGGTCTCTACCAACTTTGCACACCTTGATTGGGAAATATTTGCCCATTCTTCTGCACAAAACTGTTCAAGCTCAGTCAAGCTGCGTGGGGAGTGTTGATGGACAGCAATCTTAGTCATGACACGGATTTTCGATTGGATTTAGGACGGGGCTCTGACTGGGCCACTCAAGGACATTTATATTTTTGTTCCTTAGCCACTCCAGTGTAGCTTTGGCTGTGTGCTTCGGGTTGTTGTCATGTTGAAAAGTGAACTTCCATCCCAATTTCAGCTTTCTTGCAGAGGTCAACAGGTATTCCTCTAGGATTTTCCTGTATTTTGCTCCATCCATTTTCCCTTCTATCCTGACAAGTGCCCAAGTTCCTGCTAATGAGAAACATCCCCATTACATGATGCTACCACCATCGAGCTTCACAGTCGGGATGGTGTTCTTTGGGTGATGTGCGATGTTGGGTTCGCACCAAATGTAACGTTTTGCATTTAGGCCAACAAGTTCAATCTTGGTTTCGTCAGACCACAAAACGTTTTGCAACATGGCTTCAGAATCTCCAGAGAGGTTTTATGCATTCCTTAAATGGGACTCAAGGTGGGTGTTTTTGAGTAATAGCTTCCTTCTTGCCACCCTACCGTACAGGCCAAACTTGTGCAGTGCTTGGGATATTGTTTTCACATGCACACAGTGACCAGTCTTTGCCATAAAAGCATGTAACTCTTTCAAAGTTTGCATTGGCCTCTTGGTGGCCTCTCTGATCAGTCTCCTCCTGACTTGGTCATCCAGTTTGGAGGAATGGCCTGATCTAGGCAGGGTCTTGGTGTCACCACACACCTTCTACTTCTTAATAATTGTCTTGACTGTGCTCCAAAGGATATTCAAGGCCTTTGAAATATTTTATAACCATCCCCTGATCCACAACAACAGTAATAATGCCAACCACAACAACAACAACAACAACAATGCTCAGCTCTTGTAGACCTGTGACATGTCATTGGTGAAAAGCTGGGACAATCTCCAACTAATTTTGCAAAAGTGCTGGGGATACCCAGGTTCATGTCAAGGGCACCAAATCTGTGCTTTTCACATCTGTGCCTTTCCACAACTTTATCCTGGAGGTCTTTTGAAAGCTCCTTGGGCACATGATTGAGTCTTTGCTGTGAAATGCACTACCCAGCAGAGGAAACCTACAGTACCAGTTGATTATATTCTGAAATAATCAGAATCACTACAATTTAACACAGGTTGAGGCCAATTAACTTGGTGTGTGATTTGAGGTGATTGTTACACCAGAGCTAATTTACAATTGTGATTATATGGGGGGAGGGGGGTAGTGGACACTTTTCGAACCAAGATATCTAGTTTTGTATTTTTCATTAATTTTCTGAAATTTTGGAATTTATTTTTCACTTCGCAGTTGAAGGTTACGATGTGTAAATATAAATGTGGAAAAAGTCTGATTAATGCAATTTAATTCCAGGCTGTAAGGCAACAAAGGTGAAAATTTGAAAGGGGTATACACTTTCGATAGGCACTGTATGTAGGTATAATGTATATATATATTATATATATATATATATATATATATATATATATACACATACACGAGCAGGGCTACACAGTGCTGCCCAAGTGGGGGGGTCCCCACACTGCCTGGCTGGGTGAGGTTTGTTTGCAAAATTTGGTGGAGATTCGCCCAACAGTTTTTACAGCGCATGCGCTGTATACAATTGCACCGAGTTTGAAATGTCCCCGGTGTCTACCACGTCTCCGGTGCCCCCCCCCCCCCCCCCACGTGCCTCAAGACAGCCAATGACGGCCGTCCGGTAGAGGCAGTGCGTAACCTAGACGGAATACGAGAATTGACGGAAATACCTGAGTATTTCAATGGAAATTTGTGAAACTAATGTTATATATGTGAAAACCATTTAATTTATTGCTTGACGGGAAAAAACCAAGAAACGCGCCCCTCTCATGTACGAACGAACGAAAAGACGTCATTTCCGCCCACCATCGCATTTCGCGCCGAAATACGTCATTTCCGCCCAACATCGCATTTCGCGCCAAAGACGTGATTCGCCCACCATCGCATTTCGCGCCAAAGACGTGATTTCTGCCACCATCGCATTTCGCGCCGAAAGACGTGATTTCGCCACCATCGCATTTCGCGCGATCGCCGAACGCTGAAAGCTAAGTTCTTCTTATGCCATCATTCTTTTGTGGCCTCCTGCCACGCTTATCGAACGATTTAATTCCTTCTGTTATATATAAAGGTGCTTATCACAATAATAACAAGATTTTTACATTTCAAATATTAAGTGCGCTTTTTAATTGTTTTCAACTGAAAAAGCATAAATTGCATATTTTAACATTAGTGTACTAATTTGCTTCACCACACGCGCTGTATTGAAGGATTTCACTTGTTTTCTCTGACTTTTAGACGTACACACAATATATACAGAAAATTTCCTTGTTTGGGGGTGGGAAGGGGGGAAATTGGGGTAGGGGATTTTTTGGTGCCCTTGACTTGAACCTGGGTATCCCCAGCACTTTTGCAAAATTAGTTGGAGATTGTCCCAGCTTTTCACCCATGACATGTCACAGGTCTACAAGAGCTGAGCATTGTTGTTTTAGTTGTATTGTGTTGTCATTGATTATTTTGTTTCATGTTATTGTTGGGTTCTTGCCGGGGGGGTCTATTTTAGAAATGTGCACCCATTCGTTGGACAGCTGCAGGCCACACCACATTTCACTTGACTCCACCCACCATGGCACCCAGACAAATGATATGGTCCATCTGTCGTTTCTGTTGGCTAATAATTCGCCTAGTACGGCCTCTGCTATTACACCCACTGCCCGAGGTTTTTTTTTGCCATCACAGATGTTAGCCAGTGCGATCATTGCTTGTTTTTTTTTTCCATGATTTTCAACTGACACAAACATACATCAAGTTAATCTTCCTTGGGGTGAATGATGCTGTATGAGAGAGGAAGAGGTGCTTTAAACCTTGCTTGTTACCATCTTCGAAGTACCTACCCCCAAAATATGGGGTCTCCAGGTGCTCCAGTTCAGCCATGAGAGAATACCGTACAAGCGCTCATACACACAAACAAACCCACAAAAAACACACAAACACTTGAAAATATTTATATAGATGTACAGTACTGTATAATATATGTAAATATATATATTTTAAAGGGTCTTCTGACGAAACAGTTGCATAGACTAGGCATGAGATTCGCAAAGTCACAGCCCCCTCCATCTCCGTAGGATTGCACTACAACCAATACCGGTTAGAGAATTAAGTTCTCAATTTTATAGACTAGTCCATGGAGGTTCCCTCTCCAGGGTGGACTGGTGTATAAAATTGAGAATTGAGAACAATCGAAGGTATACCACAATGTTGGCAAATTTTAAGGAGTAAATGAAACTGCTTCAGACAGTGAAGAAGGAAAGTGAAAAGGCTGGTCTCTATTTAATGAGAAGATCAATGTGTTCAGATTAGAAGACGATCATTGTGGAAATCGTGTAAAGGTTCGAAGATTGAAGTGAGTGGAGAATGTTGAGGATAAATTAATGGATGATTTGCGTTGAAGAGAACAGCAACGTCAGGATTGACAAAGGTCTGTAAAGACAACGACATGACAAAACAAACCAATAGGAAGCTGGTGAATGCTCTGGTATTTCCAGTTGTAATGTATGGATGGATGTGAGCCATGGACAGTAATAAAGAAAGAAAGGAAGAAGATTGACAGTTTTGAAATGTGGTGTTCAAGACGAATGTTAAAAATTCCATGGACGACAAGAAGAACAAACAAATCGGTGCTTGATCACCATGTACAGGAAATTAGATCACCATGTACAGGAGAAGCGTTGATGTTAAGACAGAAACTTTGGTTGGACACATAATGGATCATGCATGCAGAAAGTCTGGAGAAGTCAAGCATGCTGGGTTGGATTGAGGGAAGTAGAGGAAGAGGCAATCTTTATATGTGCCTGATGGATGGGATAAAGATTGCAACAAGCTGTCTCTGCCAGAGCTTCGGAAAGCAGTGCAGGATCGGGATGTTGGGAGAAATACGATTGTGAATGTCACCAGAAGTTGAACACGACTTGATGGAACTGGATAACTGTTTATAATCACTTTTACGTCCAGTAGGTTTTCAGACCAGCGAGTCTTAGCCTATACCCCCACCTATGTGTAAGTACGCACAATTTTCTCCAAATGTCCTTTCGGTGAGAATTGAACAATGCTAGTGACAATTAAGAATGGGGATATGTGTCAAATAAAGGTCACAATTGGGCCGAAAGGGTGTCGGGGGCAATATCGCACGGCACACTTGAAGCCATGGCCAGGAGAAATCACATTTGAGGCCCAATATATAGGTTACAAACAATCCATATGCAGCTCACATATAATCGACGGTTTGGAAAATCAAACAGGCAATGGGATACATCATTAATGTCTAAAGACGATTTTGGGTACCTTTATTAGCCTAAGATCATTGTGGCCGAGCTAGTGGTTTAGCTAGATGCCGAGCAAGTTGAAACGGCTAAGATCCCTTTGTCTGCGGGGAACACGATAAGCATAGAATGCCTCAAGGATGTCATGTTTCCTCCAAATTTATTTCAGTTTTGTGTTAAACAACAGTCTTCTTCTTCGTTCGTATGAAGCACAAGACTGCGGGGTAGCATCATTGGCTGAGGGCACGGCTGTGCCGCTTATACAACAGTTGCGACTGTTTAAAAAGGTAATTATATATTGGACAGAATTGACTGAATACTGTGATTTGTTGTTATAATCATTATTACTTCCGGTCGGTGTGCCCCATGAAACGCCGCGATAAGGTGTTCATACACGTTAACACGGAGTTCATGCAAGGCAGAAACCCCCCTTGAGAAGGGGAGGAAATGAAGTTGCAACAACCTCTGTCGTATGACTCTTAGTCTACCTGTCATGTTTGGTTGAGATTGGATAAGTAACGACCGAATGTATCGCGATCATACCGACAGACACCAAATTGCGTATGCATGATTGTTTTGGACGATAAAAAATGTTATGGGTGGCATAAACGTGCACTGAGAAGGCAGTGAGTGTGAACGTAACGGTAGACAGAGTAAGGTTGTAAAATATCTGACCTTCTGTAAGGTGAGGCCAGGTGAGGAATTGGATGTTTTACGGCACATGCAAGCACTACCTGCTTTCCAACGACCGTTCACAATCTGTCTGACCGCTGTACACAAGCTATGGTGGTGAGATGCGCTGTCGGGCCCGGAAGAGATGATGAACTTTAATTTTTATTGGGTCCGCCCCTGGAAGGGACGGCCCAGAGGATGGGCCTTTCTCAAAGAGCGGGCAGCCAATCATGGGACCCACGGCAGGAAAAAGCATTCCCAGAGTACGGAGGGCGGGCCAGAGGGTCGGGTGTGAAGAAGAAAGAGGTCGGAACAAAGGACAGAGATTCACGAGGGCTGGTGCTGAACATGCACGGACAGAGTTGGAGCTGGGCCTTCAGGTAAAAAGCATCTCTCACCTTTCCTCTACTTGGCTGCCATCTTCTTCTCCTGGTCTTCCACCACATCATTCCTGCTACACTGCACGTCCTGAGCAGCACTTTGTTTGTCCAAGACCGAGCTTGCCCCATTGTTCTTCGTCATGTGAACCGGCATTGTCGGCTTCTTTGCGGGGTATATATACATATATATATATATATATATATATATATATATATACATATATTTATTGTACAGAAGCTTGCGTGCCCCCTCATCCCCACCTGTGTTCATTGACCGCTTGGTCTGTACCATTTATGACAGCATCTCATCTACCCTCTTCCCTGTACTTTTTATAATAAACATTGTAATTGTAAGAGACATCTTCCTGCCTGTTGCTTCTTGTGCACATTCTGCCACCTGGTTCAGTTTTTATTGAATGGTCCTTGTGTAATGGTAACCATAAGTTAGAATAACTGAATCCAGTACATAGCACCATTTCGGAAATCCACGGAGACATTCCTAAGACCTCCAGCGCAGAGACAACACGTTAGTGAGCCTCAGACACGACAGTGTATATAACATGTATATTGAAATGGTGTAAAAGACAAGAAACAAACAACCTTAATGTAAAAATTAAGAAAAGAGCAGACGTTTTGAATAAAACTTTCACATACCTCCTTGCTCGTCCAACATAACCAATGTCCTAATTCCAGCATCTTTGCTCTAAGCCAAAGGTAAGCATATCGGGATAGAACAGAAAAGAAGAGTTCATAAAAGTAATTATTAATTGAGTGAGGAATTCATGAGGAAGTGAATCAATACAGACAATAAATATCCACATCTGTTTAAGGGTTTGACATCATCAGTGTATCTATCTACACCAGCTCATCTCATTGCTCATGTCCTTTCTGCTCAAATCCCTTTATCCATCTCCAGTATTCCATCTCCTCATCAGAGCCGATCTGTCTACATCAGTTCATATGTCTGTACAGGTTTATCTCTCTGCGCGAGTCTGTCTATCCACACCACGCTATCTTCGATGCCTCATCGATCTGCATTCACACGGTGTTGAAAATGTCTCATCCCATAAACCGCAAGTCATCGTGACCTCTGGAGACTATTTGGTTCCCATTCTTGTTCATATGATTGAACCTTTTCTCCTTCATTGTGCACACGAATTTTTAATGCACCAATCAAATCAAATCAATTAATAAATCGATGAAAATACCAATTGCTATCAAGTTCATCAAAGTTCCATGAATCGATTACACTGCCCGCACCCCTCCACTTTGCTCTCATTTCATGTTGCTCGGTACAATTGCATTTGCAAATATACACCCCCATTCACCCCCAATCAAAGATGATAATTCAAGTTAAATATCAATGTGACCCCCATAAAAAGTGACTGGACCCTGTTTGTGAAACCCAAATCGGTCTCTGTATGGTGTCTCACCTCTTCGACAAGCTGTAACATGCGGCGTGTGCTTTCCAGAGACTGTGGAGAGATTGTCAAACAATCAGTCTTTACAAACCAAGTTTATATCATTTTGTTCAGCATCTCAATGTTGTTATCCTAATGCGCTGATGTAATAGTGTAATGGTTTTAAAGAGAGAAGGGGCCAATATGGACCCCACATGTAAACACTTTTCTAATCACAAGCTATCCTGAGCTACATGAACTGTCTATGGGATCCCAAAAGGTTCAACTATAAACTCCTTCACTGCTGTGGAACCGGTGATGTGCAATTTGACAAAGCATATCTTGTTGATCCCCCTTCTTGAACAAGCTGACCCATTAAGGTCGATAATGAAATGTTCTCCTGCCTATAACACCAAAGTATGACTGAACATATCGACGACAGAGGGTTGTAGCAAGCAGCAGGATCTGCTTCATCAGACTGCACGGAGCTGGAAGAGTTTATACATCATTTAATCCACCAAGACTACCTGGTTCATGTCCCACAAATGTCCATATTACCTCGTTCTTCCAAAAATAATGTTCTTGACTCTTATATTGTGTTTCTTGAAGTGCATTTCAAATAGCAGCGATGGAAGCAGTTTCCTCAGATATTCCAACAATAAGGTGTCTCATTACCCTCGCCAAAGGAGAGGGAATTGCATTTGGGTCTGTCTGTTTGTCTGATTGTCCACACGGAATGTGCTAATGTACAGTAGGCCACAAACGTCACCCAGTGGAAGCCAGTAGTACACGTTCTCTTTTTTCAACTGAGTACATCTATAAAGTATGTACAATTAGAATGTGAGTACGTGTATAAACTATGTACAATTAGAATGTGAGTACATCTATAAAGTATGTACAATTAGAATGTGAATACGTGTATAAAGTATGTACAATTAGAATGTGAGTACATGTATAAAGTATGTACAATTAGAATGTGAGTACGTGTACAAAGTATGTACAATTAGAATGTGAATACGTGTATAAAGTGTGTACAATTAGAATGTGAGTACATCTATAAAGTATGTACAATTAGAATGTGAATACGTGTATAAAGTAGTCACAATTAGCAATGTGTATCAATCTAATAAAGTCATTACAATCTAGAATGTGCAGTACGGTGTACAAAAAGCTATGTTAACAATTAGACGAAGTGAAGAGCGCCAGAGTACGTGTATAAAGTAGTGTACAATTAGAATGTGAGTATCATCTATAAAGTATGTACAATTAGAATGTGAGTACGTCTTAAAAGTAGTTACATTAGAATGTGAGTACGATCGTATAAAGTGATGTACAATCTAGAAGTGATGTACTGTGTACAAGTATGTACAATTAGAATGTGAGTACGTGTATAAAGTATGTACAATTAGAATGTGAGTACATCTATAAAGCATGTACAATTAGAATGTGAGTACGTCTAAAAAGTATGTACAATTAGAATGTGAGTACGTGTACAAAGTATGTACAATTAGAATGTGAGTACGTGTATAA
>CM068965.1:60578655-60591630 GCA_035128595.1 Eptatretus atami | reverse complement strand
AAAAAAAAAATCAAATAGATTCAAAATGTAAAAGTGTCCACAATCAAAGCTGGACAATAACAAATGGGGTTCATGTAACGGGGCATAAGATATATAATATTACTTTAAGCAGTTATGTAAATACAAATGAGATGGAAATTTAAAGAAAAACATGACAAAAATTATAATTGATACAAAATACAGAGGATAGTGCAAAAACGGAACTAATGAGGAAAACCACAACGTTTCAGAGGGTACAAAACTTGATAAGAGGGCAATTATGGGCAATGCCAAAAGGTTACAGGTGGTGTGACTAACTCGATTGGTGGGAGGAAAATGTCATGGAGCGGGAACACACCTGGCAGATGATCAGCATGATAATGACAAAGAAACAAAATAAGTGGACTCATTGAAGGTCATAAGAAGGAAAATGTAATCCGATTTCACCAAAATATATTATGGGAATTAGAATTATTACATACGCACATTAAAACGAGAACGGCACTCGGTAGAGCGCATACCTCCGCTAGGCTGAGCAGTTCACGTTTCAGATCCCACTGATAGGCCGGATCTGCCTCCAGACCTTAACCAAAATCTAATCGGCTTGTTCTTGTCACATACCCAACTCGTCCACCAAGTTTTATCCGAATCCGTCCATAACTTTTTTTAATATCATGCTAAATATTGTTTTTGGCCCTATCTCTCAACGGTGAAGAATCACTTTAAAATTAAATAATTCTCGTATCCAGATCCAGATTCGTATCTTCACCAAGATCGAATCAATTTGTCGTGGTCACACACCCAACCTGTCCAGCAAGTTTCATCCGAATCCGTCCATGACCTTTTGAGACATCATGCTCACGGTCAGTCTGACAGACAGGTGGAAACATAACCTCCGGCCACCTTCGGTGGCAGAGCTAATAAGGGTAAATCTTTGACTCTCATCCCCCCCTCCCCCCCGAACAAGTCCCTCCAAAACCCTTCCCTTCCCTGAAACCATCTTCCTCTCCTCACTCCTGCCATACTCTTCTTACACTCATTTCTCTCTCTGATCATCCTCTCTGATTCCACTTCTGATGTACCATACTCTTTTACGGAGCGTCGGTGCTGTGGAATCAGTTTCTTGGAAAGGGTGATACTGGGTGGTTTGCCATTGCTTTCCGAGCAGTACTTAGGGTAGGAATTTGGCCAGAGTGCCTGCGACAGCTCGCCTACTCTTCGCGAAAGACACTGTGGGATCCTTAATGCCTGTAGGATCATACCATTAGGACTTTAAAAGAAGACGAAGGAAGGAAATAACAAGCAGAATGAGTTGAAGATTTTTAAAAATTTATTTTCTAAGTGAAGAGGGGAAAATGAAGTAAAGCTGAGGAGTGTAAAAGGAGAACAATTTGGGACTCTGACTCGAATTTGGGACATCAGGTCAGGTCAGGTATGGGAGCAGCGCGTCGCAGCGTAATATATTTCATCTTAAATGCAATTTTAGATTTTAAAGTTTAATATGCCAGTTTTTTTTTTCATTGCTGCGAGCCAAAACAAACGCCTCGTTGTAATATCGTACCAACTTAAATGAAAAAGCGTTTCAAAATGCTGAAAGTTGATCAGCAGTTGAAATTAGATTTGTCGCCGAAGCTATTTGATGTGGGGTGGCATGATGGCCTCGAGGTCTGTGCTCTCTGTCTGAAGTCGAATCTCTACCCAGCTATAAATTGCCGTGCTGGTGTTTCACAGGTAGGTGAAGCACCAATGTGTGCGTAGTCCATCACAAGGACCCGTCAGCGAGCACAGGTTGTTGGTGGCCATTAAATATGTCACCGTGTCTCTCACAAAGTGTAGGCTTATTATCGCTGGCATCCTGGCCAAATTAAAAATCCCTACCCAAAACACATTGGGACTAACATCGGTGCTGGCCAGATGGTTCGTTCTATGATCTAGTTGGACCGTTAAAGGAGTTGTATGAGTAGTTAACGACACTCGGTGGTGTCATGGTTGGAGTGTTTGCTCTGGGTCTAGGAGGTCGGTGGTTCAAACCCAGGCTGAGTCATAGCAAAGACTTTTAAAATGGTACGACCTGCTTCCTTGCTTGATGCTCAGCATTTAAAAGGATAGAGCACGGAGAAACATTCCTGGGAGGGCAATGGCAAACCACCCAGTGTAGTACCCTTTCAAAGAAACTGCTTTGGCAGCAGCGATGGCCTGTAAAGAATAACATTGACTCAAACATAATTCACTGGGGAACAAAGTTTTTGTTGCATTGATACCAGCACTTGATCTTACCTAATTTGAGTGTGCTGAATTCAAATCTGAAGTTAGTTTCTCTCTGTAAGCTCTAGATTTTTTGCAATCCACCATTATCAACATTTATTTGGTAAGTTACAATTTGTATTAAAAGCAAATTTATATTAAACATATATTTTGCAATTCAACATTTTCAACATTTATTTGGTAAGTTACAATTGGAATTAAAAGCAAATTTAAATTAACATATATTTCAACATAAAGACGATAGGTGATTCAGAACAATTGATAAGGATGGAATGCAAAGTTCAAATAGGTCCTATTCAGGCAAGAATTTGCGCTTGTCGCTCTTGCGTTTGTGGACTTCCACAGGGCAATCTCGTTTGATGCTGCAGTAGTCTGCCATCATATTTTTGTCCCATCGCCCTTGGTAGCGCTCTGCCATCGTCATGAGGTCCTGATGGAAGCGCTCTCCCTGTTCCTCACTTACAGCCCCAAGGTTCTCAGGGAATTGATCAATAACTATTCAGGAAATGGAGCTTGACACTCATGTTGCACCAAGATCGCGAAAAGCCAACAGCATTCTAGTAACCAGAAAATCATAGTTATCTGCCTTTTTGTTACCAAGAAAGTTTTGTATAAACTGCGACGAAAGACAGCCACGCTGTCTTCTCCTTGTCATTCATCTTCCTTACAAATTCCTCATCACGTACAAGGGCACGAATTGAGGTCCATCGAACACACCTGCTTTGATCTTCTCGAAAGACAAAGCAGGAAAAGCAGAAACTATATGTTGAAAACATTCACCATCAGTACTCAATGTCTTCACGAACTGTTTCATCAAGCCGAGCTTGATATGGAGTGGGGAAAATGTTCTCTCTGGCTGACGATTGGGTCATTCACAATGTTTGGCATGCCTCTTCCAGAGTTTCACGGATGGGCCACTCCTTCTGGATCCAGTGTTTCTCTCGAGCTCGGCTGTCCCACATGCAGAGATGGCATGGAAACTTTGTGAAGCCTTTCTGTTGACCAAGGAGAAGGTTGACCATTTTCAGGTCCACACAAATGATCCAGTTGTTGCTCGTGATATTTGAGTCAGTCAATGACCATTTTTATGTCATTATGTTCTTCTCCGCAAATGCAATGAGTGACCAACTGGAACCGCTCCATAAACATTGCCATTGTGCAAGAGAATACACTTGAGGCTGCGCTTAGAGTATCCAGAAATAATCGCCATTCTGTTGATTATACGAAGTAACACCTAATTGCCTGAAAGACCTGGGATATTGTGGCAGTAAACAAACTGCTGTCTTCTGAGAAAAAGGCGACAAAGATCTGGGTCCCGCTTCGGAAATATGAAACATTTGCAGAGTGGTCAAGTAGATTTTTTTCTTGCAGCCTGGAGGCTAATACCTCAGCTGCTTTCTTGGAGACCCCAAGCACGCACTAAGTCATTCAATTCCGGTTGGCTAAACTGCTGAGGGGCTGATGATTGGTATCAGATGAGGAGGCTTCGGATTCTGAAACCATTTCTTGAAGCCCATCATCACGACCCTCGTGCTCTTGCTGATCATGTTCACTGCCTTCATCTTCAGATAAGACAAAACCATTAAAGACTGGAACTGGGAGTTCCTCAGAGTGCGGAGTAGGTCGAATTGCTGAGGAATACAGGGATAGGAGATCTTTTGCCGGTTTTTCTTTCGACACCCTTTGTGTTGACCAGAAAAAATAGCAGTCAGTTACGTGGTCCTTGGGTTCTCGCCAAACCATGGGAACTCCAAAAGGAAGACCCTTTCATTTCCCTTTGTCCAGTCACGAAGCATTTCCTCACAATTATGACATACAATATGAGGAGCCCATCTTGTCTTGGTCGCCAAGGGGAACATCAAAATAGGCTTATTTTAGGCGGCACGCCTTACGAAGTAGTGTGTAGCAGCCACATACATAACAGAATGCATCAGGATTATTTACACATTTATGTCTTATTGAAGAAGCCATGATCAGATCTGAAACAAAGAAAAACATAAAGTTAAAGAATATATATCAATAAAGATAAATAAATATCAATAAAGATAAAGAAAATTGATGTCAAATAAATCGTAAGCAAATCGTTAGCAGCAAAACGAATACGGTCTATAGTTATTTTCGCAGTTTAGGCATCGTATGGTTCCACTAAAGTCCGAAATTGCACCCCTAGTTCGCAAGTTATCCCGAGTGCAAATAGCAATGGGTGTCGGTTTTTGCAAAAATCGCAAGTTTCAAATTGCATGAAAACTAGAGCATGTAGAGGAAAACCGATTTTAGATTTGAAATCAGCATTGAAAAAATACATAGAATAAGTTGAAAAATCTCATGCAACAGATAAGAAAAAATTTGTTCCCCAGTGTAATCCATCAACTAATTAAATCAATCCAAATGGAGTTGTTAATAACAAAGCAACTGGGGGGGGGGGGGGTCACAGCTGAGATGATTAGAAGTAAAGACAGATTTGATTTTTAGCTCGTGTACGATGAAATCGAGAAGAAGAAAGAAAGGAAGAAGGTTGACAGTTTTGAAATGTGGTTTTGGAGATTAATGATAAAAATCCCCTGGATTGCAAGAAGAACGAAGAAATCAGTGATTGAAGAGATTAGACCACCATGGGCATTAGAAGCGTTGAAGCTAAAACAGAAACTCATATTTTGGACACCTCTTGCATACAGAAAACGAAAGTCTGGATAAATCAACCGTGATGGGTGTGGTTGGGGCAGAAGAGGAAGAGATAGACCTTGTATGCACTAGATGGATGGAGTAAAGCCTGCCACCAAGCCGTCTCTCTGCCAGAGCTTTGGCCAAATGCCAGAGCTTTGGGAAGCAGTACAGGATGGAGATGTTTGGAGAAATCTGATCAGGAATGTCACCAGAAGTTGGATACGACTTGACGGAACGACATAACTGGATAGTCTAATGAAGCACAGCGTGGATGGTTGTCCCATTGCTATTCTTGGATGATCTTCCTCAATCCCATAATCTTTGGCAATGACCAGGCTAATTATCGCAGATGCCATCAGTGAAATTGCAAATACCCATAGGTGTCGGATTTAGACTATTTAACAATGTCTTCCTCTTCTGGGCCTTCTACCCTAGGAGATAGATGGCTTTAATCAGAATTTTGGGTAAGGATGGTTTGATAGGCCTACTTTATGTAAAAAAGGGTGCTGAATCCAAAAAAAGCAGTCTTATTGACCCCACTCAAGACAAAATGACCATTTTAACCCCTTTTTGACCAAATATAACCATAATTGGTCAAATTACGTTGGGTAGGTGGGTTTAATCAGAATTTTAGGTAAGGCGATTTGACAAGCCTACTTTATGTAAAAAAGGGTGCTGATTCCAAATAAAACCGTCTTATTGACCTGAATCAAACAAAATGACAATCTTAACCCTTTTTGGCCAAATATTCCCTTATTCCGTCAAATAGTGGTTTAATCAGAACTTTAGGTAAAGATGATTTGACAAGCCTATTTTAGGTAAAAGAGGGTGCTGATTACCAAAAAAGCAGTCTTATGACCCTATGTAAGACAAAATAACTATTTTTGGCCAGTTTTTGGCCAAATATGAATAGGCCCCAGTGTTGAATATTGTTCTGGAAAATATCAATATTTCAAATATTGATATTTGCAAGCTTTCCATTTACCCTTTCAATTTACCACATTCAATTAGTCATTTCCATTATCATCATCATCACTGTCTTCTTCATCCTCTGAATCATCATCAGTAATACAATCATTTCATCATCATCCTCATCTCCATCTGTGACATTTCTGGTTCCATGGTTTAGAAAGAAATGTTGGCATCTGACTGCTGGTAAACCAGAGTGGTACAAAATCTCCGTTGACCTCTTTCAGCGTGATCTGTGGGTTGAATGTCTCTAGTGGATCTCTTAGATGTGCGTGCTTCCAGAGATATGCCACGTAATTGCACCGTGCCAATTTTTGCATCAGAACATTTTTGCAGGGTGGGAGCATGCCTGCATCAAGTCCCTTTATTTCTCCAATGGACTGTCTGGATCTGTCGGTTTGCATTTCTGTAGGAAGATTTTAACCTGGCGTCATTCACGGATGATAATGCTCCCTGACCATAGAGTGAACACACATATCTTTCTACAAGGCTGTCGTCATCATCAAAGGCGTTGTCTCTCCGAGCATGCTGATGCCTTCGAGATGGAGAGCACTCTTCTGAGCTTTCTTCAATGGGTTCACCTTTCCCTTCCTGAAGAAGGGCGACGTAGAAGATGTTTACATTGTTGCTGTTGGTGTTGATATAACTGGAACTTCATTTTGGACACAGATGCCCTGTGTGTCATGATACATGATTCATCATAGTTGTCCAAGCTGTTGTTGTGCTTAGTCCTTTGCTTGCTTGCAGGCCACAGGAAGAACTCGGTTCTTCTCAATAATGTCAGCGGCAATTTGTGTTCATATTCTTCTGCAGTATGATATCCTATACAATGGCCGAAGTGATTAATAATTTCCTGAACCTTCCTGGAGCCAGTAATACTCTTCAAACCCATGCCCAGCAGCATGTGTTTCGATGGCTCCACAGTTCCATTAGTAGTTTGTGAGATATCATCCTCAGCTGATGATTCAATATACCGCTCCACTCTCTCACTGGCGTCATCTTTTGAGCCGGTGTACAGAATCCTATAGAACTCTGATATTTCAGTAGGTATATTTGTAGACTGACCTTCATGGCTTGCTTCTACTGTGATTGGATTTGGGAGTTTATTCTCTCGGAGCTTCTGGATCTTCCCCCTGAGGAACAAAGCTACATTCTTTATTTCATTGTCCATAGCATCCTTTGTGATAGAGAGATAGGTCCCTTGTTTTTTTACTTCTTGATCAACCTGAAGCTTGCTGCCATAATGTGCTTTGATTTTGAACAAAAACATGTATGGTTCAGAGGTAGGGTCTTCCCTCCCCTCCTCTTCTTTGAGAAATTCAATGTAGGTTTGATTGACATCAACCAATTTCTTTGAAATTTCTTTCAGAAATATTTCGGAGTCTATATATGAAATTATTCTTAAGAAAGCAGATTCTCGTCTCTGTGCGTACGTTGAACCTTTTTCTTTTATTTGAACCTTGGTACCTTTAGCAATATACCTTGCTCTGCATGTGTTGTGGTAATTGACTTCCTTGGCTATGAAGTCAATGTGCTCATATTCACGAAGGAAGTCTTTGTCGTTCAGTTACCTTGCAGCATTTAAAATACTGTCCTGTGCTTGTATAGTTTCACATGGAGATAGTGTTTCAAAACCACTGGGGAAATGCTACGGTCCGGACCATTGCAGAAAATACAATTTTTTTTCAGCACACCAGTAGTTGAGGTAGTTGCCACTGGGGGCTGTTCCACCATAGATCGTGTTTCAACAGTAACATGTTCATCAGAAAATATTTCTTTTTCTTTGACTGTGTCTGATATAGCCGTGAATGCTGTAACAGTCACTATGAAATCCATAATGAGGCAGTGGTTCAGCTTCAAAGTTAATGGATTCACATATAACGAGGTACTTTGATCTCTTCTGATATTGAATTCTGATTGAGCGATGTCACCTGCTGTTTCCCATGTCTGCTTAGTAAAAGAGTCACTGCATCACCATCATGCTCTGTATCACCCACATGCAACACACACTGCAACGGCACCTCTCCACCATCAGCCATGATGGATTAACTTCCTGAGTTCCTCACGGAGCATGTCCCAAAAACATGAACTGTCTTGTCAGCTGCACAGTAAGATGTAGGCCTAAAGCACATGTATATCATCTGAGCCACTCAAGGAGTGCTGCCACCTGCAAACAGAAAATCAAAATACAAATTAAAACAATTAGTCTTAACATCATTGTTGATTTTGCACACTGCTCGAAAAGACTATGCAAACATGCGATATGCCCAACATGGAATTTCAAACTTTTGACCACTGGTGGCCAAAACTGAACAAAGCGATTGGCCAATTGGTTACTTCTTCATTTATATATTATCATTAATATTATATTGTCATGATTATCATGAACAGAACATAATATGTGATACAATTCAAACGATGTGCACACCTTCAGAACATCCCAAAACCGGGACCAATAGAAATTGACCAAATATCATCATAATTTGACCGGAAAGGGTTAAAATGGTCATTTTTTCTTGAGCGAGGTCAACAAGACTGCTTTTTTTGGAATCGGCACACTCTTTTACCTAAAATAGGCTTGTCAAATCAATCTTACCCAAATTCTGATTAAACCCACCTACCCAAAATAATTTGACCGAATATGGTCATATATGGGTAAAAAGGGTTAAAATGGTCATTTTGTCTTGAGTAGGGTCAATAAGACTGCTTTTTTGGATTCAGCACCTTTTTTTACAATAAAGCAGGCCTGTCAAACCATCCTTACCCAAAATTCTGATTAAAGCCATCTATCTCTTGGAATATTCCTAAATGAGGCTTCACTCTCTTAATGGTCCGTTCACCTGCAGCATCGTGAAGTTACATTGGATGATCGAACAATCATACACAAAATCAATTTCATTGTCAACGAGGAATGATATGGAAGCAGATGTGCACAACAACTTGGAAGAGTGTGGTGGGAAGAATATGATCTATACATTGGCTCGTGATCGGGATGCGGATGGTAAGGACATAAATGATGAATGAGGAGCAGTATTGAAGGTATGGGAATATCTCAAGGAGCTTTTGAACTGGGGAGGAAGGAATGGTGAGAGGGGAAAGTGGAGTTGGTGGAGATCATGGAGGAGGTGCAGCCAGCATCAAAGAGGATGAAGAAGAGAAGGGAGCCAGGCTTTGATGGGGTTTGTACAGCGATGATAATTGCAGCGGAAGAAGTCGGAGTCAGTTGGACAAAGAGGCTGTTGAATGTAGTTATGGTAGAGGGTTCAATTCCGGAGGATTGGAGGACAGGGCTAGTTATGCCGACATGGAAGGGGAAGGGCGATGTTCAAGATCCGGGGAAGTGCAGGGGCATTACGCTCCTTAGTCATGGAACGAAGGTGCTGGAGATGATTCTAGATGGGAGGATAAGGAAGAGGGTGGAGATGGAGATCGGCGAAGAGCAGCAGGGGTTTAGAAAGGGTAGGGAGATGACGGATGGGATGTTCACGCTGAGACAACTGGTGGAGAAGAGGTTGGAGGTGCAAGGTGAGATGGCATTGGGATTTGAGGACCTGGAGAAGGCTTATAACAATGTCCTGAGAGAGATGGTGTTGACAATACTAAGAAGGATGGGAGTGCCAGAAGCAGAAGTCAAGTTGATGGAAGGGATGAACAAGGGAATGAAGGAAAGAGATTTGCTTGGTCCTGAGATGTCTGAGGAGTTCAGCGTGAACATCGGTTTGAGGCAGGGAAGCTCTCTCAGCCCACTCATGTTTATCATGCTGATGGAGCTGGTAAGTAGGAGGGTAAAAAGGAAAGGTATTCTGGGAAGGATGTTGTATGTGGATGATCTGGCTGTTGTGGCAAAGAATAATCCAGAGATGCAGGAGGTACTGGGGGAATGGACACTTGGTGCGGATGAGACAAGGGAGAATGGCAAAGATAGTGGATAGGTCGAGGGAGCAAGGTAGGAGGAAAAGAGGAAGACCATGGCTGAGATGGGAAGATTGTGTGAGGAGGGATATCAATAAGGTGGGCGTGGTGATAGAGTGGAGAGAGTTGGCTGAGGACAAGGGGAAGTGGAGGAGTATCGTGGTCAAGGCAGAGCACATTGGTACCCTTGGACCTCACTCCTTAATATAAAGAGAAGAGAAAGCGAAGAAGTTAACTCTCCATGGATTTCACTGTTTCAGGACCTGCAAAAGCAATGAAAGGTTGGAGCAAATGCTGATGCTGTTTCAGGGTGTTAGTGAGAATGTAAGCAGCTTTGTGTGTTGGAACACCCTGTGTGGCTGATGCGGTGCTCCCTATAGGTTAGAGCAGGAATTTGTAATTTGTTTAGGGCGTCAGCGATAACTCGTCCACTCCTCAAGAAGGGCACCATGTGATCTTTAACATCCACCAACTGATGCTAGCAGAAGGGATGTCAACTTTAACGTCCAACCGAGGGATGGCACACATTGATGAATCATCCTAGGTGCCAAACACCATAGGATGGCAGTTTATAGCTAGACTGACATTCAAACCCAGGCTAGACAGCTCAAAGATGAGTACACATACCTACTAGCCAAAGTTCTGCAATGAAATGTGCCTTCAAAAGGTACTCACTCCTGAACATCTTAAGTTAGTGTTCATATTTTTTTGTTTTTCTTTTGCCATTGGAACCCCCTGTTTGGATTAAAATGACTAATGAGACCTCTTAGATTTGGCACTCATTAGAGTTTGACACTAAGCTCTCTGGTTAATCAGATCAAACATCAATGAAAAAAAACTGCATCAATAATGCAGGCAGAACATTGTATCAATCAGTTTGTCTTTGGAAGGGATATTAATCTGGCTGTTGCATGTGCTACCATGCTGCGGACTGTAAGGTGTAATCCCATGTTGTACCATTACGTGCGAGTATCCTGGCAAAATTATTAATTCCTGCACCGGTTAAGTATGGTTTTTTCTTTGGTTTGTTGCAAAAAAAAAATTAAAGTCTTAATTGGATATAATACATTGGGCTGATATAATAGCTGAGAGTCAGTGTTTTTGAGCTGTCTAGTCTGGGTTTGATTCCTAACCTGACCCAGGTGGTGTTGCCCAGTCAGGGCATTGCATCAATGAACATCCGTCGAATGGGACGTTCTGCTGGGGACCCATATTGCAGCATCGGTTGTTGCTGATGTTAAAGATCTCAAGGCATCTTATGCAAACAGTAGGTAATTCTTGCTCACACCCTGGTCAAATTACAAATCACTGCTCTGATCTACATGGGGTATGTTCTCCTGATGCTCTTGTCTACTAAAGCTCTGGTCTAATGAAGCTCTGGTCTACTAAAGCTCTGGTCTACTGAGGCTTCATCAGTGGCACACATATGTCTCAGAAATGATGCAATCAGCTAACTCAATTACGGACTTGTCATCCCGGTCCAATGTGCATTTCCTGTGGGCTTTTCACCATTCTCGTGAGGTCTGATCAAATGCACCCCAAGGCTCATTGCACACAAGTCGCAGTATTCATCACCAAAGCTATAAATTGCCAGTTCGGGGGCCAATTGTTCTACTGTATTTATATCTTATACATATACAAACATTGAATCTGTAAGATGTGATGAATCTCGTGCAAGCAATGAGGCTTTTGAATTCCTCTTGCACAAAAACACGAGTAATCCGACGGGAGTGCAGAACCGGCGAAAACGAATGCAGCACAAAGCTCGAAGCAGGTAAAAGCAAAATGTTAGGGTGTGGTGCTTACAGTACGAGCTACAGTTTGCACACCTCAACACAGAAAAGCATCATTCGACGGTCATGGATTGCATGAATGTACATTTGCAATTACTGAGCAGGCAGTATAAACATGTCAAAGGTTGAGATGATGGGAAAATCAACACCATCTTCAAGCATTCCTTTGCATTGCCAATTGACTCATCCTTTTATCGTTCTTCCCATGTAATGTAATTTCCATCTGTAGTGGGAGAGATGTCAAATTATGAAACATTTCAGCCTTAAACAATGGACACAGTCCACATTGCCAGGGAGCCCGTGCACACTGCATGTGCCTTTTTACGTGTAAAAAAAAAACAATATCATCATTCTATTATTTTAACTAGTACGTGCCCGTAACAAAAAAAAAAACAACAACTTTCAAACCGCGAGGAAGAAACAATAACCACACAGGCCGTTCCTTCGCTCTCGCGTGCCCGTACGTGCGTGGCCCGGAAGTTCGCATATCGCAGTTACGATTATTCGCAATTTAGTTTTAATGGCCAATTATTCAATTAGCGCCAACGTATTTTGCCTTTTCACAATGTCGTCGCAAGGAAAAACACAAAGAGAAGAGAAGAGAAGAAAAAAGAAAAAGAAACGTACGTGCAAAAAAAAAATTCCTTCCTGCTTCGGAGCATACCAGCTCACTCTGATGTTACCGAAATTTATGCACCGTCTAATATGAAAACGATCATAACTTGGGCATTGTGTTATCTATAAAATGCGCATAAGAAATCGAGAAATTATTAGAACACACAAAGTCATCCCTCCGGAAGTCCGTAGTTGTAACCCGTAATGGGGAACGCGGCTGAGCTTCCCTTCCCATCGGCCACGCCCCACGCAGCAACGTGTCCTGTCATTGGTTGGTAAATAAATGGCCATAACTTGGGAACACTTGTCTTGAAAAGGACATCCACAGGGCCCAGCAATATACCTGGCAAGTTTCAATTCATCGGACCAGTGGTTGTCGAGAAACAGCGGTCACAGACACACACACACACACACACACACACACACACACACACACACACACACACACACACACACACACACACACACACACACAGATTGCTGGAATTATAGATAGATGAAATGCAAGACACCGTTATTATTTAAAAAATAATGACACTCACCTTTAATATGTGAATGTAATATATAAAACTGAGATGTCAAATACAATAGTCTGTAACTACCATGACTACTACTACTACTACTACTACTACTACTACTACTACCACTAGTAGTTTGGTTTGACTGTTCACACTGTGTTTCATTAGACTGACTAGTTATATCTTTCTGTCAAGTCGTGTCCAACTTCTGGTGACATTCCTGATCAGATTTCTCCAAACATCTCTATCCTGCACTGCTT
>CM068965.1:60565450-60578645 GCA_035128595.1 Eptatretus atami | reverse complement strand
GTGGTGACCCATCCAGGATTGTGCCTAATAGCCAAGGAGACTGCTTAGTCAGCACCAACGCTCTGCACAGAGTATGGTCCCAATCTCCTCCTCCTCTCATCCATCCCGTGCATGCAAGGTCAACCTCTTCCTCTTCTTCCCTCAACCACACCTAGCATGGTTGACTTCTTCAGACTTCCGTTTTCAGCATGATGTGTCCAAAGCATGACAGTTTCTGTTTTATGATCAGTGCTATGAATGTCCGTGGTGGTCTAACTCATTCAACCACTGATTCGTTTGTTCTCCTTGCAATCAATGGGAATTTAAACATTAGTCTCTAAAACCACATTTCAAAACTTTCAATCTTCTTCCTTTCCTTCTCCTCGACTGTCACTACATGTGATGAGGTCTTTGGGTTTGAGTCCGAGCTTGAGTCAGAATTTTTTCACACTAGCCCCATGCAGGAATTTCTTCCTATTTCTTAAAACACACACACACACACACCACACACGCAGTAGATTATGAACTCATTTCTACAGCTTGCTTCGTGTTAAAAAGTAAATTGTACAAAAATGTTCTTTTTGAAATGATATATTTGACACTGTTTGCAGCACACACAGTTCCTTCCAAATTAGTGTTCTGTCTTCAATGTCAGTTGCACTGCGTGGGCCAGCTGCGCTCCTGAGATAAAGTCCTAACTCCCATTGTAAGTCGTGACCTTTTATGCAAGAATAAAAGACCAATAGGAAAGAATGAAAATGTCAGCAATGAAGAGGACTGTGTTGGTTGCCCATCATGTAATTTCGCAAACACTGCACAAATCTGCGCAAGTTGATGGATAATATAAAAGATACAAAATGCACAAAAAATTAAGAAGTTTCTCCTTAAGCGTCAAGTCATTAAAAAAAAAACGTGATACTCATCAACTATCTGAAGCAAAGCAATAATTGATTGTTAGCGTTGTTAAAATACATATGTAGTTTGCTAATAAATTCCCCTCTGACCTGTCCAGCCCGGGTTCGAATCCTGATGCAGCTATAAAATGTCATCCTGGTGTTTCACAGGCAGGACAATGGGTCAATGTGTGTGCTGTCCCTTGGATGGATGTTAAACTGGGAATCTCGTCTGACGGCATTAGTTGGTGAACAAATTCCAAATTCTTGTTCTACCCAAAAAGGGGCACTGCATCAGTAACACAGCCATGCTTCCAGTAATGTGACAAACGGCAGTCATTGGCTGCATACAAAATTAACGAATTAATATTTAGCTAAAGTATTGGATTGACACTTTGTAAGATAAATCTATACAAATAAGTGTGTGTGTGTGTATGTGTCTCCACCATAACTCCAAAACCACGAAACAGAGCAGTCTGAAACGTTGCAGGCATACTAAAGGAACTCCAGGGAAGTGCAAGACTAAAAATTGGGTGTTTGGGTTAATTAAAACACCCATTTTGAAGATAATTAACGGCCTTATTTAATTATATCCTTTATCAGGCGCATCCTCGGCCACCTCGCTCTATATTGGGTCTTAAGGTGTTTCCTGGGTTACCTCGCTGGGGTCTGAAGCCGCCATGTTTTTTGGCCTGCTCAACCATCCCAGACCAAAATGCTACAGTTAGAGATATAGTATATGAGAGTTGTACTCTCATATACTACAGTAGTCTGCAGAGCATTACTACAGCAAAAGAATATCACTGTATTTTTGACTGGGATGCCTTGACTTTGAACAAGCCGCAACGATTTCTTAACAATAAAGTTGTTGTTTTCACTTCCCTCACTCATATTATCGAATGCCTGTTCATCATAGCTACGAATCGCTGGGTACCTTGCAATGATTATAATCATTGCAAGTTTATAATTATAAACGTCCAGAGACTCCAGCGTTCGTGGCTATATTTCACTTTCGCACATGCCATAACCTCGATAATCTCTTCGACTAAGCTGAGTTACAAAATTTAAGCTCCAGAATCGAACTTAGAGGCAGTTCTGACTGCTAAAAAAGAAAGTGTTCCTTTGTCTAATTTGGACATAGTTTGGACATTCGTACATAGCTATCGCTTGCCAACCATTTCATTGGATGATGATTACTCAGATGATGATAGAATCTTGACATTTGAAAAAGTAATAAATGGTCATTCTTTTGAGCGCTCCTACCTGAACATATGGCTCGTTATGTGGGGAACCCAAGTTCAAATTTCATATTCCATAAAAATGTTTGTCCTTTGTCCACTGCTGTCCTTGTAATTAATGTAAAAGGTACACCGACGGATGTCTAGCCACTGATATCTTTATAATTGAAATTGCATATCGACTAATGTCTGTGTCCTCCATGTGACTTAAATACGAGCTCCATTCAACCAATGTAACATAAATGATAAATTCAAACACTCCAAGTTATTTGAAAGTGTAAATATTCAATGAATACAACACTGCCTCCACACACCTGTAAATTAAGTAAACATAATACACCTGTATTCCAATTTCCCCATTATTTCCTCCACTGGCATCATGTACACCTGTAATCCATCAGAGATGCCATGAACATTACTTCCTCCATCTGTCATGTGGGCTGATTCGTTGCGGAGTCTAGACTCCGTCGTCGTCTTCCCCACCCCTCGTCGTCGTCCCCACTCCTCGTCGTCGTCGTCCCCACCCCTCTTCGCTCGGTGGTTGGGATTCCTAATTGCTATTTATGTGGGCTAAAATCATGTGGGCTAAAATCCTACCGACACACACATTACTTCCTCCATCTGTCATGTGGGCTCACTTGTCTTCCAACAACAATATATTTTCATTTTCAACCAGATTCCAAGTATTTATTACGTACGCAAACATGGCAGAAATTCTGACCCCCAAAACCCCACCCCTCGATCTACCACCCCGGACTCGCCTTGCATGCCCTTTTCCTCATTTGTCCTTCACCCCCAATCTCCTTTTCATTCTCTCCAACCCTCCACCCATCTTCATTTTCTCATTTTAACCCTCCTCCATGGATACATAATAAATAGATGCCCCCACCCTCGCTCCTCCAGGTAGAGAACTTCATGACATTTCTAGTTGATGCGACATCATGCTCTCTATGCTCCATCAATACCAGGGAGGAGGAATGGCTGGGGGAAGGATAACAAGTGGGGGCCAAGAAGACTGGGAGGATGAGGGTGTGGGTGACAATATGGGGTTATATATGGAAGCGGGTTCAGATTTGCTTTGATTTTTAAAACACCTGATTCTGGATTCCAGTCATGGATAGACCACCTGTCCCTTATGAAACTTGCCAAACAAGCAACGTTCACAATACATTTCAGTAATTATGATCGCCATGATATCAAGATTGATTTCATACCATGTTGTCTTTATTTTCAAACATAAACCTTTCACTGTAATAGTCGCAGAAACCACGTAGGGCTGGCCGAATGGTCTACACGTACGCACACTCACCTCGAGGGTGTCTAGCCTGGGTTTGAATCTCGACCGACCTATAAACTGTCATCCCGGAGTTTCACAGTCAGGGTGTGTGTGTGTGAGTGTGTGTGTGTGTGTGTGTGTGTGTTGAGTGTGAGTGTGTGTGTGTTGGTTGTGAGTGTGTGAGTGTGTGAGTGTGTGTGTGTGAGGTGAGTGTGTGTGGGTGTGTGTGAGTGTGTGGGTGTGAGTGAGTGTGTGTGTGTGAGTGTGTGTGTGTGTGGTCCCTCGGATGGACGTTAAACTGGACGTCCAGTTTGCTGGCATTAGTTGGTGGACAGTAAAGATCCCACGGTGTCCTTTGTGAAGAGTAGTCGAGTTATCGCCGGCACCCTGAACAAATTGCAAATTCCTGCCCTAACTACTTAGTCGAACGTCAGGCCTGACCAGCCGATTCGTGAAAGACTTGGGCCAAAAGCTTTTCCGCAGACAACCTCACAAGGTGGGAATAATTGTAGCCGTTAAAAAAGAAGAAGAAGAAGAACTACCAGACACCACATCCAACACTGCCTATTGCAGCCTGGATCGTTGCCAAGAGGAAGAGTCTGCCATCCACCATCCTGTCCGTGTCTGTGGTCTTCAAACAAAACAGTCTACAAATACACCGAGAGAGCAGGTTAGTCCGTTTGATTGAACTGGTTGGCCTATTCGGTCCCCCCCCCCCACCTCATTTGAATGATTGAACCCATGTTTAGGAAGTTCCATGGAGTCCCAGGTTCGAATCCCCTATAAGCACACCCGATGCTCTCCATCCGCATCGTCTACTAAGAGTGTTGTAATTCCATGTAAAAGTAGAATGATGTCTCTTAATGTCCTCGTCTTTAATTTAGTGTTTGTACAAACTCGAAAGCCTTAGATTGTGAGACATGAGAATTCACATGAAACCCTCGTGGAGCGAGTGTCAGAGTGTACATGTAGGTATGTGTACAGGTATGTGTACAGGTATGTGTACAGGTATGTGTACCTGGAGACTGTGCGATGAGAGTGCACCTGAACGTCCACACGGGTCATTTTCAGACATTTCCTGCCGCACATGCGATCGCTTGCGGCGTTACACAAACGAGACGGATGTGTTGCGCAACAACACTAATATAACAATAATAACAATAATAACATCTGAGTGAGTCACGCAACAACATCCCTGTGCGTGTCATGCAACAACATCCCTGTGCGTGTCACGCAACAACATCCCTACACGTGTCACGCAACAACATCCCTACGCGTAGTCACGCAACAACATCTCTGCGCATGTCACGCAACAACATCCCTGCGCATGTCACGCAACAACATCCCTGTGTGTGTCACGCAACAACATCCCTGCACGTGTCACGCAACAACTTTGCGTGCGACACAACATTCCTGCGCATGTCGAGCAACAACATCCCTGCGCATATCGAGCAACAACATCCTCGCGCATATGAGCACAACATCCCTGCGCATACTCGCAGCAACAACATCCTGCGCGTGTCACGCAACAACATCCCTGCGTGTGTCACGACAACATCTCTGCGTGTGTCACGCAACAACATCTCTGCATGTGTCGAGCAACAACATCCTGCGCTTGTCGAGCAACAACATCCCTGTGCGAGTCGAGCAACAACCCCTGCACGAGTCGAGCAACAACACCTGCCACGAGTCGAGCAACAACATGCCTGCACGAGCGAGCAACACTCCCTGCGTGTCACGCACAACATCTCTGCACGTGTCGAGCAACAACATCCCTGCGCTTGTCGAGCAACAACATCCCTGCACGAGTCGAGCAACAACATCCCTGCACGAGTCGAGCAACAACATGCCTGCACGAGTCGAGCAACAAACATCCCTGCGCATGTCGCACAACAACATCTCTGCACGTGTCGAGCAACAACATCCCTGAGCATGTCGCGCAACAACATCCCTGCGCGTGTCGAGCAACATCCCCCCTGCGCCCTACCGACATATAAATCAGGGATAAATTGCATGCAACTCCCACGACAAACCGGAGCAATTTGAACGTTTTCATTTAATTACATGTTTGTTGTATACTCATGGTGAAAAATATTAAAATAAAGGACCCCCCTCGTCGTCGTCCCCACCCCTCGTCGTCGTCCCCACCCCTCTTCGCTCGATGGTGGGGATTCCTAATTGCTATTTATTGTCTCAATGTGTCTATTCGCTCGTCGTAAAGCTTATAATACAAGCGCGACGAGGGCATGAGCACACGATTGTACGAGAGCCGAATGAATTAAACGGACGGATCATCATCATCACGACATTAATTGCGTAAAAACGTCTCGCGATTTTGATCGGAAATCGCAGCGAATCCGCCGAGATGGCGCAAATACCTGCGATTGGTCTTGATGTAATATCTTTAGGTCATCGTGTCGCCGACAAGCCCCGGGACGTGCACGCACCGACCGACGGCTTGCGCACGAATCGCACGTTCGCGGAGGCACGATGAGGCACGATGAGGCACGATGAGGCACGATGAGGGCGCGGCGCGCTATTGGTTCGCCCGCCGCCGCCGACTTGAACCGGGATCGACGAGCAATCAGCGCTCCAAAGGAAGAGCAACCAAGAGCCGGAGATGTGGAACGTGCGGAAAGCGAATTGGGCAGCGACTCCCGGAGTGGTTTCCACGGAGAGCCGCAGCCGGAGAAGAGAGAGAGGGACGACGCCGGTCGGAGCTGCTGGGAGGGGCGCGCTCTGCGGCTCGGCAGGCGCGTCTCTGCACCAATGGCAGCGCGGCGGAGCGGGCCGACACAGGTGGGGCGGACCGGGGACGTTTCGGACTCGATGCGGGAGACGTGCCTTCGGGAACTCCGGGGACTGGGGGTGGGGGCTCTCACTGATCCGGCGTTAGGTGCGGAGTGAATGGGGGAAAAGGGGGAATAGGAGGAGAACAATGATTAATGGTGGTTTTGGAGAAAAGGTCAAAAGTTTAGGCGCATGCAGGTCTCTCATTGTGATGTGTGCCTGGTGTTGACCTTATGGTTCGGGTGGTGGGCTTGGGATCCTCGGGTCCTGAGTTCAAATCCCACTTGGGTGTTGAATTAATACCAGGTGGGGTTGACTCAGCCTGTCATCTTTCTGAGGTCGGCAAAATGAGTACCAGCCTGCTGGGATGATTGAGCCATTCGAGTATCCTGCGTCAGAGTGGTCACTCATTCAGGATTGTGTCCAATAGCCCAGGAGACTGCTTCGGCAAGGACGGACGGACGGACGCACGCACGGACGGACGCACGCACGGACGGATATGTCCCATACTCTGTTATAGAGCGTCTGTGCTGCCCAAATAGTTTCTGAGCAAGGGTGATTTGGGGTGGTTTGCTATTGCCTTCTCAGCAGTAGTTTTTTGCAGGTAGTTGTAATTTGTTTAGGGTGCCTGCGATGGCTTGCCGACTCTTAATGAAAGGACACTGTATAGGATCTTTAATGTCCACCAACTAATGCTGTCAGACGTGACACACAGGTTGACATCCAGCCTCGGGACGACACACACCTTGCCTGTGGAACTCCAGGACGGCAGTTTGTAGCTGGGTCGGGATTCGAACCTCGGCGAGAAGGTTTCGAGGCAAGTGTGTGTGTGTGTGTGTGTGTGTGTGTGTGTGTGTGTGTGTGTGTGTGTGTGTGTGTATCTCGAGGCCATCCTGCCAGCTTCGGGAGAGGGTAGGGGGATTGTAAATCTGTCAAATTGAGTGGGAAACTTAATGGGAAAACTGGTTGTGGCGAGCGACTGATTCACTACCAGTTTTGACCATCACAGAGATAGTGATGGCGATTTGAATCCGTTGCACGTAAAGCAAAAGTAGTGAATCGTTCTTGTTCTTTTGGGGGATGGCAACGGATCATATGAACGATTTTACCCTTTACACAAGTATGTGGAATTGGGAGCGGGTGTTTCACCTCCGATTTACCAAAATATTCCGAATTGAGTGATCCTTACATCAATGACCACCTCCACCGAAGGTCGTTGGACGTTGTTTTCACCCCTGTCTGTCTATCTGTCTGTTACGGACGCAAAATGTTACCGACGGGTTCAGCCGAAATTTGGTGTCCACGTTGGGTGTGTGACAATGACGAATTGATTCGACTTGAGTGAAGATCCGAATCCGGTTGGGGATCCGAGAATTTTTTTTATTTTTGAAATGATTCTTCACCATTGAGAGATGGAGCCAAAAACGATACATACACTATCATGATATTTCAAAAATGTATGCACGGATTATGGCAAAACTTGGTGCACGAGTTGTGTAGGTGATGAGAACAAGCAGATTTTACTGTTGGTTCAGGTCAGGATCCAGATCCGACCGATCAATGGGATACAAAACGTAAACTGTTCAGCCAGGCAGAGGTATGCGCTCCACCGAGTGCTGTTGTAGTATTCACCTGTAATCTGAGCTGTAACTTGGTTTAATAAATTCCGAATCATGAGCTCAAAGTAAATAAATCTCAGAAAAAGTTGGAAATTCCAATTCATTCAATTCAATCCCGTAAATGCACAATGGAACGGTGAAGGCATTTTACTCTTCACATTGTATAAAACAAGCGGTCTTGTCAAATTATGAATCATTGTTTTACTATTTGAACGCACTACAAACATAAAACAAGCAAGTTGTAAGACAAGCTTGGGTTGGCTGGATCGGCACTCCCATCTGAACACTTGTTTCATGATGCTGTGACCCCCGAGGGTACTCCCTTATGAGCACTTCTTTGATGATGCTGTGACCTCCGCAATTTTACTCCCATCTGAGCACTTGCTTGACGATTATGTGATCCCATGTGATCCTGTATGAGCACTTGCTTTGTGATGTAGTGACCCCCATGGATATTTCATCCCATCTGAGCACTTGCTTCATGATGCTGTGACCTCTCAATTTTACTCCCATCTGAGCACTTGCTTAATTACTCCATGAGCCATGTACACTTCCATCTGAGCACTTGCTTCATGATTCAGTGACAATTCCCATCTGAGCACTTGCTTAATTACTCCATGAGCCATGTACACTTCCATCTGAGCACATGCTTCGTGATTCAGTGGCAATTCCATCCCATCTGAGCACTTGCTTCATGATGCCGTGACCCCTCAATTTTATCTCGCACTGAGCACTTGCTAATTACTCCATGATGCCATGTGAACTTCCATCTGAGCACATGCTTCGTGATTCAGTGACATTTCATCCCATCTGAGCACTTGCTTCATATGCCGTGACCCCTCAATTTTATTCCCATCTAACACTTGCTTAATTCTCCATTGAGCCATGTGCACTTCCATCTGAGCACACGCTTCGCGATTCAGTGGCAATTCCATCCCATCTGAGCACTTGCTTCATGATGCTGTGACCCCTCGATTTTACTCCCATCTGAGCACTTGCTTAATTACTCGATGAACCCTGTGCACTCCCATCTGAGCACGTGCTTCATGACTCGATGAGCCAAGTGCGCTCCCATCTGAGCACGTGCTTAATGACGCAGTGAGCGCAGGTTGAAATCCCGCCAAAGACTGTTTCTTCTCTGTTTGTAAAGTTGAATAAACCCAAACCCAATTGTTTCCTCTATGAGGGAGAATATTTTCCAGATCTTTACATAATTAACAGGTGAATTGAAAACCTCATGACTAATTAATGAGGAATCTTATCGAATTGCAGAGATTGGATCGGAGATTTGTCCAGGTAACATGTGCAAGGTTTGATTCAATCGCAAATAGCCTTGTTTATTAAAGTAAAGTCCTGTTTCATGAACTCACCAAATACGTTTTAAGAGGTAACAGTTCGAGGACACACACACAGAGAGAGATAAAATACTGCGATTCGGTCTTGATGTATATCTTTAGGTCATCGTGTTGCGCCGACAAGCCCCGGGACGTGGCCACGCAACCGACCGACGGCTTGCGCACGAATGCACGTTCGCAGAGGCAACGGTGAGGCAACGATGAGGCACGATGAGGCACGATGAAAGGCACGATGAAGGGCGCGCGCGCTTATTTTTTTCGCCCGCCGCCGCCGGACTTGAACCGGGATCGAGAGCAATCAGGCGCTCCAAAGGAGAGCAACCAAGAGCCGGAGAGTTGGAACGTGCGGAGAGCGAAATTGGGCAGCGACTACCGGAGTGGTTTTCACGGAGAGCCGCAGCCGGAGAGAGAGAGAGAGGGCGACGCCGGTCGGAGCTGCTTGGGAGGGGCGCGCTCTGCGGCTCGGCAGGCGCCGTCTCTGCACCAATGGCAGCGCGGCGGAGCGGGCCGACACAGGTGGGGCGACCGGGGACGTTTCGGACTCGAGCGGGAGACGTTGCCTTCGGGAACTCCGGGGACTGGGGGTGGGGGCTCTCACGATCGGCGTTAGGTGCGGAGTGAATGGGGGAAAAGGGGGAATAAGAGGAGAACAAGGATTATGGTTGGTTTGGAGAAAAGGTAAAAGTTTAGGCCGCATGCAGGTCTCTCATTGTGATGTGTGCTGGTGTTGACGCTTATGGTTCGGGTGGTGGGCTTGGGATCCTCGGTCCTGAGTTCAAATCTCCTCAACTTGGTGTTGAATTAATAACGCAGGTGGGGGTTGACTCAGCCTGTCATCTTTCTGAGGTTCGGCAAAATGAGTTATCCGAGCCTGCTGTGGGGGCGGGGGGGGGAAGGATGATTGAGCCAATTCGAGTATCCTGCGTCAGAGTGGGTCACTCATTCAGGATTGTGTCCAATAGCCCAGGAACTGCGCTTCGGCAGGACGGACGACGGACGCACGCACGGCGGACGCAACGGCACGGAAACGGATATGTCCATACTCTGTTATAGAGCGTCTGTGCTGCCAAATAGTTTCTGAGTCAAGGGTGATTTGGGGTGGGTTTGCTATTTGCCTTCTCAGCAGTAGTTTTTTGCAAGGTAGTTGTAATTGTTTAGGGTGCCTGCGATGCTTGCCGACTCTTAATGAAAGGACACTGTATAGATCTTTAATGTCCACCAACTTAAATGCTGTCAGAACGTGAACACAACAGGTTGACATCCAGCCTCGGGACGACACACACCTTGCCTGTGAACCCAGGACGGCAGTTTGTAGCTTGGGTCGGGATTCGAACCTCGGCGAGAAAGGTTTCGAGGCAAGTGTGTGTGTGTGTGTGTGTGTGGTGTGTGTGTGTGTGTGTTGTGTGTTTGTGTGTGTATCTCGAGGCCATCCTGCCAGCTTTCGGGAGAGGGTAGGGGGATTGTAAATCTGTCAAATTGAGTGGGAACTTAATGGGAAAACTGGTTGTGGCGAGCGACGATTCACTACCAAGTTTTGACCATCACAGAGATAGTATGGCGATTTGATCCGTTGCCACGTAAAGCAAAAAGTAGTGATCGTTCTTGTTCTTTTGGGGGATGCAACGGATCATAATGAACGATTTTTACCCTTTACACAAGTATGTGGAATGGGGAGCGGGTGTTTTCACCTCGATTTACCAAAATATTCCGAATTGAGTGATCCTACATCAATGACGCACCTCCACCGAAGGTCGTTGGACGTTGTTTTCACCCCTGTCTGTCTATCTGTCTGTTACGGACAGCAAAATGTACCGACGGGTTCAGCCGAAATTTGTGTCCACGTTTGGGTGTGTGACAAATGACGAATTGAATTCCGACTTGAGTGAAGATCCGAATCGGTTGGGGATTCCGAGATTTTTTTTATTTTTGAAATGTTCTTCACCATTTGAGAGATGGAGCCAAAAACGATACATACACTATCATGATATTTCAAATGTTGCACGGATTATGGCAAAACTTGGTGCACTCGAGTTGTGTGGTGAAATGAGAACAAGCAGATTTTACCTGTTGGTTCAGGTCAGGATCGCTAGATCCGACGATCTGGGATACAAAACGTAAACTGTTCAGCCAGGCAGAAGCTATGCGCTCCACCGAGTTGGCTATTGTAGTATTCACGCTGTAATCTGAGCTGTTAACTTGGTTTAAATAAATTCAAGAATCATGAAAGCTAAAGTAAATAAATTCAGAAAAAGTTGGAAATTCCAATTCATTAATTCAATCCCGTAAATGCACAATGAACGGTGAAGGCATTTTACTCTTCACATTGTAATAAACAAGCGGTCTGTCAATTAATGAATCATTTTTTACTATTTGAACGCACTACAAACATAAACAAAGCAAGTTGTAAGAACAAGCTTGGTTGGCTGGAACGGCCACTCCCATCTTGAACACTGGTTTCATGATGCTGTGACCCCCGAGGGTATCCCTTATGAGTCACTTTTGATGATGCCTGTGAACCTCCGCAATTTTACCTCCCATCTGAGCACTGCTGAACGATTATGTGACCCAGTGATCCTGTATTGAGCACTTGCTTTGTGATGAGTGACCCCCATGGATATTTCATCCATCTGAAGCACTTCTTCATGACGCTGTGACGCCCTCAATTTTACTCCATTAATGAGCACTTGCTTAATTACTCTCCAATGAGCCATGTACACTTCCATCTGAGCACTTGCTTCATGATGCATGACCCTCAAATTTTACTACCCATCTGAGCACTTGCTTAATTCTCCATGAGCGCCATGTACACTCCATCTGTAGCACATGCTTCCGTGATTCATGGCAATTCATCCCATCTGAGCACTTGCTTCATGATTGCCCGTTGCGACCCTCGATTTTACTCCATCTGAGCACTTGCTTAAATTTACTCCAATGAGCCCATGTGAACTTCCATCTGCAGCACAATGCTTCGGATTCAGTGACAATTCCATCCATCTGAGCACTTGGCCTTCATGATGCCTTGACCCGCTCAAGGTTTATGCCCTCTGAGCACTTGCTTAATTACTCCCATGAGCCACTGTACACTTCATCTGAGCACATGCTTCGTGATTCAGTGGCAATTCCATCCATCTGAGCACTTGCTTCATGATGCCGTGACCCCTCAATTTTATTCTCCACTGAGCACTTGCTAATTACTCGCATGATGCCATGTGAACTTCCATCTGAGCACATGCCTTCGTGATTCAGTGACATTTCATCCCATCTGAAGCACTTGCTTCATAATGCCGTGACCCCTCAATTTTATTCCCATCTAACACTTGCTTAATTCTCCATTGAGCCATGTGCAACTTTCCATCTGAGCACACGCTTCGCGATTCAGTGGCAATTCATCCCATCTGAGCACTAGCTTCATGATGCTGTGACCCCTCGATTTTACTCCCATCTGAGCACTTGCTTAATTACTCGATGAACGCCTGTGCACTCCCATCTGAGCACGGCTTCATGACTCGATGAGGCCAAGTCGCTCATCTGAAGCACGTGCTTAATGACGCAGTGAGCGCAGGTTGAAATCCCGCCAAAGACTGTTTTCTTTCTTCTGTTTGTAAAGTTGAATAAACCCAAACCCAATTGGTTCTCTATGAGGGAAATATTTTCCAGATCTTTACATAATTAACAGGTGAATTGAAAACCTCATGACTAATTAATGAGGAATCTTATCGAATTGCAGAGATTGGATCGGAGATTTGTCCAGGTAATCATGTGCAGGTTTGAATTCAATCGCAAATAGCCTTGTTATTAAAGTAAAGTACTGTTTCATGACTCACCAAATACGTTTTAAGAGGTAACAGTTCGAGGACACAACACACAACACACACACACACACACACACACACACACCACAACACACAGCACACACACACACACACACACACACCACACCACACACACACAGACACATCACCACACACACACAAACACACACAGACACACACACAAACCCACACACACACACACAACACACACACACACCACACACACACACACT
>CM068965.1:60537338-60554127 GCA_035128595.1 Eptatretus atami | reverse complement strand
TTTCATTAATGCAACAAAAACAAAACTTAGCTTCTCGTGCATGATCATTTAATTGCAGACATCCTACTAATTAAATAGGCAATTCTCTGTACCTCTGTGGGTGTGTATGTACATCTGAAATCAGAGAGAAAACAAGGCTGGCTCGATCTCCTCAAATTTTTGCATAGTGTTGGTTACCCACGGTCAGGTCATGGCCACAAAAAACATCCCCGAGGGGGGGGGTGGGCGGGGGATGACGACTTACGATATCCCCTGTCCACTGTACACATGCAACAATGCAAGTGGTTTACTGACCCCTGCTGCAGACAGGTGAATTATTGCCACGCACAAAATATATTGTTACGGTTCTCGGAACGTATGCATACAAACATACAGTTGTCCCGGTCAGTTATTCATTAAGTATATGTGCAGATAGAACCCTCCTTGTGTGTGTAGTGGGAAGACACTGGGGTGCGTTGCGATGTTTTTTTAGTTAGATTAATCAATCATTATATCCCATCCACGACGACACGGTACTCTCTGCCTGCTCGCACCTTCGTCTCGCTTGCTACTCCGCATGGGCTGAACAAGCGCGTGTTCCACGCTACTCGCCTAACCGGCAACTCGCTTCCGATGCAGAATCTTTGTGTAGTACCTTTTTGGCGAGTCCGAAACACGTGTGAGTGGGCGGGCTTCCCGGTATGGCTGAAACCCGCCCAAAGGGCGGTCCATGGAAGCCCCGTCCAATCAGGGCGAACAGTGACGTCGGCTTCACCAAGACCCCTCCCGCTGAGGGAGATCGATAAATTACGACACCATTCCTTCAGAGAGTCTGGTCAGCTGGAAAGTGAGTCGTCTTGAGGGTGAGCTGGAAAGTGAGTCATCTTAAGCGGAGCGTTGGAGTGAGACAGTTTGTCGGCTGGTAGCAAAAGAAAGGAGGAAGGTCGTGGAGTGGTTGCGCTCTTTGGGGGTCGTTCGTTTCGAGTGTGAGAGAGCTGGGAAGACCTCGACCCGACTTGAGGGCGTCTTCGTAGGGTCCTGTCTGCAGCCCTGATCCCCCTCGGACTCCGCTCTACTCGACGCGGCTCCTTCGCAGACACGGTCTCCACGCAGGCGGCCGTGGACCGAGCCGCACGAACCATTGACAGGTGCCGCACCACGGAGCATCCTTCCTCCAACGTTCAGGTACCGAAAGAATGCGATCTCAGCTCACCTCCCTTTCTGGCTGCAAAGGTCCTTGGCCATACATCTGGGTTTATTTTTGTCTGAGTGTGCGTCTGAGTGTGTGGCGCCGTCTTTAAGTCGAATTGCATAAGTATTTTTATTGATCATTGTAAATCTTGCCTGTTTTATTCTCACGACAAGTCTGCTCTGTGTCTCCTTTGTAAGTTGCTGTAAAATTGTCGCACTACATCTTTTCTCTCATCTTCCCTGCATAACATCCCAATAAACCTGTTTCCTGTGCTACATATTTTTCCTCGCTTTATTGTAAACTAGCTGAAGTACCCGGTAATACCTGGGAAATTTGCCTTATTTTCTCATGCTAGTTAGACTGAGGCATTAGTTGTATGGAGAAATTAGGAAGGCTTCTTTTTATTCCTCAGATTTATGGAAGGAAGGCTTTATTTGCTGCCGTAATCCTCAGAGAGGTCATAGTTGAAGCGGCCTTGAGCCACTCAATGTTTCTAGCAGCAGTGGAAACTGTCCTTGATGTCCTGCAAACCCGGACCTAGAAAGCTGGAACGTGAGTTTTGTGCTTCTCTCTCCCGTCGGTGTGACGCTCTATTTGCAGTTAGGCGACGCTCTCTCTCTCTGCAGCCGACTCTGCTTGCCTGGCTCGTTCATGAGCAGATATATCAGCAGTTAGCTGTTGCCGTGCGCGTGCATTTCGAGAATTCAAATAACAGGAGGAGAATGTGTATGTTTAAAAAGTCATCGAATACCAACATTTTGTATTTCAAAAAACCCTAGCGTTTTTAACCATGAAGCTTTTGTTACGATTAATAACGCCGGGCGCACTATTCGAAAGCTTTTTTTTTTTTTAATGGAAATTTTTTTTAAAAAAAATGGGAATTTTTTTTTTTTAATATATATTTTTTTCATTTTTATGGAAAGCCACTTAGCGCATCCTGGAGCTGAATGTTAGGTCTATATGTGTGGTAAAGTTTCATCAAGATCGGGTCACTGGTCTCGGAGCTTATTGGTTACAAACAAACAAACAGACAGACAGACAGACAAACAGACAGAAGGACTGCCATTTATGTAGTAGGGATAAATGATTGTAGAGAATGTTCCCAGTTCTTTTCGTCTTTTCCTTCATTGGGTCCAGCATGGTTCGGATCTGAGTTTTAGCCAGGTCTTTATCCGATAATTCGTTCATTCTAGCCGGTACGTTCTTGGTAGTTGCTCGGCTGCATCCGATCCGGAAAGGTGGTTGTTAGTTGGTAGAGTGATTCGGATCGGGCAAGGCGTACCGAGGACGTGGTTCTCGGTAGACGACACCCGCGTGGTTAATTAGGTAAATTGGTTCTAGACAAAAAGACCCTACGCTACGCGGTGGAGGTATTGGCGTCCACGGTCGGTTAAGCGACCCGCTCGGAATTATCCGAGAGCGACGGCCTACAATTCCGGGGTTCTGGTGGGAGCAGACGTAATTTCCCCACCTATGTTCTGCTTGCACCTCCCCGGCCTGCAACAATATATTCCCACCTGCTCACAATCCCCCCCCCAAGCTGTTCTGGAAGACAGCTGGTGATTTCTAGTGCTTAACAAGTTCCATTTCGTATCTTAGATCAACCTCTAATCGTGCATCAGTGTACGTCACGGTCTACCAGTCAAGCCAGTCAGTTGAGCAGATACTTTATGAGGATCATTCTTCTGAATGAATAGTTCTTACCTGGATGTTCCAGTGGCTAAGGCTCATGGAGGAGCTTCTAACATGTATCACATGCAGGGAAGGGAAATAAGGAGACATAAATGTACTTATCATGAAGTAAAAGAACATCAGTGAAGGATGAACAAATCAACAACAGTCGTTGTAATTTGAACCAAGAACTCAGATCCCTAGATCCAAAGCAAAACCACTTACCGTTAAACACCACGAGGTATGTGAAGAGTACAACACATTTCAAATGGAGAGAAAGCTTTTGTCACCAGCCCACCAAAGTGAGTCTTAATATCTTTACACATTGTGTCGTATATTGGTTGAAGGAATTATAAATACATTTCACAATCAATGAGAAATTATAGTGGGGCTGACAGAATGGCTTGGAGGGATGCACACTCACTTCGAAGCTGTTTTTGTCTGGGTTTGAATCCCCCACCAGCTAATAAACTGTCATCCTGGTGTTACACAGGCAGGATGCTTCATCAATGTGTGTGCCGTCACTTGGATGGACGTTAAACTGGAGTCGTATCTGCTGGCATTCGTTGGTAGACGTTAAAAATCCCACGGTGCCCTTTGCAAAGAGTAGGCGAGCTGCCGCCAGCATCCTGAAACAAATTACAAATTTCTGCCCTCACTACTTAGTCGAGCGTCAGGCCTGGCCAGCAGATTCGTGAAAGACTTGGGCCAAAAACTTCCCCTGGCCAATCCACAAGAATGGGAAGAATTGTGAGCAATAAACAAGAAGAAGAATGAGAAATCTATTATAATGGAAACAAGTGTGTATGTCTCGTCACTAAGGGAACCTTTTATGATGTAATACATAAACAGCGTTCATCGTATTGTTTATGTTCCTGTTAGAGCATAAAAAAAATTGCAGACGTGTTGGTCATACCTCGGTCAGGTGATGGGCACAAAAAATCCACCTGTACACCTGCCACGTGGCAAGTGGTTTACTCACCCTGCGGAGACAGGGGGATTATTATCCACCACTCCCACGACACCCCTCACCTTCACCTGAAGAGAGCAGGTGTTTCTAATGATAGTAATGATTGTTATATTTCGTATGCAGCCTGTGGTTGCTGGAGCATGGCTGTGCTGCTGATGCAGTGCGCCCCGTTCACAGTACCTGGTACTCTATTTTGCCAACCTGAGAAAGATGAGAGGCAAATCAATACACCTGGTGTTATGAAACAGCCTGACAGGGGCTCCAACTTTAAGACCGTAAGATCTAAACCACGCCACCCCTGAACCGTTAAGGAACACGAGGCATGTACTCGTAGTAATGATGACAAAATATATTGTACTTGTACCATCACCAATCATTTGCGATCGTTAGTTTTTTGTTCCGCAGTTGTCCCGTCTTATGGAGATGCTTTCTTGAACCTAAACCAATCCGGTACATCCCATCTTCCCATCAGGGTTTCAAGCAGGTGGTTCACCGCCATCTCATGTCATCCCCCATCCCACCCAACCTTTTTGCTCATTAACCCTTCCTCACCCAACCTCTCCGTGTGTGTGTGTGTTGTGTGTGTGTGTGTGTGTGTGTGTGTGTGTGTGTGTGTGTGTGTGTTGTGTCGTGTGTGTTGTCTGTGTGTGTGTGTGTGTGTGTGTGTGTGTGTGCTGTGTGTGTCGTGTGTGTCTGTGTGTGTGTGTGTGGTGTGTGTGTGTGTGTGTGTGTGTGTGTGTGTGTGTGTGTGTGTGTGTGTTGGTGTGTGTGTGTGTGTGTGTGTGTGTGTTCCTCGAACTGTTACCTCTTAAAACGTATTTGGTGAGTTATGAAACAGGACTTTACTTTAATAAACAGGCTATTTCGATTGAATCAAACCTTGCACATGTTACCTGGACAAATCTCCGATCCAATCTCTGCAATTCGATAAGATTCCTCATTAATTAGTCATGAGGTTTTCAATTCACCTGTTAATTATGTAAAGATCTGGAAAATATTCTCCTCATAGAGGAAACAATTGGTTTGGGTTTATTCAACTTTACAAACAGAGAAGAAAACAGTCTTTGGCGGGATTTCACCTGCGCTCACTGCGTCAATTAAGCACGTGCTCAGATGGGGCGACTTGGCTCATCGAGTCATGAAAGCACGTGCTCAGATGGGAGTGCACAGGGTTCATCGAGTAATTAAGCAAGTGCTCAGATGGGAGTAAAATCGAGGGGTCACAGCATCATGAAGCAGTGCTCAGATGGGATGGAATTGCACTGAATCGCGAAGCGTGTGCTCAGATGGAAAGTGAAATGGCTCATGGAGTAATTAACAAGTGTTCAGATGGAAAAAATGAGGGTCACGGCATCAAGAAGCAATGGCTCAGATGGATGAATTGTCACTGAATCAACGAAGCATGTGCTCAGATGGAAGTTCACATGTCATGGAGTAATTAGAAGGGCTCAGTGGGAGTAAATTGAGGGGTACGGCATCGAAAGCAAGTGCTCAGATGGGATGGAATTGCCCACTGAATCACGAAGCATGTGCTCAGATGGAAGTGCAATGGCCATGGAGTAATAAGCAGTGTCAGATGGGATAAAATGAGGGTCACGGCATCATGAAGAGTGCTCAGATGGGATGAATTTGTCACTGAATCCGAAGCATGTGCTAGATGGAGTTCACATGCTCATGGAGTAATTAAGCAAGTGCTCAGATGGGAGTAAAATTGAGGGGTCGGCATCATGAAGCAGATGCTCAGATGGGATGAATTGCCACTAATCGCAAAGCGTGCCAGATGGAGTGAAATGGCTCATGGAGTTTAAGCAGTGTCAGATGGGAATAAATTGAGGGGTCAGGCATCAATGAAGCAAGTGTTAGATGGGATGAAAATTGTCACTGAAATAGAGCATCGTGCTCAGATGGAGTTCACATGGTTCATGGAGTAATTAAGCAGTGTCAGATGGAGTAAAATTGAGGGGTCACGGCATCATGAAGCAAGTGCTCAGATGGGATGGAATGCCACTGAATCACGAAGCATGTGCTCAGATGAAGTGTACATGCTCATGGTAATTAAGCACAGTGTCAGATGGGAGTAAAACTTGAGGGGTCAAGGCATCATGAAGCAAGTGCTCAGATGGATGAATTGCCACTGAATCACGAAGCATGTGCTCAGATGGAAGTGCACGATGGCTTATGGAGTAATTAACCAAGTGTTCAATTGGAATCAAATTGAGGGGTCAGCATCTGAAGGCAAGTGCTCAGATGGGATGGAATTGCCACTGAATCACGAAGCATGTGCACAGATGGAAGTGTACACATGGCTCATGGAGTAATTAAGCAAGTGCTCAGATGGATGAATTGTCACTGAATCATGAGCATGTGCTCAGATGGAAGTTCACATGGGCTCATGGAGTAATTAAGCAAGTGCTCAGATGGGAGTAAAACTTGAGGGGTCACGGCATCATGAAGCAAGTGCTCAGATGGAAGTGTACATGGCTCATGGAGTAATTAAGCAAGTGCTCAGATGGGAGTAAAATTGAGAGGTCACAGCATCATGAAGCAAGTGCTCAGATGGGATGAAATATCCATGGGGGTCACTACATCACAAAAGCAAGTGCTTCATACAGGATCACATGGGATCACACATAATCGTCAAGCAAGTGCTCAGATGGGAGTAAAATTGCGGAGGTCACAGCATCATCAAAAGAAGTGCTCATAAGGGAGTACCCTCGGGGGTCACAGCATCATGAAACAAGTGTTCAGATGGGAGTGCCGATCCAGCCAACCCAAGCTTGTCTTACAATTTGTTGTTTATGTTTGTAGTGGCGTTCAAATAGTAAAACAATGATTCATAATTTGACAGACCGCTTGTTGTTTTTATACAATGTGAAGAGTAAAATGCCTTCACCGTTCCATTGTGCATTTACGGGATTGAATTGAATGAATTGGAATTTCCAACTTTTTCTGAGATTTATTTACTTTGAGCTCATGATTCGAATTTATTAAACCAAGTTACAGCTCAGATTACAGGTGAATACTACAACAGCACTCGGTGGAGCGCATACCTCTGCCTGGCTGAACAGTTTACGTTTTGTATCCATGATCGGTCGGATCTGGATCCTGACCTGAACCAACAGTAAAATCTGCTTGTTCTCATCACCTACACAACTCGTGCACCAAGTTTTGCCATAATCCGTGCATACATTTTTGAAATATCATGATAGTGTATGTATCGTTTTTGGCTCCATCTCTCAATGGTGAAGAATCATTTCAAAAATAAAAAAAATTCTCGGATCCCCAACCGGATTCGGATCTTCACTCAAGTCGGAATCAATTCGTCATTGTCACACACCCAACGTGGACACCAAATTTCGGCTGAACCCGTCGGTAACATTTGCGTCAGTAACAGACAGATAGACAGACAGGGGTGAAAACAACGTCCAACGACCTTCGGTGGAGGTGGTCATTGATGTAAGGATCACTCAATTCGGAATATTTTGGTTAAATCGGAGGTGAAACACCCGTCTCCCAATTCCACATACTTGTGTAAAGGGTAAAATCGTTCATATGATCCGTTGCATCCCCCAAAAGAACAAGAACGATTCACTACTTTTTGCTTTACGTGCAACGGATTCAAATCGCCATCACTATCTCTGTGATGGTCAAAACTGGTAGTGAATCAGTCGCTCGCCACAACCAGTTTTCCCATTAAGTTCCCACTCAATTTGACAGATTTACAATCCCCCTACCCTTCCCGAAGCTGGCAGGATGGCCTCGAGACACACACACACACACCAACAACACACACACACACACACCACACACACACACACACACACACTTGCCTCGAAACCTTCTCGCCGAGGTTCGAATCCCGACCCAGCTACAAACTGCCGTCCTGGAGTTCCACAGGCAAGGTGTGTTGTCGTCCCGAGGCTGGATGTCAACCTGTGTGTCACGTCTGACAGCATTAGTTGGTGGACATTAAAGATCCTATACAGTGTCCTTTCATTAAGAGTCGGCAAGCATCGCAGGCACCCTAAACAAATTACAAACTACCTGCAAAAAACTACTGCTGAGAAGGCAATAGCAAACCACACCCCAAATCACCCTTGCTCAGAAACTATTTGGGTAGCACAGACGCTCTATAACAGAGTATGGGATATCCGTGCCGTGCGTCCGTTCCGTCCCGTCCTTCCGAAGCAGTTCCTGGGCTATTGGACACAATCCTGAATGAGTGACCACTCTGACGCAGGATATCTCGAATGGCTCAATCATCCAGCACAGGCTCGGCACTCATTTTGCCGACCTCAGAAAGATGACAGGCTGAGTCAACCCCCACCTGGTATTAATTCAACACCAAGTGGGATTTGAACTCAGGACCGAGGATCCCAAGCCCACCACCCGAACCATAAGGTCAACACCAGGCACACATCACAATGAGAGACCTGCATGGCGCCTAAACTTTTGACCTTTTCTCCAAAACCACACCATTAATCATTGTTCTCCCTCCTATTCCCCCTTTTCCCCATTCACTCCGCACCTAACGCCGGATCAGTGAGAGCCCCCACCCCCAGTCCCCGGAGTTCCCGAAGGCACGTCTCCCGCATCGAGTCCGAAACGTCCCCGGTCCGCCCACCTGTGTCGGCCCGCTCCGCCGCGCTGCCATTGGTGCAGAGACGCGCCTGCCGAGCCGCAGAGCGCGCCCCTCCCAGCAGCTCCGACCGGCGTCGTCCCTCTCTCTCTCCTCCGGCTGCGGCTCTCCGTGGAACCACTCCGGTAATCGCTGCCCAATTCGCTTCCGCACGTTCCAACTCTCCGGCTCTTGGTTGCTCTTCCTTTGGAGCGCCTGATTGCTGCGTCGATCCCGGTTCAAGTCCGGCGGCGGCGGCGAAAACAACAAGCGCGCGCGCCCTTCATCGTGCCTCATCGTGCCTCATCGTCGTGCCTCATCGTGCCTTCCGCGAACGTGGCTCGTGCGCAAGCCGTCGGTCGGTGCGTGCACGTCCCGGGGCTTGTCGTCGGCGACACGATGACCTAAAAGATATTACATCAAGACCAATCGCAGGTATTTGCGCCATCTCTGCGGATTCGCTGCGATTTCCCGAATTGCAAAATCGCGAGACGTTTTTACGCAATTAATGTCGTGATGATGAATTGATCCGTCCGTTTAATTCATTCGGCTTCTCGTACAATCGTGTGCTCCATGCCCTCGTCGCGCTGTATTATACAGCTTTACGACGAGCGATAGACAATTGAGACAATAAATAGATAGAACCAATCGTTAAAGTGAACTTCCGGTACCCGGACCGTCATACGTGGTAGTCGAGAATTCGGAAATGGTACACTCCGGGCACACGACGTATGCCAGCAGCCTGAGGTGGGGACGACGACGGGGGACGATCGGGGTCTGGGGCCGACGAACGGACGAGGGGGGTGCCCCTTTATTTAATATTTCAACGCATGAGTTATACCGAACAAACATGCATAAGTTAAAGAAAACGTTCAAATTGCTCCTGGTTTGGTCCGTGGAGTTGCATAGCAATTTATCGCCCTGATTTTATTATGTTCGGTAGGGCGCAGGGGGAATGTTTTGCTTCGACACGCGCAGGATTGTTGTTGCGCCGACAATGGCTCAGGGATGTTGTGCTGACGACGTGCAGAGATGTTGTTGTGCGACGAATGCGCAGGGATGTTGTTGCATCCGTCGTCAGGCAATGTTGTTTGCTCGATCATTCGTGCAGGGATGGTTGTTGCTCGACTTCGTGCAGCGGATGTTTGTTTCGCTCGGACACAGCGCAAGCGGATGTTGTTGCTAGCGACACGTGCAGGATGTTGTTGCGTGACCACACGCAGGGATGTTGTTGCTCGACTTCGTGGCAGCGCATGTTTGTTGCTCGCTCGTGCAGGATGTTGTTTGCTCGACTCGTGCAGGATGTTGTTGCTCGACTCGCACAGGGATGTTGTTTGCTTCGACAAGGCGCAGGGATGTTTGTTGGCTCGACCATGCAGAGATGTTGTTGGTGACCACGCAAAGAAGATGTTGTTGCGTGACACACGCAGGGATTGTTGTTGCGTGACACGCGCAGGGATGTTGTTGCTCGATATGCGCAGGGATGTTGTTTTGCTCCATAATGCGCAGGGATGTTGTTGGCTTCGATATGCGCAGGGAATGTTGTTGCTCGACATGGCGCAGGAATGTTGTTGGCTCGACATAACGGCCAGGAATGTTGTTTGGCGTGACACGTGCAAGGGATGTTGTTTCGCGTGACACACGACACAGGATGTTGTTGCGTGAGCATGCGCAGGGATGTTGTTTGCCGTGACATGCGCAGAGATGTGTTGCGTGGACACGCTAGGGATGTTTGTTTGCGTGACACCGTGTAGGGATGTTGGTTGGTGCAACGCATCAGGGATGTTGTTTCGCATGACACGCACAAGAGGATGTTGTTGCGTGACTCAAACTCAGATGTTTTATTGTTATTATTGGTTATATGTAGTGTTGTCTGCGCAACACATCCGTCTCGTTTGTGAACGCCTTTTGTGCTAACGCCGCAAGCGATCATGTGGCGGCAGGAAAATGTCTGAAAATGACCCGTGTGGACGTTCAGAGTGCACTCTCATCGCACGTCTCCCGGTACACTACCTTTGTAACACATCCTGTACACATACCTGTACAACATACCTACATGTACAACTCTGACACTCACTCTCTCTCACGAAGGGTTTCATGTGAATTCTCCACTGTCTCACAATCTAAGGCTTTCCGATTTGTACAAACACTAAATTAAAGACGAGGACATTAAGAGACATCATTCTACTTTTACATGGAATTACACACTCTTAGTGAACGACCCGATGCGGATGGAGAGCATCGGGGTGCTTATAGGGGATTCGAACCTGGGATCATTGGAAACTTCTAAACAATGGGTTCAAGTCAATTCAATGAGGTGGGGGGTGGGGGGCAACCGAATAGGCCAACCAGTTTTCAATCAAAACGGACTATAACCTGCTCTCCTCGGTGTTATTTGTAGAAACTGTTTTGTTTGAAGACCACAGGACACGGATCAGGATGGTGGATGGCAGACTCTTCCTCTTGGCAAACGTCCAGCGCAATAGGCAGTGTTGGATGTGGTGTCTGGTAGTTCTTCTTCTTCTTCTTTTTTAAAAACGGCTACAATTATTCCCCCTTGTGAGGTTGTCTGCGGAAAAGCTTTTTGGCCAAAAAGTCTTTCACGAAAATCGGCTGGTTCAGGCATGACGTTTCGACTAAGTAAGTTAGGGCAGCGAATTGCAATTTGTTCAGGGTGCCGGCGATAACTCGACTTATCTCCACAAAGGACAAACCGTGGGACTTCTTTAACTGTCCACCCCCACAAAGCCAGCAAAACCTGGACGTCCAGTTTAACGTCCATCTCGAGGGACCAACACACAAGCACGCACTCACACACACACAGACTCACAACTCACTCACACCCACACACCACAAACACACCACCACCTCACCTCACACACACATACACTCACACACCTCAATACACTCACGACACAACACTACACACTCACACTCACACACACACAGGCACACCATCACACTCAACACACACACACTCACACACACACCACACACTCTCACAACTCTCAACACATACCACGACACACACTCGACACACACAGCTCACACACACACACCCTGAACCTGTGACTCCGGGATGACAGTTTATAAGGTCGGTTCGGATTCAAACGCCAGGCTAGACACCCTCGAGGTGAGTGTGCGTACGTGTAGACATTCGGCAGCCTAACGTGGTTTCCTGCGACTATTAACAGTGAAAGGTTTATGTTATGAAAATAAAGACAAACATGGTATGAAATCAATCTTGATATCAATGGCGATCAATAATTAATGAAATGTATTGTGAACGTTGCTTTTTGGCAAGTTTCATAAGGTAACAGGTGGTCTATCCATCGACTGGAATCCAGCATCAGGTGTTTTAAAAAAAAATCAAGAGCAAATCTGAACGCCAGCTTCCATATATAAACCCCATATTGTCACCGTCAAACCCTCATCCTCCCCCGAGTCTTCTTGGCCCCTCACTTGTTATCCTTCCCCCAGCCATTCCTGCTCCCTGGTATTGGATGGAGCAAGAGAGCATGGAATGTCGCATCAACTAGAAATGTATGAAGTTCTCTACCTGGAGGAAGCGAGGGTGGGGGCATCTATTTATTATTGTAATCCATGGAGCGGGGTTAAAAATGAGAAAATGAAAAGATGGGTGGAGGGTTGGGAGAATGAAAAGGAAGATTGGGGGTGAAGGACAAATGAGGAAAAAGGGCATGCAAGGCGAGTCCGGCGGTGGTAGAAGTCGAGGGGTGGGGTTTTTGGGAGTCAGAAATTTCTTGGCCATGTTTGCGTACGTAATAAATACTTGGAATCTGGTTGAAAATGAAAATATATTGTTGTTGGAAAGACAAGTGAGCCCTGACAGATGGAGCGAAGTAATGTGTGTGTCGGTAGGATTTAGGCCACATTGATTTTTAGCCCACATAAATAGCAATTAAGGAAATCCGCCACCACCGAGCGAGAGGGGTGGGGACGAGACGACGAGGAGTGGGGACACGACGAGGGTGGGGAAGACGACGCGGAGTCTAGAACTCCGCAACGAATCAGCCCACATGAACAGAATGGAGGAAAGTAATGTTCATGGCTAATCTCTGATGGATTACAGGTGTAACATGATGCCAGTGGAGGAATAATGGGGAAATTGGAATAACAAGGTTGTATTATGTTTACTTTAATTTACAGGTGTGGTGGGAGGCAGTGTTTGTATTCATTGAATATTTACACTTTCAAATACTTGGAGTGTTTTGAATTTATCATTTTGTTACAATTTTTTGGTTGAATGGGAGCTCGTATTTAGTCACATGGAGGAACACAGACATTAGTACGATATGAATTTAATTATAAAGATATCAGTGGGCTAGACATCCGTCGGTGTAACCTTTACATTAATTAGCAAGGACAGCAGTGGACAAAGGACAAAACATTTTTATGGAATATGAAATTTGAACTTGGGTTCCGTATATATATATATATATATATATATATATATATATATCCATGCTAATACGAGGTATCATGTTTTTGATAATACGAGGTAATAGTTTTTGATAATACGAGGTAATACGCACTTGTCCGGTGCATGTTCCCATACCTGACCAGACCTGAGGTACTACGAGGTAACACCTATGTTGACTTTTGACTTATGTTGATCTCTTGGCCTATGTCCATCCTGTCCATCTTGTTTACCCCGTGTACCTCACCCCATCCCTCTCCCTTCCACAGATCTCCTAATGTCTCTGTTCCCCACAGTTTTGTGCTTCCCTCTCCCACCCTTCTTGTCTCCTGCTCCCCTTGTTGTACCTTCTGTGTGTTGGCTCTCAACCGAGCCTCAACATTGTTCATAAAAAGAATTCGTTTCACACCAGGGGGGAGGGGCAGGGGGGTTCCGTTAACAAGCAGCTTGCTATCGCTTTCCAAGCAGATTGTTTGAATCAGTGTTCAAGCAAGCACTCCAGCAGAACAGAGTGTTCGGCACCACTCAACAACATGACAACATCAAATGTAATTAATGCTCTCGTGGTATTCTAGCAAATGGTGTCCGGGCCGTCATTTTCAGTTTCACTCGATCGTCTTGTGACAACTTCCCCAAACAAATTGATTGTGTTTGCAGCGGCTACGGGGTACGAGGAAGAGGGAAAGAAAGATAAATAAGAAAAATATCGTGCATAGCACGATACTTGTGAAATCCATAAAACAAATTTGACCTTAAAAATAATTGGTGGTTGAATTCAATGACCAAATATACAAATCCACTTCAAATTTCAACTCAATCGGATGAAAATTGACAATTTTAGAAATCTGGCCTATGTTGACCTCAAAAAACAATAGGTGGTTGAATTCAGTGACCTGATGTGCAAATCCTGTTCAAATTTATAGTCCATCGGAAGAAAATTGAGGATTTTAGAAATCTGACAAAGATGTTGACTTTGGGCCTATGTTGACCTTTTGACCTCCAAAACAATAGGCTTCTTGCTTATATCGAACTCTACCATGTGGTGAAGTTTCGTGAGGATCAGTTTAAAATTGTGACCTCTAGGCGATTGACATACAAACAAACAGACAGACAGACAGACAGACAATCGTGCACAAGACCAACCAATACACTTGAAAAATCTTCGATTTTCGCAAGTAATAAATGGGGAGTGGTGGTGGTCGTATGGCAGCTTAGCTGCCAGGGTAGCTATCATTTCTTGAAGCGCGACTGTGTCGCTGATGCAGTGCCCCTCTACCCGTACACACACTGGAACTGCTACTCATTCTGCCGACCTCGGAAGGATGACAGGCTGAGTCAACCCCCTGGTGTATTAATTCAGCGGCCGACGGGGCTTGAACTCAGGACCCTAGGAGCCCAAGCCGCCACCCTAACCACTGAGCCAACACCAGGCTTCCATAAATGGGGAGTCAGAAGGAGGAGCCCACTACCAAGCTTATCTATGGACCTTTTATGCTGTACATTTAGGGAGGGTAGGGGTTTTGCACATTTGTAGATCTTGAAGAATTAGAATGAAAAGTAGAGTAACAATAAAAGGATGAAATGCATGTTTCAATAATATGAGAAGTGCATACATAATAACAGGAGTATGCCTCTGAACATTTCATTGGTTATCGTATCATTCTGATTCCGACTGCGGCGGCCATTTTTGCGAACATAATGAAGCACCTCTCTTAATCATTTGCTCCATTTGCCGAGCTGCTAGGCGAGCGGCTTACAAAGTGGTTCATACTGAATGATTGGCTTGGAAAGTGATAGCAAGCTGATTGCTAATGGAACACACCCCCGATATTTGGTAACTTTCTTGATTTCTGCATTATTTAGGCCAAAATCGCTGGGTACTCCATAAGCAATGGCATATTTTATTTTTTGTATCAGTCCTATATCCGGTTGCAATGTTTTGTTTTCTATGTTCACGCTGGATGGGATCATCAGGTCGTATGTGAGCGTTACTTCCTTGTTTTCAATGATTGCTTTTGGTTCATGTTTCCACGAGTTTTCTGAAACTGGGATATTGAGACTTTTGCAGATGTGCCAGTGGATGACTCTCCATAGTTTGTTGTGCCTTTGTGTGAGCAGCTGTTCTGACATGAGTTTTTTTTGCATCCCGATAGGAGGTGGCTCATACTTTCTGTTTCTACCTTACAGAACCTACGCTTGTCCAAATGACCCAGTCCCGCCATATTTTCAAAGCCATGAGTAGTGTTCTTGGTCTTCGGTATTTATTATGACTCGTTCTCCATCCCAGTTAACCTGATCTCTTTAGTCACTCCAATGAATCTTGTTCATCCACAATCGGTCCAACTGTTTGTTTTTTTTTCCTGCTCTTTTGTCGTCCTCTCAATTGTCGTTGTATATTTGTTGCTCTTTCGTTTTACACTTTTCCTTTGACTTCTTTGCAATCACCGGGGCTGTATCCGTTGCCTTTTCAATCTCTTATTTGAATGCGCATGAGACACGAGCCTTGCAATTGCAGAAAGTTAGGTTCACTATCGAACCAAACCTGAGCCGGACCCATGTCTGTATCAGTTCTGCAAAGTGAAAAGCCTCTGCTGTGACGTAACCAATTAGGTATTGGAAATGATCAAACAACATCTACAGCGTCGGGAGAAACAGTGTTTATGTATGTTTCCATGCACTAGTAAACCCGAGTCGAGTGCTGCATGGAAACAAGGCATTTGATGATTGACATATCAATTTGACTGACAACTCTGTCAGGATACCTCAGAGGTAATGGCCCTAACATCTGAGCTGTCGACTCTGGGTTTGATTCCCGACCTGACTATAAAGTTGTCACCCTAACGTGTTGCATCATCCTTCAAATTTGGTGCCAAGATCTGGGGACCCTGCTCACATTGTTTGCTGGTGGATAGAAAAAATCCCATGCAATTTATCACAGAGAGTAGGCCATTGTGTGCCAGTACCCATAGTACTGCAGCATAGCAAACCAATTGTTCGACTTTTCATAAAAGCACCAAAATTGGTACATATGTTGACTAATGTGTTCTGAACAATTGTGGATATGGAGCCACTCGAGATTTTGCCTTGGTCAGCTTTGGCGGCCATTTTTGAAAATGGCTGCCATTCTACTTTAACAACATGGGATATCTGTCATTGTTATTCTCTTTGTTAGGTTTCTCAGGGCGAGGTGATAAATACTCAATGTATGTGCATTTACAAAGGAAACAATACAAATGTCATTTGTGTTGATTTATTATATTTCCAACCATTGTATTGGGGAAAAATGGTCATTTTTATGGGAAAATCCATTTCGAGTGCCGTTGGCCTGACGGACAATCCCAGTGCTCTGAGGCGCTGGATGGTCGCTGGACCCGAGGTGGCCAGAGTGATCATGGAGTTTGAGGAGGCGAAACATTCATCCAAATGCCAATGAGGAGACACGTCACCATGAAGAAAACACCGCGTGCACAGGAAGCATTTGCCAAAGATGTACAATCACTTGTGCTGTCATTGAAGAGCTGGCAATCCCTTCGAGGAGGATAGTGCAGATTTGCTGGTCCTAGACACCAGGAGATTGCCGATCCTGCAGTGATTGAAACAGTGTCGCACTGCAAGCAGATGGACAAGAACAGTTTCAGGCATACTCAAAGGATTGCCTCATCGACAGAACCAAGACTATTGACGAACCTATAAAGAGGAACAAAAGGAACAGACAGAAGACCAAAAGCACCCAAAGGAAAGGAAGCATCTGTGAAGAAAGATATGGCCTTATTTGCAAGGTTCTACATAGGCTGCCAGAACCGCGATGGGAACCTGGACGAGTTCTTCCGTCATGAAAATCAAGCATGCCCGACTACGCTGGCAGGACTAACAGGCTGATTTCAATTCCGATCCAAAGTAGCCACTGGGTTATTAACA
>CM068965.1:60519636-60535056 GCA_035128595.1 Eptatretus atami | reverse complement strand
CCCCCCCCCCACCTCAGGTTTCTGCATGGCATATGCGATCCACCAGCACCCCATTCTGGTGAAACTCCCAAAATCCACTCACTGCTCACCTCCACTCAGTCATTACTGTGTTTTCCCACCTGTGGAATCAGGTTCCTTAGTCTCTTCCACCTCATTCTTCCCTCCAGGGCTTCAAGACAGATGTTCAACAACATCTCAGGTCAACCCCCATCCACAGCCATGATCTTTTCTACCCCCAATAATTATATTCAAAAACATTAATCTGTTTTACAACTTGGAACAGAAAAATAAAATAGTCTTTCCAAATTCGGAAGAGACCTAGGCCTGCCTTTTTGACGGCACAGGAGTCCCTCAACAGGTCTCTCAGGGGCAGTTTTATCTGCAAAAATGTGTTCACTAAAGCATCAGCACAAACACACTTACCTAACGAACTGGCAAGAAATATTTTACATTCATATTCCCTGGTGTAAAACAGGTGTGGTTAGTTAGTGGGAGTAATTGGCCACAGCTGTTTCATGGGTGAGAGACATGATTGCCATTGAGTATATTTGGTGGCTCATGGTGCAGATTTCCACCAACTGGCAGGAAATTAAAATGATTTCCAAATTACACTTTGCAATAACACAAACGATGCAAAAAAAAACAAACAACATTTATCAATCTTGAAAAAAACAGGCAAATCATTTAAAGAACCATCAGCACCTGTCCATCTACCTGTCAAAGTCCATTAACACCTGAATGGGTTGGCCTGTTCAGTGATTGGTTGGCATAGTCACAATGCTACTCATCTGAATCCGGCTCCTAATGCAGGGACTACTCTACTATTACTAATACCCTGCTTCAACTACTACTTATTTAATGGTTACAATTTTTCCCTACACTTTTGAAAATATACCATCAGAGATGGGGAATCCCCGCCATTGAAAAATAATTGAAATCAATAAAGCGGTTTTCCATTTATTACAAAAAAAATTTTTTTCAAGATGGCCGCCCCAGTCGGCCATCTTGGATCCGGCCACGCCCAAATCAATAGGGTTCTTCCTTTTCAGGTGGTACATGTGTGACCCAAATTTCAAATCGATATAGCGAACAGTTTATGAGTTCGCACTCACACTATAAATGTTGACGCCATGCCAGCCAGCCGGCCGGACGGACGACGCCCAATTCGGCCATCTTGGATCCGGCCATGCCCAAAATCAATAGGGTTCTTCCTTTTCAGGTGGTACATGTGTGACCCAAATTTCAAATCGATATGGCGAACAGTTTATGAGTTATCGCACTCACAGCTATAAATGTTGACGCCATAAATGTTGACGCCCAGCCAGCCAGCCGGACGACCGCCCAGTCGGCCATCTTGGATCCGGCCACGCCCAAAATCAATAGGGTTCTTCCTTTTCAGGTGGTACATGTGTGACCCAAATTTCAAATCGATATGGCGAAAAAACATTTTTTTCAAGATGGCCGCCCAGTCGCCATCTTGGATCCAACCACGCCAAAATCAATAGGGTTCTTCCTTTTCAGGTGGTACATGTGTGACCCAAATTTCAATCGATATGGCGAACAGTTTATGAGTTATCGCACTCACAGCTATAAATGTTGACGCCCAGCCAGCCAGCCTAGCCGGACGACCGCCCCAGTCGGCCATCTTGGATCCGGCACGCCAAAATCAATAGGGTTCTTCCTTTTCAGGTGTTACATGTGTGACCCAAATTTCAAATCGATATGGCGAACAGTTTATGAGTTATCGCATTCACAGCTATAAATGTTGACGCCATGCAGCCAGCCGGCCGACGGACGACCCCCCAGTCGGCCATCTTGGATCCGGCCACGCCCAAAATCAATAGGGTTCTTCCTTTTCAGGTGTTACATGTGTGACCCAAATTTCAAATCGATATGGCGAACAGTTTATGAGTTATCGCACTCACAGCTATAAATGTTGACGCCATGCCAGCCAGCCGGCCGGACGGACGACCGCCCCAGTCGGCCATCTTGGATCCGGCCACGCCCAAAATCAATAGGGTTCTTCCTTTCAGGTGGTACATGTGTGACCCAAATTTCAAATCGATATGGCGAACAGTTTATGAGTTATCACACTCACAGCTATAAATGTTGACGCCATAAATGTTGACGCCAGCCAGCCAGCCGGACGACCGCCCCAGTCGCCATCTTGGATCCGGCCATGCCCAAATCAATAGGGTTCTTCCTTTTCAGGTGTTACATGTGTGACCCAAATTTCAACGATATGGCGAACAGTTTATGAGTTACGCATTCACAGCTATAAATGTTGACGCCGCCCCAGTCGGCCATCTTAGAGCCGGCACGCCCAAAATCAATAGGTTCTTCCTTTTCTGGTGGTACATGTGTGACCCAAATTTCAAATCGATATGGCGCACAGTTTATGAGTTATCGCACTCAGCTAAAATGTTGACGCCAGCCAGCCGGACGGACGGACGGACAGCGGACAGCTGGCGACGACACCCGGGTGATAACAATATCCCCCTTCCGCCACGCGGCGGGGGATAAAAAACGGGGGGATTTTCTAATCAGCTCCATCCATCTGTCTGTCTGTCTGTGTCTGTCCGTCTGTCTGTCCGTCTGTCTGTTGCTAAACATTTAAAAATGAAAATTTGAACATGCAATCAACATTGGGGATGCATGAATATGTGTCACGATTTTTCGGATATGACCTCTAGCTCATGCCCTAGGGTTGGGGACGAACGAGTCACAGGTGTGATAACGGAAAAAAAATTCAACTCAAAATTTGATAATTGGTCACTCCTGGTGGAACTTTTTGCCAATTTTGAACATTGCGTTAGGTGGGAAGTGTAGGCATTTGTGACAGTGTGCCATCGACTTCACTCAAGTTCCCACCATGTGTGGTCAGCCAGGGAAAGTTTTTGGACCAAGACTTGCATGAACTGGCTATTCATACCTGGCATTCAAATATCCAATCGGATGTACTACGCACCGTTATTTTTTGTATACATAGTCAAGGCTTGTGGAAGAGCTAGCACACAGAATGGATCAGGATGCAACAAAACAAAAGGAACAGCAGAAGGAGAATGGGGGAAATGCCAACAACAGGGCTGTGGGAGAAAATAAATGCAGACGGATAAACAAGGGATGCGGGAAACGTGAGGGACATGGGAGAATGCAAGGAGTGGACAAGATGGATACAGAAGCAAAATTGGTGGAGGGTGGTTTAACAGGTGGAGACAGGTAGGCTGCAGCCTCTTCCATCCCTTAAGACTATAACAAAATCCCAAACTGGTCAAACATGTGAAATATGTCTTTCAATCCTGTCAAATCTCTCAACGCCTCAACGTCTCAACATATCCACGTCTCCATATTTCAACATCTCCATATCTCAACATGTGTCTCGGTGTGTGTGTGTGTGTGTGTGTGTGTGTGTGTGTGTCTCTCTCTCTCTCTCTCTCTCTCTCTCTCTCTCTCTCTCTCTCTCTCTCTCTAAGGACCGTCTGGTAAACCCTCCTTCCTAATTTTTTAACAATCCTCTTGAGGAAGTTCAGTCATTCAAACTCCTTGGTCTCAGTATCAGCCTTGATCTTTCTTGGGCAACAACCACATTTCAAAGTTGGCTTCCAAAGCCAGCCACCAACTGGGCATCCTCCGTCGTACAAAGTCCTTCCTTGGCACACCCAAACTATTCACCTACAAAGCTTTCATCTGCAGCTTGATGGAGTACTCTGGGCTAGTTCCCCTGCCTCACATCTTGCTCAGCTTGACACCGCGGAAACCGAGGCCTTCAAGATCATTGGAATCTCCCGCAATGAAACCGAGTCTATTTGGGTGTATCACTACACCATTGCAGACAAGTCAGTGGTCTCTCTGTCTTCGACCACCTCCTTTCTGGTCTTGAACCCTTTGCTCTTTTCTGTGCTTTGTCTGCCCCCCCCCTCAGGTTTCTGGAGGGCACACACATGGTCAACCATCAACCTCCTTCTGGTGAAAGACCTAAATGCAGGATCACTGATCACCTCCACTCATTGTTCCTCTTTTTTCCCACATGTGGACCAACTTCCATCCACTTCAATCTCGTTCTTCTTGCCCAGTCTTCAAGACAGCTTGTTTACCACCATCTCAGATCATCCCCAATACAAAACCATGATCTTCTCTTTCCTCGCTGATCCCCACCCCAATCCCTTCTCCTTCCAAATTTTCAGTTGTCCATCCTGGAAGTTTCCTTCTTTATCCATCCTGCCAACCCCATGCATCCTCTCCTGCCCCTCACTCCTCTCCACACCAATTGTTTGTCCAAGTCTCCCTCTACCTTGGTCTTCAACTCTGCTGTTGGTGTTTTCCCCCCTTCTCTGTACTCTTCCTTTTGGCCTGTTGTGCCCTTATCTGTTCAGTGTACTAGTACTGGGTACTAGATCCGTGGGTGGCTCCACCATGAGCCTCAACTCCGTATACAAAGGAAAAGCATTCATACATCAATCATTTCGATAGTCATGCGTGTTTGACAGGTATTTACATGGATACACTGGATGACATGCAACAGGTTAGTTTCCTCTACTTTACGTATCTTCTTAATTGCATGCAGACTGGACAGAGGGTAAACTATGGTGTGGTCAAAATGAAACCCATGTGCCATTAACAAACGCTGGGCTGGCAGGCTGGCCTACAGGTACGTACACTCGCCTCTAAGCTGTCTTCCCTGGGTTCGAATCCCTACTCAGCTATAAACTGTTATCCTGGTGTTTCACAGGCAGTGTGATTCATCAATGTGTGTGCACCGTCCCTCGGATGGACATTAAACTGGGTGCCCTGTCTGTCAGCATGAGTTGTTGGATGTTAAAGATACCACGGTGTCCTTTGTGAAGAGCGGGTGAGCGGGTGAGCGATTGCTGACACCAAGGCCAAGTTCCAAATTCCTGCCCAACTAGCAGAGGGCATTGCACAGCCGCACACCCATGCCCTCAGCCAATGATGCTACCTCGCAGCCTTGTGCTGCATACGATCAAGAAGATTAACAAACTCAATCAACACCATGGAAGTTGTGTGTTCTATCACACGCTATTATCCCCACATTACAGCACCACAGTGTGGTCAGTGCGATTCACATTGCTTGGTGTGTGTAATTTGCACAAGGAAAGCCGTCGTGGTTGTGGGCGGGTGAAGGATGGTGATCCGTGGGTGGACAAAGGGAGAGGGGAGGGGGTTCTATGACGTCATCACGAGACGTGTGTCTGGAAGTTATTTTGATTCAGAACATTGGCTTTAAGATCTGCAAATAATCTAAAACCGTTATCGACAACGTTTATGAGCACATACTACAGTATATTGAAAATATCTGACTTTTTAATTTTTTTTTGAAAAATTAAGCAAGAAATTCGTATCGCTTAAGCTCCGCACGACATTAATCCTTGCCTCATATGAAGTCCTTACGAGTGGATTCTGGTGACCTCATTAACTCAAAAGGAAACAATTTTACAAACAACAAATAAATCCTCTCTCTGCAATTACTCCGAAGAACCCACCTGTAAACTAATTATCATTCATCATCGGCATTTTCATCACGAACTCCAAATCGCAGAATATATATATATATATGATGCTCCACGCAGTGCTAGGCGCTGAATAAAAGGGTTAAATGAGGCTGTTTTGTAGTCCATTCACCTCTGCTGTCGTCTCCCAAGTATCCCAAGGATCCAGCGAGGATCCTGCTCTTGAGAGATGATCTCTGAAAGGTTGTGACCAACCAAGTGTTGCTGCTTCCTCTGCATTTAAAAATCATTTCGTGTTGCTGATGAACCCTAAGAGTATAAACGAGTGTACTTGATGTCACGCCCAACAAACACTGGAGATTAATGCTCGAAGCCTGGCATGTTAAAGAACAGAGAGGTGGTCGAACAAACGAAACAATTGATCTCCCGACACAGAGTAGCCCATTGGTTAAAGCATCTATAAGGGGGATGGTGCAAGAGCAACGATACAGGTGGGTTCAAAAATAGTCTTGATACGCATACACCGCCACAAAAAAATCACAACGCCAATGCAATGCACTGCTCCACACACTGTCACACTGCTCCACACACTCACACCTTTCACCGGTACATGCACAACACATGCAGAGTGCGTCAACCCTAACACTCCCATCGCGATCACCATGCAGAACCATAAGTCGTTGAATAAGCCGGAGGTACTGGGGCCTGATGCACAGTTACTGTGTATACACATAATTACAATACCACATTTAAAAATACGGGAATTTTAATGACCAGGAATCAGTGGGAATCCAATGATGAGTGACATTGCCACATGAAGTCTGGTGGTTGGCTCAGTGGTTATAGTCTAGGCAATATGTGACTAAACCTAGAACAAATTGCAACAGTTTCGCAATAAAGTTTTTTTGGTACCTATACATATTATGAAAGACATACTAAAAGTATAGGTGAATATATTTAGTGGAACAATATTTGGCAGCCATTTTCAAAATGGCCGCCGTCGAAAATTTCAATATTTCTTTATATTCTTATATTTGCTTTTGTAGGTCATTAAAAGGCCATATATGATTAATTTTGCACTGCAGCCTATATATGATTAATTTTGCACTGCAGCCTATGAACTTGGGTTATTATCTTATAGTTAGAATTATAAAATTTCATATTTGATATTCCCTTCATCAGCATAAATCCAATATGGCAGCCAATTTTTGCCATTTTTCATGATTTTGCTCATAATTTGCAACCAAATCATTTATAATGTTGCTTTTATCTCTACTTCTAGGGTTTCAATAATATATATGTATATATATATATATATGATATATATATATATATATATATATATTGTTGCGAATTCGCGCCCGCCGGCGTGCGAACGGCCACGCAACTCGAATCGTGGCACGTCGCCCACCGGACGGACATTTCAGTCGTGACCCTCTCGGACCAACGCAGGGAGCTAGTCACGGGTGGGGGTTTAACCTCACCACGATCGTGCCAATTGCCCACCCGCGCAGGATAGGGTTGCTTGCCAAATTCGATCTACCTAAGTACCTGCGCGAATGGTCGACCGGGCGATCGCACCACGCCACAGGCCGACTCCGGACACGAACCGCTTAAGCGGTCCGTTCCGTGCTACAGTGATAACCGAGCGGTGTTATCGTCGGCCTCGACGGTTCCGATTAATTATCGGGCGTATTAAGCCACTACGAACCCCTTACGTGAAGCAGGATGGAGATTCAATTAAAGAAAAGACGAAGCGAAACGGGAAAACAGTTCAACACAATGCACATTTATTACGCGACACACGGAAAGCACGTATATACAGCCATACAGTCAAAATGCACATAAAGCAACCACATCAAAAGTAACAACGACGCAGAGTTAATACCGACTACGCGCACACACGGCAACACTTGTACAGTTCTACTTTACAGACGGGCGCAACACACATTTACACAAAAGCAAAGGAAGAAGCCACCCTCAAAGACAAAGAGGCAGACAGGCCCGTAGGCCAAATGTGCGTGGGACCTAGAGGAGCGGCCAGGCCCGCGAGACCGAGGGGGTCCTACCCGCGTCCTCGTGACGCGTTGGCGGGCGAGCCGCAAATGTGGCCGCGCGACTGTGCCCCGATTCCATGCTCCTTGGCGGGTTTCGTTGGCACCACGTGTGGGTGGGGGGGGGGATGGGGCCCCTTTTGCACTAACTCAGCGCGGGGGAAAGGGAGATTGTTGATGCCTGGGGGGGGAGGCTGGCTGGCTTGGGTCCCGCGACGAGTGATCCACACCGCGACCTCGTCGCCGACCACCGTCCTTCCTGCCTCGGACCCGAGCTCCCTTGCCCGCAGTTCACCGCTCTCCCTCGCTCGACTCTCCCGATGACACTCTCTCGGCGACTCCAGAACCCAACTCGCTGACACTCTCCTCAGCCGACTGCAGAACCAACTTCTCAGCAACAACTCTCTGGACTCCAACACTCCACCCGCCGCGAGTCGCCTTGCGCTCGTCTCTTTATAGGTTGGCAGGAGCAGCTAATATGCAAATATTCGGATCAGGATGACCTCGGGGGCGGAGCCACGCTCGCCCATTGGTCGGAGGAAAGGGGGCGTGAATCTCCCCTGATCCTAGAATTTGCATATATCGATATTCACGCGCCTGGAGGCGGGGCCAAGCCGCCCCGCGCTTGCTAATTGGACGGAGGGAAATGGGCGTGAAGCGTTCTTGATCCGAGTTTTCCCCCGGAAAGGCCGCCATTTGCGCTCGCGGCTCGGTGCGTTCAGCACCAATCGCTGAACGGGCCCGAGACAGCCCGACGTTCAGTGTTCACAGGTGGTGCGGGAATGCCCGTGGAAGGAGAGAGGTGAAGGTGGTAGAGGGTTTTCGGTGGTGAGGGTTGATGGGTATGGTGCCGTTTTGGAGTGGCGGTGATGCGATGATGTGGGAGCGTAGATGGTGGCGGTGGCGTGGTTGTTCAAAATAAAGATAGAACAGAAAAAATGGCGAACTCAAAGCGTCGCAGCCCGGATGATCACATAAATTCCCTATTACAACGGGTTTGGGCTAACTACACATGCACTTAGAGATATCTCACCTACGGACCTTTATGGTATAATGCGAATTTCCACAGCCGTAACACTATATATATTATATATATATATATACTGTACATGTTTTATCAAACATTTTATCATCACACCTGTTGTATATTTTAAACTATACAGTGCAGTGTCAAGTTCAACCTAGAAAACAAATGCAAAAAGCTTCCCAATAAGACTTTTTTGTTCATATACATGTGAAAACATACTTTAAGAAGTATAGGTAAATATATTTAATGGAACACTGATTGCTATCCACTTAAGTATGAGTGCCGTTTGATCAGGTTTATGACTAAAAACTGCTATACTATGATAAGTAAAGTCAAAACAAATAACGCCACACGCTGTGGTAATGTTTACTACACATAAACACCTTTTCTGATATAGATGTTTATATTGATGTTCTGGGTAAAGGGTGGTAGTGCAACCGAACATGTGGTGTAGGCATAGGAAGATGTTTACCTTTGACAGTCTCGCAATAATCTATTCTTCCTCCTCAGAGTCAGTGTCCGTGGCTTAGTGCGTAATATTGGCGCATACACCTCTACATTCGCCACATGCCATAGAACAGTCCAGTCCATTTTTGCGGCATGTACATCGCATTGTGTTGCAGCCTGACTTGCAGTTGCACCTCATTATTTCGAGGAGATCTTGGGGAGCAGGCATCATGTCAGGAGGATAGGCATCATTTGCCCATTGTTGACTTTCCAGCCCCACTGTTCAGCAGGTAATGACTTGTATCATCGGTCCATTCTTGTACTTGGTGATAAACCCGCAGACTGTTATATTTGATGGACCCTGATGTAGGTGGCAAGGATTGAGGCTGTACCATCTCTTTTCGAGAAATGGTTTTGTCATAGAATTTGCGGAGTCTCAGATCATTGAGAGTTCTCCATGGCGTCCTTTGTACAGCGAGACCCATTGCGTTGTCTCCTGCTACTACAATTTCTTCTTTTTTGGCATCTTTTTTTCATGAAGACAGATGCTTGTTTTGCAAAGTATGAGCCTTTCTTGATTTCTAGTAATGGCACCTTTTTTCCAACGCTGAACACTCGAGACGTTGTGTCGCAACCAGCGATGGCATGTACAAAAGGTAGATAGTCACATACAAACATCACCTAGCAACGATCTTGTTTCTCTGATATTCCAGCATCGTTGAACTTTTTGTGAGTGTGTCTTCTGCTCTGGCCTAAAGAAGATATTGTGTGACGTGTTGATTGCATGATGACACAAAAGTACCAACAGATCTGTGTCATCGCCAATTAGTACCGTGTCCATTCTTGCAGATGATGCGATAGCTGTTTTGACAATGAGAGGTCGGCGTCCCCTCTTGCATGGAATACATCACACCCTTCTTCTTGGAGCCTCTGAGACAGCATGTTAATGAATCGCTGCTGTGTCTTTCTTGTTACAGAGGAACTCTTCTTTTGTAGTCAGGAGTGCATTGTGCTTGAGAAGTGTACTTCTGCTCCTACACATCCACCATTCCTCTTTAAATGTGTGCAATCTTGGGGCTTGGTCCATCCAAATATCCATCAATACTATTATGGCCTTGCCATATTTGTGTTTGACGTAACTTGTGTACTGCTTGCAGATCTGTCCCACGTAGCTGCTTTTGACCATGGTATCCGGTGAAGCAAAGCACCTCCATCTAGAACATATTGCACATCAGTTGTCGGACCAGATGCAGCTGCAATCTCTGATGTCCACAATGCATCTGCAAGGTTAGCTTTGTTGGCTAGCCTCATGAAACCATTTGATTCAAATAGAGCAGGTGGATACGTGCATAGTTCGAAACTGAAGATCTTTGACAAGTCGTCACACCTGGAACCAGCAGCAACCAAATGCTGGAACAGAAGTTGGCCGTCGACGAGAACTTCATCGTCTCGTTTCTTGGCAGTTAGTTTGACATCCATTGTGATGGCCTGATCCTTTTTTTTGAGGAATGACTTGCCACTGCATGTCCTCCATAGATTTATGATTGCCTGGCCTACCATCTTAGCATCACACTGCATCTACAGCTGATCCAGCGAGAACACCAGTTGCAATGTTACGCAGTGGGGATTCCGAGCTAAATGGGTTTCTTTGAGACAGATACTGCAAATAGCTTGACAGTCATGCCTATCTCTTTTCATCCTTGCTGATGTAGTATCCTTATGCTGTTCACTTGTTGTATACTGAATGTTGGTGAACTCTTGCATAGCAATGTTCACCGGCACATATGGAGTCGAGAGTACCCATATAACGTGCTGGGCCTCCGTCAAACCTCTTCCTCTTGTCAGCCCTTCAGTTGTCTTTATGCTGCGCATCAGACATTGCTCGATGATCAAATCAGTTGAAAAACCAGCCCAAGACCTCTCTGAACGTCGGATAACATGTAGTCCTTCTAAGATATGTCTGTAGACTTCGGGATGTTGTTCAGACAATCTACTCATTTTTGTAGATACAGGTGTATTGATTTCAGGTACAGGTTGTGTCCTGATGCTGCAAAATATGGCAGCATGTCATATAGGCTTTGCAGGTGTAGGGCCCAATTCCCTGTTCTCTCCCTGTGAGGAAGCCTCGTAGCAGCTTCATCATATCAAGATACTGGAGCCAAAGCTTTGATGTCCTCAGAGATGAAGATTTTCCTTTTTGCTAGCAATGGTATCCTCAAACCTGACCAGTACTTCGTCTGTTTCAACTTCAGAAGCTGGTATGGATCCCGTGAGCAAATGTTTCATCAGCTCGGTAACATGGACATCTCGTCTTGCTCTGACTGCTCCTCCTGCTGATTCCCGCTGAAATGCTGTCACAGGGTTGGTCACCAACTGACATGGTGTCTCTGGATGTAGATGGCTCCTGTGTTGATTCGTCTGTGGGGATGTCAAGCTGAGTGCTTGAGCTATCAGAAGTGCATTGAGACCAGCGTCTACCAGGAGATGCCCCCTCACAGCTCGAGATACTGCTTTGCCAGAGAGTATATGTCCTACTGCATTGTCAGCATAGATTACCTGAGAACTTCACACAGCCGGACCCTCCCATTAAATGACCAATACAACCCAAGAAGCTCATTCAATGTGGAAACCTCCAAGATGAACTACCACTGAGTTTAGTGGACTTGTTTCGGCTCGCTTTCCCAAATCATGTTCGCTTTCCACCAGAGGCTGGTCAAATGTTATTATTGGGGTGGAGTTATACCTAGCTGCATGCAAACAGACAAACTTGAGGGTTGAATATATGCAAGACAAATCATTTGGATCCCTGTCTATCATGGGCAGGAACATGACGGATGATCTCCAGGGTGTTCACCTTTGTACACCATCTGCATCAATCCGGACCACAAAGGTGTTGCAGTCTTCAGCATCAGTGATGCTTCCCACAGTAGATCAAGCTTTGCATAGGGTTTCTCCAGTCTGGATTTGTAAGGTGTTCGTAGTGCATTGATTCCATATTTCTGTTGTAGGTAAAGTGCTCTATGTTGATACCACCAACAGCTTTATGTCTTCGTTGGTTACATTGATCCTCTGACTGGTTTGGTGCGTGGTCGTTTTTGGTGTAATCCTACAATAATGCCCATGCCATGGAATGTGTTTTTACCGTCAATGGTTCTGATGTTGTGATCAAACATTATCCGCTGCATACTGAAGGAAATGCTCCGGAGTGCAGTTTTGTATATCTGTTCCCTGCATCATTGCTGCGCTCCTTTCAAAACTTTTTACTTCGGAATAGGAAAGGCAAAAATCCATGTCGATGGAGCGTATCAATCAAAAATTTGGACTGGAAATGATTATGCAACTGGATGCCTAGACCAACCTGGAGGGGTACTAAAAGCACACGTGGACCGCGTGGCTTGCATTATAGCCTGCCCGATTGATGCCAGCTTGGGTTCATTGTGCTGTCCAAACGAACAATGTGCTGAGAAAAGTTTTAAAGACTTTCGGAAGGTAATCCATCCCTCCTCGGCAGATGATATTTCGCTATAAGTAGGATAGGTATCATTGGACTGCTTCACATCCTTGATATCCTGTTTAATTAGCTTTGCTGCGGTCTCAATGATGTGGATTGTTTCATCCAACACACGCGTGTTTCTGGGTAATGGAAGTCTGTAGGATCTGTGCAGCAGTGCTTACAAATGTGACTACATTGGGTTTTCCATTTATCTCTTTTGAAGACAATCTTATCACCAAAGTGTTGCTTTATCTTACTTTTCATGTATTTGGAGCTGTAACGGTCGCATTCGCATTCTTCTGGTTCTGTGTTTCTTTCATTTTCTCAACCAGGTCGACCGCTCATTCGAGTGTATTTCGATGCTCGTGGACCATCCTTTGGCACAAAGATTTGATGAACGTGTTTTCCGTTCTAAAGTTGACACTGCACAGTTGGTGATAGACTGCATCTGCTGCTGGTAAGTCTTTGCAACAGCACACGGGCACGAACCGTATACACCCAGTCATTAGTGAAGCTGTCACATGCTGTAAGAATTTGGCCGAAAAATCCATCGACCTGACTGGAATGAGCTTCCATTCTTGTTTGCGACCATCATATGGATCCGAACAACCGCAAAATAAACAGTCAGTCTTGTAGTCGAAGGGTGTCTCAGTTGATCTAAGGGCAGATTTTGGATCATCTTTACGAGGTAGACTGCAGCTTGTTTCTTCAGTATGCACTGATCACATGAGGGTTTATATATTCTCTTCTGCATTTAATGTGGACAATGTCTCCAGGGTTTACTTAATGTCACTTTGACGACTTTCGCTTGCTCTGAGAATACCTTCACACCCTTTTGCTCCCAATGTCACATGGGCTTTTCATTGTCACTGACTCCTTGCAAAATACACATGTGCTCGCCATCCTGCAATACAAATAAGGCATAGCATAATATTATGCATATTGTGCAAGTAGATCTTAAGATTTAGTATCTTAACAGCTCTTAATATTATAACAACAGTAAAATGCTGAAAATACAAAAAAATAGTACCTAAAGAATTCTTAACTATGTCCTCGCTTTGCTCCACGTGGTTGGATCAGACTTCAGCACTCCATGAATTCAGTATGTCTTCTTGCACTCATTGTTATTGAGTAAATAATAAGTGAAATAAAAAAATGTTGAGATGGTTGTTGGTTTACATAAATTTTATCAAGTAAACAATGGTTCCATGAGGTTCCTTATGTCTGAAAACATACAGAAGGACACCTCATTTTGTTGTTGGAACAAATATTTACAAAGTTATAACAATAATTGATCTGCGTGGCGTCATTTTGGATTTTCACACGCTTGTTACTATATCAAAATTCACTAAGCCTCTCCTCAAACTCGTTTGTGGCTAATTTGGTGTTTTACTACCAATTTTCACAATCTTCATTCACAGCGGTCGTCCAAAAGCTGGTTTTCACTCGCGAGTACTGCCGTACTCAGCGCCCCCTAATGGGCCAACTGTACAGAAAGGAAGGTTGAAATGGATTAATATTGATCTAAATATATTCTCTTCATGAATAACCTAGGAAATAGAGATAAAAAGCAAGATTAAATATGATTTGGTTGCAAAATTATGAGCAAAATCATGAAAATTGGAAAAAAAATTGGCGGGTATATTGGAATTTGCTAATGAAGGGAAGATCAAATATGAAATTTTATTATGCTAACTATAAGATAATAACCCAAGTTCATAGGCTGCAGTACAAATTTAATCATATATGGCCATATTAATGACCTAAAATAGCAAATATAAGATATAAAAAATATTGAAATTTTCGACGGCGGCCATTTTTAAAATGGCTGCCAATATTGTTCCACCAAATTTATTCACCTATACTTTTAGTATGTCTTTCACAACATGTATATGTACCCAAAAAAACTTTATTGCGAAACTGTTGCAATTTGTCTCGGTTGACCCCTATATCACTCAGATTGCCTGGACTAATTAGGGTGGTGGCTTGGGATCCGACGGTCCTGAGTTTCAAGCCCGTTGCCTGCTGAAATTAAATACACAGGGGGTTCACGCAGCCGTCATCCTTCCGAGGGTCGCGTGAAATGAGACACCAGTGAGTTGGTAAAGGACATTTCATCATTAGTCCCCCCCCCCCCATACGCAGTAGCAGTGGCGATGCACCGTTGATCATAGCCAGTTGAAAAGCATGAGATCATGCCACTACAATGTGGAAATAAATTTTTTTAAAAAAATTGCCACATTCCATAACCAAAGAGATGGGTGCATGCTCCACACGTGACGGGAGTGGCTTGCTATAAAGGCCTCTTGGCTTGAGAAGGTTTGTGGTCTGCAAGTGAAAATCGCGCCTGGCAGGACTCTCTCCCCATTTGTTTAAAAAAATTGGGGAGTACTCCAGACTCGGACTTTTTCGATCGATTGGTTACCTGTGCTGTGCCACTGAACGATGTATTGTCCAATTGCATCAACTTAATGTCACAAGTATATATTTTTGTTACGATCTGGAAACCATTTGCATTCCAACATACAGCGCCCCAAAGTCAGTTATCCCGTTAATACGTGTGTAGTCAGATTCCCTTTCCTTTTGTCTAGTGGGAGAATCAAAGGCTGTGCGTTGCACTTCTTTTTAGTTAGGTTATTAAATCTTTACATCCAACGAACCTCCAACGAACAACATTCCATTCCCATCACGATCCAATCACGATCCAATCCAAACCTTGACTCCTGAACGAGCGCTTCACTCACCCAACCCGAAAGCCTATTGAGGTACATCCCTTGAGGCGGAATCTCAGGGATTTCGAGGCAGTTTTCATCACCACCACCTTCTCGAACACGTGTGGAGTGGCGGGCTTCCCGGTATGGCCGAAACTCTGCCCAGAAGGGGCAGACCATGGAGCCCCGTCCATCGGGGCGAACAGTGACATCTCTCTCT
>CM068965.1:60477096-60497510 GCA_035128595.1 Eptatretus atami | reverse complement strand
AACAACAACATATATATATATATATATATACTGTATATGTATATACTGTATATATGTATATCTACATTTTCATCGTAATTTGTTCTGTGAGATGCTCTCTTTCGGGAGCTGCTGTCACAGCTCTGTGTCGTGATGGTCACGTCACAGCATTCTGCTTAGATTGGAGAATGGGTAAGCAACATGTACATTGTACAATGCCTATAGAAAGTCTACACCCCCTTTCAAAGTTTTCACCTTTTGTTGCCTTATAGCCTGAAATTAAATTGCATTAAATCAGACTTTTTCCACCTTTATTTAAACATTGTAACCCACAACTTCCAAGAGAAAAACAATTTCTACAAATTTCAGAAAATTAATAAATAATGGAAAAACTAGAATATCTTGGTTGGATAAGTGTCCACCATCCATCCATCCATTGGGCCATACCTGTAAAGCGGTTAGGCGCTAAGCTAAGCACTTCTCTAACGGCGAGAAACGCGAGCGTATTCCTTAATGACAAACGTCGGCGCCAGATCTGGAGGTCTAGCGCCCTACCCGTGCTAACTCTTAAGCGTAGGGGCCCGTGCATTAAGCAGAGTTATACTTTCATTTCTACGTTGCCGTAGCATTCGACATGCCGTATTTGTGACGTAGTTGTGTCCACGTCGACCGTACGTAGGGCGTAGGGTGGACTTTGCTTATTCGTGCGGCTGCGTATTCTCTATCAATGAAAAATGAATTTTGCCCTAAAAACGAATACATTTTAAAAAATCGAACACAACGTAGCGTTCATGTTTGTTCAGCGTCTCCCCACCTGTTCGAGCCGAATCTTCGCGCTTTGTTCATTCAGATCGTCGGTTGAAGTCCTCGTGAAAGCATCTCTCGTGTGTCGATCCTTTACTCGTGTTTTCACCTTGATTTGTGCTGGGTTTTTTTTTTTTTTTACTCATCTTGTGTTTTAATCAATAACAAAAAAGCAATACCATCACGTGGTACGGACTGTCGGCAAAGATTAATTCACAGAAAATCCGGTTGTAATTGGAATATCCATGATTCCTCAGCCCGATGCGTTTGATGAAAGTGATTGTGGTTCTGGGGCATCATGTTTGTTGAGCTGCCCTGGGAGCGCTCGCAGAGTGCGGCGAGCGATGGAACGGGCCGGAGCACGAGTCTGTGTGAACCTTTGGATGTGGTGATTGTACCAGTTTACATACAATACACCGCCACCGAAGTCATTTACTCATCTTATTACCTTAAACATGGGGAATTTCAGTTGAAAGTGTTTGAAAGTGGGTTTCTTGGGGTCCAGGAACAGATTAATTCACTCATTATTTCTTATTGGGAAAATAGTTTGGGAATCGAACTTTTTGCAATCCGAACAGCCTCTGGAACGATTTCAATTCGGATTTGGGCCCAGGGACTGGTATGTTCCGAACGTGTATTTTATTTATAGAAAAAAACTGTATATATACCACTCGTTACCGTCGTCTGCCGCACGTTCGCCTTAGGGCCCCCCTGCGGTCGCCTTGCGGGCACCTTGAGGTACCTTGCGTCTGCCTTGAAAATTAATGGCAGCCGCAGGGATGCCCTAAGGTCACGTGCGACATCAAATCAAAGACCGTATGGCACCACACGTTTTCGGTCTCACAATTTCTAAATACGCCGTGCGGCTCCCCGAAAAATAAAAACATATGTGACTGCTACATTGTGTGACCGTGAAAATACTGCGGCCGCCATATATGCTATGGCCGTAGATTTTGGAGACCCCACGGCCGCCGTGGCAAATGTGACTTAGGCCTAAGCATCTCCTCGGCTATTGGACACAATCCTGGACGGTCGCCCACTTGACACAGTATACCAGCATGCTGGCACTCATTTTGCCAACCTCGGAAGGATTACAGGCAGAGTCAGCCCCACCTGGTATTACTTGAACAGCCGAGTGGGATTTGAACTAAGGAGCCTGGGATCCCAAGTCAACCACCCTAACCATTATGCCAACACCAGGCATACTAAGTGTCCACCCCCGTTATAATAGCCATTGTAAATTAGCTCATGTGTAACCAATCACCTTCAAAATCACACACCAAGTTAATTGGCCTCCACCTGTGTCAAATTGTAGTGATACTGATTATTCCAGAATAAAATCAGCTGGTACTGTAGGTTTCCTCTGCTGGGTAGTGCATTTCACAGCAAAGACTCAACCATGAGCACCAAGGAGCTTTCAAAAGACCTCCGGGATAAAGTTGTGGAAAGGCACAGATCAGTGGATGGGCACAAAATATTTCAAAGGCCTTGAATATCCTTTGGAGCACAGTCAAGACAATCATTAAAAGTGGAAGGCATATGGTACCACCAAGACCCTGCCTAGATCAGGCCATCCCTTCACACTGGAGGACCAAGCAAGGAGGAGACTGATCAGAGGCCACCAAGAGGCCAATGGCAACTTTGAAAGAGCTACCGGCCTTTATGGCAAAGACTGGTCACTGTGTGCATGTAACAACAATATCCCAAGCACTCCACAAGTCTGACCTGTACGGTGGTGTGGCAAGAAGGAAGCCGTGACTCAAAAAAGCCCACCTGGAGTCCCATTTGAGGTATGCAAAAAAACACTCCAGAGATTCTGAAGCCATGTGGCAAAAAGTGTTTTGGTCTGATGAAACCAAGATGGAACATTTTGTTTGGCCAAAATACAAAATGTTACGTTTGGCGCAAACCCAACACAGGACATCACCCAAAGAACACCATCCCTAATGTGAAGCATGGTGGTGGTAGCATCATGTTACGGGGATGTTTCTCATCAGCAGGGACTTGGGTACTTGTCAGGAAAGAAAGGAAAATGGATGGAACAAAATACAGAAAAATCCTCGAGGAAAACCTGCTGCCCTCTGCAATAAAGCTGAAATTGGGACGGAAATTCACCTTTCAACATGACAACCACCCGAAGCACACAGCCAAAGCTACACTGGAGTGGCTAAGGAATAAAAAGATAAATGTCCTTCAGTGGCTCAGTCAAAGCCCTGAGCTAAATCCTCAGCTACATACACACAAAAATACCCTTAAGATCCCCATAGACCCTTAAAACCCCTTTTATCTTTAAACCCTTTCAACACTTTAGACCTATTCACTCTTTCGACCTTTTGTACCTTTTAGACTCCAAGAACCTTCAGACTCCACAGACCCATTAGACCTTTCCACCCCTTAAGTCCCTTGATTCCCTTTAGACCCCATAGACCTTAACACCATTTTGACCCCTTTCACCTTTCAGACATGTCAGATAGCTTGGACCCTTGACCATTTAGAGCTTTAGACCACTAAGTCCTTTTTCGACGGTTTTTACATGCTTGAGAGATTAGACCCTTTCCACCCCTTAGACCTCTTTAGACCATTTTTACATGCTTGAGAGATGAGACCCTCTCAACCCCTTCGACCCTAACTAATATTGAAACGTACCCTTTTAGACCATTGAGAACCTTTTTAGGTGCACACCAAATAAACATCGAGAGTATACTTGCAAAACACAGACTACATTTTTCAGCAAGTGATGTGCAAATTCGACCCACCCAGAGGGTGCATACTCTGCAAGTACCATTAAGAGGAGAACTCCTCATTCCTAAAGTTAAGTTTTCTGTCTCATGGTTGAGATCCCTATACATATCTTGCCACTGTGGTCACATCGATGCCATTCCGGCCAATCCTACTCGGAGTGACATCACTTGCATGTCGATGCAACATGGTGGAAAACCAAATTCATTCCCTGACCTCTTTCTGCACCCAACCGGGGATAATATTTCCTCCAGCTTCAAAACTGGTTTTCACAACACATCTGTGACATCACGCATCCTCCCCGGGAAATCCAATCCTTTGATAGTTCACAAGGCCCCATAATATCTTGTGGAATCTCCACCATGCTATTTTTCTCTTAACTTGAACGTGGCCTCCGAGACAATAATTGTGTTCACGCATTCACACCAAACGATAGCCAATGGTGATGGATCATCTCTCGGAGGGTTCATTAGAGTGTGGACCTGGCATGTCCGTTACCACCCCCTCCTCATGCACGCACCATGTCCTTTTCGAGACGTGTAGTGACATCAACCCTAAATGCACTTCGGGATAGCAGTCATTAAAGGTCTACACAAAAGGGTGCCATCACACCTTGGAGCATCACCCAAAGCTGTTCATTTTGGTATTTTTAGGCGACAGGCACAATCATCATTGGCGAGACCTTTGGATTTGAGAAGAAAAATTACACATAAGTTGAGGGAGAAATTATATGTCATTAATTTCTGGCACAAATCCGAAATTTGTTCTTCTGTATTTCCATCACGTTTCACGAAAGACTGAAATCGATGTCTGGCTGCTTGTAATTCACAGCCAAAGAATGTCCGAGAGGACTAAAAAGAGCGTTAATGGCAGCTCATGTGCCAAGATAACGATCAAAATGGTCACCACCTCCTTGGGGAATGGATCAGGAGCTCTTAAGGAAACTGTCAGTTCTGAGTTAATTGTTCCATATCTGGGGATTAATTTTGCACATCTTGTTGCTGTAAAGACATGGTGTAACACCCTAAGGTGGAGTCCTTTCAATCTTACACGGAAAGATGGTCGTACTCGTCGGTCTTGCTTGATCACCTTGTGGTTGCAAAACGTTTATCCGTTAAAAAAATAAATAAACACCTCGAACTATACTGCAGCACCAACACAAACAAATTAAACTTCTTAATTATTTTATACCAGCAAATACAACCCATCGCTTCGCTGTGTGGGGGTTTAATGGGGGGGAGAAAGAGGGAGGGGGTAGAGGAGGGAGAGAGGAGGATGGGGGAGAGAGGGGTAGTGGAGAGGAAAGGGGGGTGTCTGGACATGCGTTGATAGGGGGACTTGAGGGAAAGCCAGGGGGTTGGGGGTGGTAGAGGAGGGAGAGAGGAGGATGGGGAGGAGATAGGGGTAGTGGAGAGGGGAAGGGGTGTTCTGCGACATTGCGTTTGATAGGGGGACTGAGGAAAAGCCAGGGGGTTGGGGGGTAGAGGAGAAGAGAGAGGATGGGGAAGAGACGGGTAGTGGAGAGAGGAAGGGGGTTTCTGACATGCGTTTGATAGGGGGATTTGAGGGAAAAGCCAGGAGTGGGGGGTAGAGGAGGGAGAGAGGAGGATGGGGGTGAGAGGGGGTAGTGGAGAGGGGAGGGGGTGTTCTGGACATGCGTTGATAGGGGGACTTGAGGAAAAGCCAGGGGGTTGGGGGGGGGGGGTAGAGGAGGGAGGAGGAGGATGGGGAAGAGAGGGGGTAGTGGAGAGGGGAAGGGGTGTTTCTGGACATGCGTTTGATAGGGGACTTGAGGAAAGCCAGGTGGTTGGGGGGTAGAGGGAGAGAGGAGGATGGGGGAGAGAGGGGGTAGTGGAGAGGGGAAGGGGTGTTCTGGACATGCGTTTGATAGGGGGACTTGAGAAAGCCAGGAGGTTGGGGGGGGGGGGGAGAGGGTTTGAGGGCGATAAAAAAAATTGCCAAAAAAAAAGCTTTATTTGTCCAAGTCACACATTCCTTGACACCCTTACTTCTCCTCGATATCCGGAGAGTTGTATGGTGGGAGAGGGAGTTTGGTAGGAGGATAGCATGATGGAAAGGAAGGGAAGGCAGCACGAGGGGAGGGGAAGGCAGCGTGGGGGGGGCAGTGTGAGGGGGGGAGGCAGTGTGAGAGTGTGGAGGGGAGACAACATGAGGGGGGAGGATATGGAAGGCAGCGTGAGGGGAGGGAAAAGGGGAAGGCAGTGTGAAGGGTGGGGGAGTAGCACGAGGGGAGCGGAGGCAGTGCCAGGGGAGGGAAGGCAGCATGAGGGAATGTGGAAGGCAGCACGAGGGGGAGAATGGGGAGACAGTGTGAGGGGGGAGCAGCGCGAGGGGAAGTAGAGGCAGTGCTAGGGAGGGGAAGCAGCATGTGGGAATGTGGAAAGCAGCACGAGGGGAGAATGGGGAGGCAGTGCGAGGGGGGGAGGCAGCACGATGGGTGGGAGAGGCAGCGTCAAGGAGGAAAGGCAGTGGGGGGGAAGCTGCGTGAGAGGAGGGAAGCAGCGTGAAGGGGGAAAGCAGCATGAGGGGAGGGTCCATCTGGAGATAACCACAGTCCAGACATAACAACGGCCATACACGTATGGATGTTTCCACCAGGAACTGACGTAAAGGGCTGAATACTTTTACAACCATTGGATATGTGGCATTATTGTTAGGGCGTGAAATACTTTACAACCATTTGGATATGTGGCATTATTGTTAGGGCGTGAATACTTTTGCAGGCCACTATATATTTAGTAGCGTGCAAGAGCCCGGCCGATATATCGGTTTAACCGATGTATCGGCAGATATTCTGCTGTTTTTTTAAAAACATTGGTATCATCATTTATGCCACCGATATGCCCCGATGTTTTATACATGTACAATGAACCAAAATAATAAATTATTGTTCCTGTAAATGTATGTTTGGCGGTTGGTGTTGCCATTTGCGAAAGTATCTGGTAGAGGGAGCTCCAATACAAGTGTGAGGTGGAGCAGCTGAGGCCTGCACTTCAGTTGCTGGCATGTTCGGGTCGTACAGTAACACTCGCCATGCGTGACCCATCATTTCCTCATCAACTCTTCTCCACATCATCAGTGTTTGTATGCAGCCTATTCAATTTTGCTACAACAAAGGTATTTAGGGCACATCAATAAATACCTCTGCAGCTGGTCATTAATGATGGCTTTGTAGCTCAAAGAATTGTTGGGGGCATTCTGGCAAAGTTGAAGCGGTGTGCCATGCACTTTAACCATTCAGTCCACGGCGAGCAAAGGGTTCATGCAATTCAATAGGAAGTTGGTCTTCTTGTAGATACCATCCTGCAAGCAGCGCTAACCCAATGGAATTCATCCCTCCACATGCTCCAGAAGATGGAGCAAAAATGTGCACTCATTGTTTACTCAAGTGAGCATGGACATTATGTATGTTCAAGTGCTGAAGAGTGGGACATTGTCTCGAACTTGGTTGAGACTTTGACCCCGTTCAAAGAGATAACCTTGGAAAGGAGCAAAGCAGAGACCTCTGCTTCATCCATCATTCCAAGTCTGGCAGTGCTCAAGCAGCTGCTTCAGGCACAGGGACCCAATACCAGGAGCATTCAGACGCTAAGAAGCACCATGCTGCTGAGCCTGACAAAGAGGTTTTCAAAAGTTGAGGATACCAAAGCAGTGGTGTTAGCATGCTTTCTTGATCCTTACTTCAAAGAGCGTCCATTCTCATCTGACATGGTATTGAGCAAAGCCAAAGAATAGCTCACAGAGGAGTCTAACATTGCGTACCAAAGGACCAGCACACCAGAAACCATTACAGAAGGAGGAGACTCGAAAAGGCAAAGTGTGGTGGAAGAGTCTCACAGTCTTCTGGATGACATTTATGTCAGTGAGCTGTTCCCAAACTGAACAAACAATGACTGAAAAGATAAGTGAGGAGATAGAATGCCATGTCAGAGAGCCCATCATTGACCGGAGAAGTGGCAACCCACTTGAGTGGTGGAAGGAGGACAGTGTTCGGTACAGAGAAATCTCTTCAATGGCCAGAAGACATCTCTGTGCACCAATCTCATCAGTTCCCAGTGAGAGGATATTCAGCACAGTTGGGAACATTTTGGTCAAGTCGTGCCAAATTATATCTGTGGCTTGCTCCAGGTACCATGTAAACCTGTATAAACCTGTTTCATGATCGAGTTGTCGACGACTAAACCGTCTCCCCCACCATGTTTCCTGGTGAGGAGGGTGTATGGATATGGTCACTCAGCAGGATTAAAAATAAAACCTGTGAAACAGCGGAGGAGCTCCTTGTGAGCCAACGGCCATCCATATCTAGTGCCCAACTGTGTCTGCAGACATCTTACTGCAGTTGAGTGACATATTTTGAGGAGGTTGGTGGCAGGATTTGCACTCCGGCCACTGTAACACCCTTCATACCACAAAACATACGAAAAACACAAAGAAAACTAAAAACCCACTCCTTGGGAGTACCTCCTGTGCAGCTGCCCTTCGAAGGGCAGCTCACCGAAGGACAGGATTGGGGCAAAGCTTTTGGGACCCCCACTCTTTGATGAAAGGAGGAAAAACACGGGGTAACCTTCCCGGGTTGGATTGCGGAAGTGTGTGTTACGGTGGTGCTGAGGTGTGGTCCACCAGACGGCAGTCTCATTGGGCTAACCTGAGGTGGTCCCTTCGGGTGGGCATCTGGAATGTCCCATCCCGAAGAGAGGATGATCACCTGTCTTTGTTATCACCTTAGCTCAAACGTTTGAACATCAGTGTTGCAGTACGCTCTGAGGTTCGGAGACAGGATAGTGGCGAGATCAATGCAGGTGGTTACACCAACCATTGGTCTGGTCGCTCTGATGGATACCATGCCCAAGGAGTTTTCATAGCTGTGTCAAATAAGCTGACTGCAATGATAATTGAGGTAACACCAGTCAACAAGCATATTATGAGACGAAGGATTCGTCACTTCTTGGGTGTTGTTTCCCTGGTCTCTATATGCTCCCTCTGAGGCGAGTGATCTCCCTGTGAAGGACGCATTCGATGCCACACTCGAGTCTGTGGTTGATCAGTGCCCCAGGTGAGATAATCTTCTCGTCTTGGGGGATTTCAATGCATCGACTGGAACTGATAGGGATGGTTATGAGACATGTGTTTGTCCCCATGGGTCTGGAACTGTGAACCAGAATAGCACTAAGTTCCTTGACTTTGCAAGAAGTCATGGACTTAGGGTGGCTGGTTCATGGTTTCATTGCCCACAGGCTCATCACTGGACTTGGTATTCCAACGCTGGTGGTGCGGCAAAGGAGATTGACCATGTGCTCGTTCATGGTCGCTGGAGGATGATCCAGAACTGCAGGGTCTACCGGAGTGCTCAGTTCCTCAATACCGACCACAGGCTTGTTTGAGCAACTCTGAAGTTGCAGCTTAAGTCCAGGAGAATGGTACTGTCCCAGCATAGGCTGGATGTTTGCAAGCTCAAGGATGAGAAGATCGCTGAGGAGTTTGCAAAAGACTGATTGGGGATTTGGGGAGTCTGGGTGCTTTGGGGAATCCTGAGGAGTTGTGGAGTGCCTTCAAGACCATCATCCTTGATGTTGCCGGTGGATGCCCTGGAACTCACCATAGGGTGAAGAAGAATTTTGTCTCTCAAGGGAAACTGGATACCATTGACCAGAGTCGCAGAGCCAGGCTGAATGGCAGAGCTGAGCTGTTCAGGGAGTTGAGGTGTAAAACTGTACGTGTGCTGAGGGTGGACAAGGAGGCCTATGTGCGAGGAATCTGTGAGGGGAAGAGCATCACCTGTGGTAAAGTGATTATCGTCACGTTTACAGGTGAATTCACGCATTGCATTCCTCCAAGCCCATCCCTTGGTGAACTGCAGTTAGCGCAGAGGGTGATGGGCTCTTGACAGAGCAGTCCGAAGTGAAGGCCCGCTGGGCCGGTTAATTTGTGGCTATACCAGGCTGATCCACCAGCTGTTGAGTTGGATGTCAGGGGTATTACTATCCCTATTGCTGACCCTCCCATCAACTGTGATCCACCTTCTTTTGTGGAAACACAGGCTGCGGTGAACCGGTTGAATTGGAGTAAAGCTCCAGGGATCTGTGGCATCCATGCTGATACTTCTCAAGGCTGGTGGAGATGTTGTACTCATGTCATTGCATGCAGTTCTGTGCTCTACCTGGAACACAGGCATTATCCCAAATGACTGGAAGAGGGGCCTTGATGTCCCTCTCTGGAAAGGGAAGGGTAATCGCCAAGACTGCAACAACTACCAAAGAGTGACGCTGCTCTCAGTGCCGGGCAAGGTCTTTGCTCAGATAATTCTTGATTGGGTTCGCCACCATCTACTTGAGAACCAGCATCCAGAGCAGTCAGACTTTACACCAAAGAGTTCAACGATTGACCGTATCCTTGCCCTTTGCATCCTTTCCAAACGCAGACAAGAGTTTCGATAGGGGCTGCTTGCAGCTTATGCTGATCTCTGTAAAGCATTTCATTCAATGAATCAGGATGCCCTCTGGAGGATTCTTGGTCTTCGTGGGGTGTCACCCAAACTGATAGATCTGATGTCTGAATGATACCCTGGAACTGAGAGTGCTGTGAGATGTGGTAATACTATCTCTGACTTATTTAAGGTTATTTATGGAGTTCATCAGGGGTGTGTACTGGCGCCCCCACTTTTCAGCGCTTGTATGGACTGGTTTCTGGGGAGGATGTTGGAGAGATCAAGATGTGGAACATCGTTTGGGAATATCAAGATCTCTGACCTTGATTTTGCAGATGATACAGTCATCTTTGCGGAGTCTCTGGATATATTTTTGTGGGCCCTTGAGGTGCTGAATGAGGAGTCGGAGCCACTGGGATTTAGGGTTTCCTGGGTCAAAATTAAGATCAAGGCTTTAATTGACATCTTGGATGCTGCTTTCTTGTCTGTACGTATTTCTTGTGAGGATGTTGAGGTGATGGAGAGATTCACTTTCCTTGACAGTGATATTCATGTCTCTGCTGGCTGTGAGCCAGAGGTCAAGAGATGTCTGGGTTTGGCCTGGGAAGTCATGGATTCACTGCATCATGGGGTGTAGCGCTGTCGGTACCTGTGCAGGAGGATGAAAGTCGGAGTCTTCAGCTCCTTGGTGCTTCCGGTCTTGCTTTAAGGATGTGACTTGGACTCTGACCAGGGATCTGAGATGGAGACTTCATTCCTTTGGTACCACAAAGTCTCTTGAGAGAATCCTTGGCTATTGCTGGTTGGACTTTGTGTCCAACGAGCGGTTGTGGAGAGAGACTCAAATGAGGTTTGTTGCCTGCATAGTCCGTGAGCATCAGCTGCGGCTGTATGGACATGTGGTTCATTTTCCTGATGCTGATCCTGGTCACCAGATTCTATCAGGGAGGGAGCCTCGTGAGTGAAGGAGACCAATGGGCTGACCATGTGCCTCGTGGTTGAAGCAGGTTGATCAGCATCTCAAGGAGATTGGGTGGGCCAGGCACATGCCTGGGGGATGGCCATACAGAGGCCCCTGGAGTACCGTGGAAAGTGGACGCAGTGATGTGCTGCTCCGACGCATGCTCCCATACCTGTCCTGACCGGACGCGAATAAAAAGAGCTCCCTAAGTGGTGAAAATGCAGAGAAGTTGTGTTTTCTTCACTACAATCTGCCACTGCTTGATTGAGTGGCCATACTGGAGAACTGAACTCTGGTGTCTGAGCACTGCCAATACTCTGATAAAATAGCTTAAGCTCAATTTGCAAGTATTTTTACTATCTTTTTTATTTTGAATCTGTTAAGTAATTGATGTATGTATATTTATTTGTTTGTTTGCTCTTTCATAGTATAATTTAAGGTAAATGTTCTCAAATATTGAAAGTTTAATAAAACAAATTTTTCAAAGTGATTTGAAAACTTTGCATTTTTTGACAAAATATCGGTCGATTTTATTGGCAATCGGTGGATTAGGACTCTCCAAAATCGGTATCGGCATCGGTTGGGCTATAATATTTCATGTGTTCATGTGTTCTTATGAGCCATGACTCTTGTATAATCTCCTCTCATTTCTGTAATCTCTTGTCTACAGTCCTCCTCCTCTTCCCAATGCTCTCATTCTTCACAGTGTCATTTCCTCCTCTAAGTCTCCCTCTATTCCTTTTTGAGAAGATTATAATCATGCAATCCTTCCTCATGGAACCATATTAGGATACATCTGAAATCTGCACTGGCTGAACGAATATACGGAACTCCCCAATCTCCACCCCCACCAAACTACTTTCCCTCCCTCCTACAGTTCTGTGCCTCAGATTCTCTCCTCTGCTGTGAACATGTGAAAGGTCAAATTCTGGATGTGCCCATTTTCAATTAAATGTGGCACAGGTGTGTTCCACTGAATAATTGTGCAAATGTTAGGGGAACATCTGGGGTCTGACATTTCATTAGTAGACGTCAGATATATCCTACAATATATTGTCCAACCGTGCTTTCTCAACATTTAAATACCTGTTTTCAAAACACGAATATGGATGGTGCAGAAAAGAGAGAGGAGGTTTGGAGGATATAGGAAGTAAGGCGAGGAGAAAGCATGGATGAGGCATACGGTGGTTTGTGGGTGGGTGGAGGGGGGGGGGGTTGAATGGAGGTAGAGGAGGGTTGTCTAAAAATTTCGGTACATATATAATATTATATAATATATATATATTTCAGTTATCCAACCGGTATTGTAAGCCAAATAAACGACAAACACAAACACGGAATCTCCAAAACATAGCAGTTTGCAATGTTGCGAATGGGGTGGGGGTTCGATTGGTGGTGGTGGGGGAGAACCCACAACCTTGTGCAGGTCATTGCGGTCACCATAGTGCTGTTCAATGGAAAAACAGACCAAGCAGTGCCCATCAACTCCGTGTGCCGGATTTACTGAGCAGTCATGGGTCGAACCACAACAGTGAGAGCAATAAGGGGTGGAGAGAGAGAGAGGGAGAGAGAGAGAGAGAGAGAGAGAGAGAGAGAGAGAGAGAGAGAGAGAGAGAGAGAGAGAGAGAGAGAGAGAGAGAGAGAGAGAGAGAGAGACAGAAAGAAAAGAGGATAGAGTAGTTGTAAGGGTTTAGGGAAGAAGGAAGGCAAAGGTAATTATAAGGATACATTAGTAAGGTTAGGGGTATGTGTGGAGCATATGTTGGAGAGGTGTTGGTGGGTTATCTAAAATTGGCATTTCACCCAACGCTATACACAGGTGGTTACTCTGCGACCTCAGAGAAATGACACAGATTGTTAGTGGAAACCTTGGTGATCTTGTAACAGGTGTGCTGTGAGACCTGGGATTACACATTTCCTCCTGTGTAAAACTGACAGCAGATTGTCCCATTGTGCTGGTACTGTGATGGATAGAGATGCAGATTTCAATCAGGTTGTATTGCTCAAGGTTTAAATATGACATTGATTTTGACATAACGATCTGACCTGAACGGGTGCAAGGATTATTAACAAACGATTTTGATATGAATGGTGAATGGTTTTCTTGGCCAGCTTTGCATTACTGGTGCAAAATGGTGTTCATAAACAGCCAAGCATTTCTCCTCATTAAATAATGCTTTGTTTATCCATAATAGCTTTCCACACTGCTTGATTACTCTTTCGAGAGGTTTAGATTTGATGCGAGGACCTTAATAAATCGCTTTATACGTGACATTAATGAAACAACCTACACATTCAGAATCATAAAACAGATTTTCCTTTTCTCGCAGTGTAATTTGCAACAATAATTTGTCACCAGAATTTGAAGTTATTGCAGGGGTCAGACAAGGTTGCATGTTGTCTCCATTGCTGATTTTAGTGGTGTTGGACTGGGCGTTGCAGGAAACGACTGAGAAGAGAAGGAATGGAATACCCTGGAGAAACCAATTCGAATAGTAGAGGAACTTTGCTTTGCAGATGACATCTGTCTGATGTCACAGTCCTTACATGGTATGCAGGAGAAAGTAAATAGGCTGCAGGAGTATGTTGCGAACGGGGTGGGGGTTAGATCTGACCTGGGATCTAACCCCATCCCGTTCGCATCTCAAGGAGATGGGGATGGGCCAGGCATCTGCCTGGGGGATGGCCCGATGGAGGCCCTTGGAGTACTGATGGAAAGTGGATGCAGCGACGTGCTGCTCCGGCGCATGCTCCCATACCTGACCTGACCTGAATACGTGGTGCAGGTGGGGTTGAAAATTAACATAGCCAAAACAGAAAGCATGAACATAGAGAAAGTGCACACAAAAAAAAAAATAGGACCACGGGTCTTGAAGCTCACCAGGATCAGGAGCAACCGTAAATGACGTCATAAAACGTAAAATTTTGTTCATACGCAGAATCTGGTCATGTGACTGGGTGAATCGAAGCCCTCTCGATGTTGATTACAGTGATACATGTTTACAGGTCATGTCCTTGGCTGAGGACATGGCTGTGCTGCTGATGCAATGCCCCTGAAAATGAGGGCAAGATTTTTATTTTATTTTAGCATTTTCAGTTAATGAGCACAGATTTTGATGCAGTCAATACACCTTCGTTTGGCATCAGATATGAAGCTTGTGGCAAAGTTTCATCAAAATCATGTGTTTGGTTCAAGCGATAATGACTGAAGTGTTTACAGACTGACTGATTGACTAACTGACTGACTGACTCACCTATAGACACTGCTCGATTGCATAAGCTCACCGGACTAAAGTTTGGGGTCCATGGTTACCATAACAGGAGGGAGAGATGCAGATGCACTACAACGAATACAAAAGGGAAGGAGTGCATTCATGAGACTCAAAGAAATTTGGAAGGCAAAGAACTATCACACCAAAATGAAACTGAGAATCTTTAACAGCAATGTGAAGTCGGTCCTCCTATTTGGATGCAAATCTTGGAAAATCACAAAAGAAATAACATGGAAACTGGAGTCTCTCATCTACAGCAACCATGAGAGAATCTTGAGAATCTTCTAGCCTGACATGGCTAGTAACAGAGATGGAAAGGTTAACAGGGAAGAAAAACATCATAGAAAAGATAAAATTAAGAGGTAGAGATGGATTGGTGAGATGTTGCACATGGATGATCAAGATATACCGAAGACAGCAATATGCTGGATACCTGGCAGAAAGAGAAGGATTGGACGGCCAAGAGAGACCTGGTGACTGGTACCGTCAAGAAGGAAAATGAAAGGAATGAAGGTCACCTGAATCAAATCGGAAGGTGGGCCCAAGCATGACAAAAGTGGTGCGAGTTCATAAGAAGCTCCATACGCGAGGTGGCATGATTGCAGATAATAAGCAAGTAAGCAATTATTGCTATTAATATTATTCATGCAAGAAGACCTAAGACAGTCCACGACGAATCATGAAGGTCCCAATTCGATGAGAATGAAACCTGGGCAGGTCTACTCTATCACAGGGTGCAGCCATTGCAGAACTTCAGGATGATATTTTGGATAAAGCACTGGCACACAATGGCCTTACTTTTCGAAACATTTGGCTAAAAGGTGTGTGTGTGTGTGTGTGTGTGTGTGTGTGTGTGTGTGTGTGTGTTTAGTAATTTCCGGCCAGTTAGACTGGTTAAGTCCTTTGGTGGGCTGAGTCTTCACAGGTCCATTGCTACAAGGTGACTGGCATAAATCCCGTGGCTGGTTATGGCAGGAATTTGTAATTTGGCCAGCGTTCCAGCACATATTGGCCTACTCTTTTTCGAATGACAGCGCCTAGGACTTTGACATCCATCATAACCTTGCCGGCAGATGGGTCCCGAAGTTAACGTCCTCGGAAGGACCATGCACTCTGATTGATGTAAAGCCCTGCCTGTGAAACACCAGGATGACGATGAGGGAGGAGAGAGAGAGAGAGAGAGAGAGAGAGAGAGAGAGACGAGAGAGCAGAGGAGAGAGAGAGAGAGAGAGAGAGAGAGAGAGATAAAAGGTGTCTATACAATCTTTGAGAGATTCTTTCAGCCCTTTTCATGGAACAGGATCGTACTTGAAGGATTTATACCCGTCATGAAAGACTGTAAGACGTGGATCATTCCAATCATGCCACTTTGGAATATTCAGTTGTCAACAGAAGACGTTCCTGTCAAAGTTCTTGGAATTTACTCAAAAGAGAGCACCAGGGAGTGGATTCCTCGAGAGACTATCAAGCTTAAAAACAAGCAACAGTTTTGTTCCTGAAAGAAGAAAACAACCCCCACTGAAATGGTAAATTTGTTTTGAAAACAAAACGGAAGAGGTAGGACTCGGTGTATGGAAATGGATGCATTATTCTCACACCGTCAGGCACGTAAGAGCTGCTGAGGCAGTTTTCCATTGGCTAGCGGGCACAATCCTGGGACGGGTCACCACTCCGATGCAGAACCTGAATGGCTCAACTTTCCCAGCAACTGGTACTCTTCTCTTTCTGGGCTAATCTAACTTCTCGGTATGTGTGTGTGTGTTGTGTGTGTGTTGTGTGTGTGTTGTTTGTGTGTTGTGTGTGTGTGTCGTGTGTGTGTGCGTGCGATGGCAACCCATAACCTATGTAACAAGTTAAGATTGTAATAAAGTTATTGGGTTAACTCTGCACTGTATCTTCTTTTTGAAATATTTGCATTTCTTTGCTGGCACCCACGAATTCCTTGCTTTCCCCTTGCTGTACATAATTTGTGAATTAACCCTATTATTGTGCCACATAATTTTCCTCGCCTTGTTGTAATAAATTGCTTATTATAAATGTACCCCGGCTCGTTTTTGTCTTTTCCTTCATTGCTGCAGCAATGACCGCATGTAGATTAGCCGGGAGATTATAATTCCCCAACGGATTGGCTCTCACATCAGTCTGGCGTTGTGCTAGCGGTAAGCTCGGCCGCCTTAAGATCCAATAAATAAAAACAGTAGCACAACCGCCCAGGGCGCGATTCCCTGATAAGGAGACTGCGTGTACCACAGTTAAATGGTAGTCAGACGGAGGTCACTGGGTCACGTGGTTAAATTGTTGGCATTAGTGGTCGATTAGCGACCCACAACGACATGAACATATTTGTGTGCAACGGCCTCGATTCCCAGTGACTCCGAGGAGAACTGGGGATACCGCCACCCTCGTAGTACCCCCGTGACCCCAGGTCCGCAACAGTATCTTGAAGCAATGAATGCTATTTTTTAACATGATAGATTTATGATCGACGAATCAAACATCATTAATTTCACGTCATTGATTTTGCCTCCAGACTGAATAAATGACGAAAAACCATTATACGTCGTCAGAACATGCATGACGTCATCAGTGCTTTCATTTTTCAACGAGAGCAATGACATCTGTCATCTGAAAAACCTTCCAAACTCACAACAACCTGTTGTACAACTATCTTGCTAAAATACAAAGCACTTCGATAGTCTCAGGCCATTGGCAATGTACGTTTTTCTAATGCCCACCGAGGATGATCAAACAAACGATCCTTGGAGCCAAGAGGGTCTTTTCTCATTACCAGGAGGCCAGATGCAAAATGGGAAATATTATGCTTGTACAAGAAGCAATTTGCAAGTCCACATCAGATCACAGCTTTTAATATCTTTCTGAGACCCAATAACTTTTATAAATGAAACTTTTACTTGCCTTTTGCATGTTGAACAAGTTACTCCATCATGAATTAATTGCATGACTCGATACAGAGGGTTGAAAGAAATATATCAAGAAGCCATATCCCTCTTGTCACCACCATATTAGGACTGGCAGGATGACCAAAGAGGTACGCACACTCACCACGGAGCTGTCTCGCCTGAGTTTGAATCCCGACCCAGCTATAAACTGTCATCCTGGTGTTTCACAGGCAGTGATTCATCATTGGGTGGCACATCATTGGGTGTGCCGTCCCTCGGGTAGACAATACCCAGGCGTCCCTGCTGCCAGAATAAGTTGGTGGGCGTTAAAGACCCCATGGTGTCCTTAGTGAAGAGTAGGCGAGATATCTCCGGAATCTTGAACAACTTTCAAATTCCTGCCCTAAATACTGTAACACAGAGTATGGTACATCGGATCGGAATATGACAGAACCTGGAAGAAAAGCTGAAAATTATACTGAACAAAAACACAGACAGGCAGGTGAATAGATAAACATAAACACGAGCTTGATATGTTTCTTGAATATGACGTCATTTAAGGAATATATGATGTCGGACAATTGTTGGCTTAATTGTTAGTTGGTGGGCTTGGGATCTCAGCATCCTGAGTACAAATCCCACTCGGCTGTTGAATTAATACCAGGTGGGGTTGACTCTGCCTGTCATCCTTCCGAGGTCAGCAATATGAGTGCCAGCACGCTGGTATCCTGTGTTGAAGTGATGACCCGTCCAGGATTGTATCCAATAGCCAAGGAGACTGTTTAGGCAGCAGAAACGCTCTGCACAGAGTATGGTCCCAATGGATGGATGGATGGACAATTGTGTATGTTTACTGAGACACTGTAGTGTAATGTTCTGTCTGCCACTATGCTCTATTTGACTGTGCGTGCTATCAGAGCCACAACATGGGGATGGCATAACTTGCCAGGAATGCATTGATTGAAAACGGATCAGAAGAGTGGAGTCTGTAAAAGCCCCAAATGCATGGGATGTAGTGCTGATATAAATAGAAAATGCATTTGGAAGATCTATCACTCTTCTTGCTCCACAGGTGCGCTATGATAAAGACATGCAAGATGCCACGTCCACTTGGCTCGCCAAAGCTTTAACATGATGTTAGGTTAGGTGGTAAGAACCTGTATTTTGAAAAGATTCAAATCGCCACAAATTGAGATCAAAATGTAAGGCATGTCATGGTGAGAATTAAAGAAGACCAAGAAGAATGCAGATTTGGCCAAAAGCTTGTCACTATAAAGATCGTCCAGAAGCTACATCCGTGACTCATTTAATTTCCCACCGGTTATATATAATAGTATACATATATATATTATATATATTATATATATATATATATATATATATATAATATATTATATATATATATATAATATATATATACTATATATACATATATACATACATATATATATATATATATATTCTCTATTATAATACCAAGCTTGCATACTAAAAACTCGGCTCGCCGTCACACGATCCCTATGAAATTCCTGTGGCACTTAGCGGACATGCCGACAATGTTTGGAAGTCTTGGCGTTTCATAGTACCACTTGCATTTTACACAATGCGTATTTTTGTCATTCCCGTGTACGGTCTGTCGTCTGCTACCAGCTATGTTGTACTGCTATCCCGTGCATGTGCACGGGTATCGCTAGTAATATATATATAATATATACATAATATACATATATACATATATATATATTTTTTTTTGCGGCCACGGGCTCTGAGACACCAGCTTGTCACCAGGGGGTTAATCCCTGGTTGTCCTCAGAAGAGCCGGACCTGGGGCCACCGCTCACAATTAACGTTGTGGCACGTGGTTGTTTTAGAAACTTCATATATATATATATAATATATATTGAAGACAACAAGGGGAAACCAGAGATGTCACTTTTTATAAATTCAGGGTTATTGCACCTCCTAATAGTTGGCAAACATAAGGTTTCCTCTCACAATATACTTTAACAAGTCAGGGTGTCACATAATTTATATGGTATAAAGTTTAGCCGTGCAATGAAAAAACAAGTTTGTCAAGCTGAACAAGTAGAAACCAGAGTTGTCAGTATTTACTCCTGGTTATCTCCCTTTATCATTCATGTTAACTGTTCCACCATAATATTCAGAGTGAGAAACTAAAAATGAAAGGTTGTAAAACTTTCACAGCATATAACTTGAGCACTACAATGCGCTATTTGGTTATATCAGTCCCGTTGGTGCATATCGTGTTCAAGCTGGTCAAACCTTATTGTGACTTTATGGCCGACCCCTGCGTGTCTTAATGGTTAGCGGCGTCTGATACCCATCCTCATTCGATGTCCCACCGCCAATCAACCTGCTTAGGTATACGAGTCATCGAGGTGACTTCGGCTATCGCGGGTGGTTTATCCTTGGTTTCTCCGGTTTTCCATCATATTAAGTAGTACGAGTAAAAATGGAAATCCGTCGTCATATAGGCGAAATACCCTTTGAGTATGGCGTGAACACCAACTCAAACAAAAACAATGACCGTTAATGTTAAAAAATAATCTGTGATCACCAAAGTCATGTAATGTATGCTAATAACCAACAAGCATGAATTTGCTACACTCCGGTTAAAATTGCATGGCAATTATTAAACAAGGATAACCATGATGTCAGTTTGCAACATTGATTTGTTCTTTGTTAAATTAAATAACACAGAAGCTTGGCAAATGCTACATGTCTTAATTCGGCCAATGATCACTTTCCTTTTATGGAAATAAACAGACAGTTATTAAACAGTCCACCAAAGTCTGAAACTGTTTTTCAGTTTCTTCAAATTGACTTATCCTGACATCTCTGTTTCCCCGTGGTCTTCATATATATATATTATATATATATTATAATATATATATATATATTATATATATATATATATATATATATATATATATATAAATATGTATATATATATACCATATTGTGGAGATCAATGATGTCTGCATTGAATGAAACAAGTTTGTCCACACCGATCTTAGGTAGAGAAGAGTTTAATTCACATCAACATATGCATATGGAGAGAGCGGAGGAACACACACAGTAGTACATCTAGCCCAGCTCTGGCAAGCTCAATTCAGCTCTGCCTTGTGTACAATTTATGAACATACAGAACTTTCTTTCATAAAGAACACTGTAGTTAGCCAAAATATATTATTTCTTGTTGTTCATAAAGAACATTATAGACATAGAGGTATGAGCCACCTTGTGTGAGCAGCTTTGGAAAGTAACTTCACTTCCTCATAATCTATGCT
>CM068965.1:60396593-60420440 GCA_035128595.1 Eptatretus atami | reverse complement strand
TGCTTTCACCCTTCTGTCCAGTTCATCCCAAACCAGCTCGATGGGGTTTAAGTCTAGAGACTGTGCTGGCTATTCCATGATTTGAAGCCTACCGTCTGGTTCTTTTCTTCTAAGGTAGTTCTGACATAGCCTGGAGGTATATTTTGAGTCGTTATCTTGCTGGAGGATGAACCCCTGACCAAGTAGGCATAGACCAGAGGGTATTGCATGGCACTGCAAAATGCTGTGGTGGCCCTTTTGGTTCAGGGGCCAGTCACTCTGTGCAAGTCGCCGACTCTGGATCCAGCAAAAGAGCCCCAGATCATTACGCTCCTCCTCCATGCTTGACAGTTGGTGTCACACACTGAGGAACCATCCTTTCGCCTACTCGACGGCGTACAAAAACCCTGCGTGATGAACCGAAGATTTCAAATTTGATTCATCGGTCCATAAGACCTTCTTCCAATTTTCAGTAGTCACTGGCGGTGCTTCATGGCCCAGGCAAGCCTCTTTTTCTTATTTGCCATCTTAGCAATGGCTTTCTTACTGCCACTCGACCTGTAAACCTGCAGCTCGAAGTCTTCTCTTCACAGTTGAAACTGAGACTTCCTTACTTCGATCAGTGTTAAGCTGTGCTTGAAGCTGCTGTCCTGTGAGCCACCTATCTACAAGCTGTTGACTCTCAGAAACTTGTCTTCTGATTGTGTTGTGGCTTTGGTCTGCCAGACCTCTTCCTGTCAGAGTTTCCCTCAGTTTCCAAGTGCCTTTTGATGGTGTAGGAAACTGTACTCACTGACACCTTGGCTTACTTTGCAATTTCTCTAAAGGAAAGACCTACACTTTTAAGGGTTACAATGGTCTGTCTGTGTTCCTTGTTTAATTGTCTTTTTCTCCCATTATGATAGCAATATATATACTACTTCCTGCAGTGCAATATTGACCAAATAATGCTTCAGAGTGCAGCAACACAGTCTGTTCCAACACTGCTTTTATACAGACAGAGAGAGGGTTTGTAACTATCAACAAAAGTTGGGACACTTGTAGGAATTGTTTGCATCAACTTTCAAGGTTAATTACTTCCATTGCTGCAGAACAGCTGCAGTTGCTAACCATTACTTGTTCCCTGAAAAGGGAATTACTTTTTAACAACTCTGAAATTTACATGATTTTTCAGTTTTTGGTAACCTCAACTTTTTTTTTTTAACTCTGGCAGTTTACCGCTTAGCTTTGCACCATTTCAGGTTATTCACTGGACTTGAACTGCTTAAATTTCAGTAAAAACTGGAAAAATGGGGGTGTTCTAAAACTTTAGACCGGTAGAGTACTTTTGATCACTCTATGATAAAATGAGAAAGCATTAAGGTAGCAAGCGGAATGGAGAATTGTGTGACTACAAGAAATATAAAATGTCAAATTCAGGACGTATTGACATCCCAGAGTACATTTTCATTGCTTTCTGTGCTGTACTATGCGATCAAGTATTCCATTTGACGGGGAACCTTTCTGACCACCAAAAATCAAAAAATGGCCAATTAACAATAAAAACCATAAAATGGCCAAAAAGATCTGTGGCATTGGCTATGAACTTTTTTTTTAAGTTTTGAGGATAATTATCCCCCTCCCCACCCCCCTCTCCTCCTTCCTGGGTTGGCAGGATAACCTGGAGGCCACAGAGGTGTACACATATTCACCTGAGCTGTCTAATCTGGGTTTGAATATCAGCCTAATTATACACTATCACCCTGACAGGGTGATACATCAATGTGTGCATCATCCATTGGAGGGATGTCGAACTGGGCATCTCATCGTCCACCATTAGATGGTGGACATTAAAATATCCCACAATGTTATTTGTAAAGAGTAAGTGAGTTATGGCCAGTACCATGAACAAATTCCAAAATTCCTGTCCTAACTGGCACTGAAGAAAAGCAAAGCTAAACCACCCAGTGTAATCCTTGCCCTTGGGCTTTCTTCACAGCACTGAACCTAGCTAGCTTCAGGCAGAACACCAGAAAGAAAGAAACCCCACCCCTCACCCTCCCAATCTCCAACGTCATTTAATTTTCAATATCTGATGAGTGACCTCCAGAATTATCTACATTGTGGAGGAACATTTCACAGACAATACCAGGAGATTAAACGTACCTTGCTCAATCCAACGTAACAATAGAATATTAATCAAACCACACATTAACAGGACAGACCATTTTCAGCTCGTTGTTTAGAGCTGGTGGAATGCACCTGACACCTGCCTCATCAATCTCCTTTTGAAAAGTGCAGTTCCTAACGATAAAGCAGCCAAAATATATGAACTTGTCCACCCTTCCAAGTATATTTCCTCCATCAGTATTCTGCTTTAGTGTTTAGCTCGATTGATCATGAGATGCTGCCAAAAACCTGACAGCATTCTTTTTGATATCCTGGAAACTTTATTCACTTTTACAATACTAAAAAGGCCAGGAATTGTCTGTACAAACATCTGATGGAGCTAATGTATTCAAAGGCTGTTTAATAACTGGTTAATGATGACTTCATAAGGTAAAAGCATAACCTCAGAAACCCATATAACTAAAGACTACTGTTGTCCTGTTGTAAATGCAGATCTAAGTTGTCCATGAGGGACATAATTCTGTAGCTATTTGATCAATATTTGACATCAATACAACATCTCTGTGATTACTTCTCATAATAACTACAAGATGGTGTTTTTCAAAAACATTGTTATTGTGTCTGGATTATATTGGACCACGAGGCATTGTCATTATAAATGATGTGCTACTTTTAATAATTGAACATTCTGTCAACAAATATGGCATCCAATGGCCTCGTGGTCAGGCGTTCGGCCTAGTTGGCTTGCTCATCCTGGATCTAATTAATTGGAGTATGTTTCAACACATGCCGTGGGAATGGTGGCACAAATCCAGGAAAATCGACATCCTCTGTCATTCTCAGGCGACGTTGTACACGATGTTGGATTAAATCTTCTTTTGTAGCATTTGGGCCCTGCAACTGAAAAGAAGAAGATATGTCGGTCATCATGATGGCGATGAAGCATCATCGAATACTTCTCGTGTTTTGAGCTTATATTTTTTTCCTATGCATACAGACAAAACGATGCATTAAACCTTGGCAATTCCATCAACATAGCATTACATGCTTAACCAGAGAAGCATCTGAAAATGCAAAGCCTGATTACGCTTTGTAATCAAACTAAACTTGATGAAAACAGCTAAAAAAAATAAAATAAAATGTAAATTTTAATAATGAATGTTCTCCATATTCTCTTCATAAAGATTTTTCGAAAATGTCACGACAAAAGCTCAAATGGTGAAAATGTTATGGCCTGGACAGATGCTCTGAAGCTCAAATGGTAAATAAATAAACACAGAAGGGGTTTCAAAAACCCAGCCGTCTCACGCAGTGCAGCAGCAGAAGGGCTCATAAGGCCTATTTCTCCTCACTGTGATGTTGCCCTCTCCTCACCGTTACATTTTGACCCAATTATTAATTAATTATTCTCTCCATATTTTGAGAATAGTGGTTTGTTGAAAAATTGATGACAAAAGCTCAAAGGGTAAAAAGTTATGCCTCAGAGACATGAGACACACAACACACACACACACACACACACACACACACACACACACACACACACACACACACACACACACACACACACACACACACACACACACACACACACACACACACAAAACCCCATCTCCATTGACGAATACAAGCCTCATACGAGCCTCGACAAGGTATACAAAAAAAAAAAAACAGCTAAAACTACAAGGGCACTTGGTGGAGCGCATACCTCCTCCACACAATGCCTGATCCACGAGAAATATCAGGTATAATATATATTTTTGAAATATCATTCCATATATCGTTTTTGGCCCGATCTCTCAATGGTGAAGAATCACTTTTAAAATTATGAGATCTGGATTCGGATCTTCACCAAAATGGAATCAATTGTTCCATGTCACACACACAACATGTCCACGAAATTTCGTCCGAATCCACCCACAACTTTCGTCGAGATATCGTGCTATATATCGTTTTTGGCCCCATCTCTCAATGGTGAAGAATCACTCAAAAAATTCTCGTAGTCGGATCCGGATCCAGATCTTCACCAAAATCGAATCAGTTCGTTCTTGTCAAACACCAAACCTGTCCACAAAATTTCATCCAAATCCGTCCACAAATTTTTGAGGTATCCTGCACACAGACAAACAAACAGACAGACAGACAGGGGTGAAAATATAACCTCCTTCCACCTTTGGTGGCAGAGGTAAAAAAGAAAATGTAAATTTTTTTTAATGTGTTCTCCATTTTTGGGCTAATTACAGAGATTTCAATGTAACTTACTGTCCTGGGCATATATGTGATGTCTTTTCCACTGAGGATGTTTGGAAGAAGCTTTTCAACTTCCACAATCGTGATTTTGTCAGGGGATGGCAGGCCAATGTCCGTACTCGGAGTGGTCTCACTTGGAAAGGAAACCTGTAAACAAGGAAGTTGCACTATTTTTCCTCATGCTATTCCTTCATAACACCCCCCCCCCCCCCTAACCAACTAGGTTGGGCTTTCACTGGCAAGACCAGCTGTATGCAAAGGAGCTGTATGCAAAGGATGTTTTTACTGTCGAGTAGAACTACTAATAGAGCCGCAGTGATTGATGTTGTTGCAAGGATGTGATGTAGTGTAGTTATTTCATGATTAAATGTTCAGCATAAGACATACAGTATTTGCGTACAAGGATCACAACGTGTCGAAGTATGTCTAGACAGATTAAATTGTGATTCTTTCATTCTGTATTGTGTCTGCAGCGCAATAATTCCGTGTTAAGCCTTTAAATCTTTTCCTCTGTTATTTGACCTCGAGTCCACCCGGCACGGTGGTCAACCGTAACAATGGTTGTCAGGAATGGGATCTGAACACTCGTCCGAATCCGGCGACTGTAACAATATTAAAGACAAGTGGTGCCAGGCACAACAAATCCCGCCCATTTATTGACGAAGTTATGAGCGAAAAACGATTTTGACCTTTTCGTGACCTGACCTTGACCTTTGACATAATTGGACCAAAAGTTAATGGGTCGTCCGAGGTTCATTACCCACCTGTGATACAATTTGACAGTGCTTGAGCCAGCCGTTTCCCGTAAAGTTGTATTTTCGTAACCATGTTTTAGTTTTAATGGAAAATTTGTAATTTTGACCGATGGCCATGACCCCAAACTTCGGACCCCACCGATGTTCACAAATATGCATTTTTCACTATAGGAATGGGTAGGATTATAAGTGACAAATAGAATAAGGTTCACTATAAGCTTAGTTTGAAGTAAATCAGATCATTTTTGACGAAGTTATGAGCGAAAAACAATTTTGATCTTTTCGTGACCTTGACCTTTGATCCAATTGGACCAAAAGTTAATGGGGTCGTCCAAGGTTCATTGCCCACCTGTGGATTAAATTTTGATAGTGTTTGCTAAAGCCGTTTTCCGTAAAGTTGCTAACAGACAGACAAACAAACAGACAAACAAACGGACGATTACAATATCCGCTCCCTCCCTCCGGGGGGCGGAAACAAGCCGGTAGGCGACATGGGTGGTCGCTATATAATTGCATACTAGTCATACAGTTTTTGACGGATCGGGCTGAAAATTTTGATCAAGAGGTTTTATAGTGCGCATAAAGTGCGGAAGCCGATTTTTGATTTTCGAAAAAATATAAAAATAAATATTTTTCGGATTTTTTCAAAAATTTCAAAGTCCCGTTGCTAGGCAACGGTGGTGTCCATAGCAACGGTGCTCAAAATCATACAACTAGATCCTGGTATGAACCTACCAGTCAAGTTTCATCAAAATCGGTTGACTCCTCTGGCCTCCGAGCTGTCCATTACATACATACAGACAGACGGAAAACCTGAGAATAACGGTAGTCTAGCGACCACCCAATTAAACTCAGTGTGATGAAATGGGATCATATAACAGGTGTGGGGGTATACTACAAAATGTGAACAGGAAGAGTTAAAGTAAAAAAATAAAAAAATCAAGATGTTACATTTCAATAACAAAAAGAAGAAATAATTAAAATTTGAAATGAACGGGAAAATGGAAGTATAAATGAATTTCGAATCAGAACAAAGCAATGAACGAGAAAGTTTGACTTCCACGCACGGCATCGCCTGGCTGTTGTCTGTTACTGCATTTTGTGAAAATCTCGATCACGGGTTCTTCAATGTTTCACAGGCTCCTTTAGAAAGCAAATGCACAATCAGTAATGGAAATGCCAATATACTTAATTTTTTATTATTTTATTCCATTTTAACGATTACTCTTTTTATTTTTTTTGTTTTTTTACATTGATCTCAGGCTCATGGAGGAGCATGACAAAGACATTCTCAGGCATCAGTATTATGGTTGCCCATCGTATTTGAAGATGGGAGTTCAAATGTGTATTGTGGACAACCTGTTAACATGAATTTGTTGATAGTGTAGGAGCTGCTGCCCAAAAAAACAATCACTCTGAGATTGCAAGCGGTGTAACCTGGCATCAAGGGATATCCAATAAGAGCAGACCACTTGGTACCCATAGATTAGGCAGGAATTTGGAATTTGTTCAGGATGCCAATTATAATTTCCCTACTCTTCACAAAAGACTCGGTGGAATATTTAACATCCACCAACGACAAGTTCCATCAGAATGATCCTCTGGCATAACGTTCTTCAGAGTGACGGCGCACACGTGCTAAACACCAGGGTGGCAGCTGCGTTAAGATTCAATTAAGATTCAATTACCCAAGGCTAGACAACTCAAAAGCGAATACCTCCAAGCTATCCTGCTAACCTTAGACTACAGTGTACTTTCATGTGAAATTGCAAGGAGATTAGTAGCCAAAGGAAAAAATAAATAGGCATAATAGGTAATAAATAGGTATAAGGGATTTTGAACCGAGCTTCCCAGCAGTATGAGCCAACCTTTGGTTCAGATGGGAACACTAAAGAGGCCAGACACATTACTCTATCAATCCCTGTGAAAACAATGCAAGATCATTGTTGTAAAATCAGTGACACATTATAAAATGGAAGATGAAGGATTGGAGGTGAGTATAAAATTTGCACTTGTACAAGTTTGAAAGTGAAGCAATGAATGGATGACCATGATGATCCTGAAAGTAAAATGGCAGTGAGGGCATTGCTTGGTCATTCGGCTTTCTTGGAAAAACAACAACAACCTTTTTTCGGGAATCGAGACCTCACCTTGTGGGGCGAATCTTTTGTCGTCAAACGTTGTTTGCCACCTTTAGATGATTTGTTTTGCTTTCCTTGAGGCAAAAAAGTTGAGTATACTCAGTGATAAGTATCGGAATGGAGCAGATCATCAAAATTATGACCAGGAAACATTTATACAAATACGACAATGGGAATGTAATCTCCTTCTTCTTTGGGTAACAGCAGAAGAAGAAAAATATAAATAAGACATCATAATCTATCTATAATTTCAGCAATGGGTGTGTGTGTCTGTGTGTGTGTGTGTGTCTGTGCAACTGTTTCTCAACAACCCCTGGTCCGATCTAATTGAAACTTGCCAGCTATATTGCTGGGGACCTGAGTATGTGCCTTTTCAAGGTTTGATATTAATGGACAAGTGCTTCCCAAGTTATAGGCCATTTATTTACCAACCAATTGACAAGACACATTGCTGCGTAGGCGTGGCCGATGGGGAAGAGATCCTCAGCGCGTTCCCCATTACGGGTTACAACGTACGACTTCGGGATAGTGATGACTTGGTGTATTCTAATAATTTCTCGATTTCTTATGCGCATTTATAGATAAACACAATCCCCAATTCCAGTCGTCATTACGAGAGCGAAGGAACGGCCTGTGTGGTTTGTTGAAAGGTTTTTTTATTTTTTATTTTTTTTTTTGCACGTACGTTTTTTTTCTTTTCTTTTTTTCTCTCTCTTCTCTGTGTTTTTCCTTGCGACGACATTGCGAAAAGGCAAATACGTTGGTGCTAATTGAATAATTGCCATTAAAACTAAATTGCGAATATCGTAACTGCGATATGCGAACTTCGGACAGTGAGGACTTAACTTCCGAGACTCTCGATAGTGATGACTTACTGTATTTCTTTCTCGATTTTGTACTTTCTCGATTTTCTTAAACACAATGCCCCAATTCCAGTCGATCGTTTACGAGAGCGAAGGAACGGCCTGTGTGGTTGTTTGAAAGTTTTTTTGTTTGTTTTTGTTGTTTTTTGCAGTACGGGCACGCGAGAGCGAAGGAACGGCCTGTGTGGTTGTTGTTTCTGGCACGCGGTTTGAAAGTTTTTTGTTTTTGTTTTGCATGTACAGCCACGACGTACGGCCACACAGTACGGGCACGCACTAGTCTATTATTAAAAAGAGAAGTGTGCGTGTGTGTCTGTGTGTGTGTGTACGTGTGTTGTCAAGCTTTGTTCTCGAGGGTTCATGCTGTCGTAGGATAATGAAAATGGTACTGTTGGAAAGCTAATAATCGATTTACAGGACTGGGAACAAATATTGGTATCCGTTTAGTCAAAAAGTGGTCCGTTTTAAAAGCCCGTCTTTCCAGGATTGAAGAAGAAGAAGTAGTGGGAACAAGAGCTTAGTGCAGCAGTTCTAAGGGTAACATTAATTATGCTAAGACAGCAAGAACCCTTTTAAGAAGGACATGGAAGGAGCACAGAAAATTATATCAAGTAATACTTGTCAAAGCGATAGAAAAATATATCATAGTACACGGAAGGAGCACACAAACAACCACAGCCACAATGACAGGAGCAACAACTATAAGTTATACAATGTGCATTTTTCACAGGCTGCTCCATATTTTACATCGTTATTGAGATTAACAGATATACAAACAATATGTCTGTGAAGTACAACATTCTGTTTTTTTATTAAATCCGTCAGCAAAGCGATGGGAGGCCTGCCTAATACATTCAGAAAGAAATAATGTAAAGCCTTACTAACATGGCTCGAGATCAGTTTAACCATATACATGCCGTGGCAATGGTGACACACACAGGATTGTTTGAATCCTTGTTTGAAAATCCAAAATTGAAATAACGAGATTTGTTTTGAAATTGTTTCAAATTTTTTCTCCCAGACTATGACAGCTTATTCAGTTGACCATATTAAAGTAATCCTCAAACATGAACGTTATTCCATGTAAACATAAGAATTATAAATAAATTAAAACAACATTAAAAGAGTTCCCTAATATGACAAAGTAGAGTGGTTCTTTGGTGGAGGAGCTCATCAAGGTTCAACCCACCCGCTCCACGATCAAGTACGTCCCGCAGGTGAAAGATTGCTTGTGTAATGAGCTCTCTGGTATTTGGGCGCAGCTATGGGTCTATCAATCACCTGAGATAATCGAGATAAAGGAACATTGCAGGAAGGAACTAGAAGGGCACTCGGTGGAGCGCATACCTCCGCCACGTAATGCCTGATCCACAAGAACATATCAGGCCCATTACATTTTTCAAACATTATGCTATATATAGTTTTTGGCCCTATCTCTCAAAGGTGAAGAATCACTTCAAAAATTAGATAATTCTCGTATCTGGATCCGGATTCGGATCTTCACCAAAATCGAATCAATCCTTCCTTGTCACACACCCAACATGTCCACCAAGTTTCGTCCGAATCCGTCCACAATCTTTTGAGATATCATGCTTTCGATCATTCTTGGCCCCATTTCTCAATGGTGAAGAATCACTTTAAAAAAATTCTAGTAGCCTGATCCGGATCTTCACCAACATCTCATCAGTTCATCCTTGTCACACACCCAACCTGTCCACAACATTTCATCCAGATCTTTTTGAGACATCCTGCACACAAACAAAACAAATGAAATTGCTCGTTGAGCAAGGAAATGCCGGAATAACTTTGTCATATCTCCATGATCTCCGAAAAAACAAAAACCTGGAAATCAATTCGGTATTATAAGTCGATAGTGCTACGTTTAATGAGTATAGCACTTAGTTTGGTCATGATCATAACTTGAAGTCAATCGGACTTGAAATGGCGTTTTATCCCATTTGAATATTGACCCGACGTCCCTGACATTTCTACCCCGACCGCTAAGAAGGGTGTGGTCTGAACCCCCAATGAGACGTACGGTGGATGCAGAATTGGAAGATGCACATTTGGATTTTGGTTTGAAGTCGATACGACCATTTTAGCGGACGTTATTGCGAAAATAAGAATTTCGGTTTTTCAGTGACATTGACCTTGACCTTTGACCTAGATTCACCAAAAAAGACAAGTGTCTAAGTTAGACCATGGCCGACGTCTGTACCCAGTTTGGTCATGATCGCTGAAACGGTGTGGCTGCTACAGGGTAAACAAACACACAAACAAACAGACAGAAAGGGGTGAAATCATAACCTTCACCTGCGGTGGTGGAGGTCATAAGCTGGAAATCTGTTAAACAAGACAATCAAGCTTGACACAACAAATTACAATGCAAGTTCTGGAAAAGAATTGTGAAGTTAAGGCCTAAAGAATGATGTGAAGAATTGAAGTAGAGTTTCCTTAGGCACTCCATCCACCTTTTAGCTCCTTTAACTCCCATCAGATACATTTTATTCTGCATCTCCACATCTCATAACGAGAGCCTGAACTTTGGCAGCCTCATTTTCTGGTCCAATCCTCAGCAATTCTGTGCTGGATTAATAGCATATCTATTTGCTATTAATCCTCATAATGGCCAAAACAATGGGCCTGCTTGGGAGAAATGAAAAGGCTGAGGAGTTATTCTGTAACTTTATTTTGAATTACAACATACAAACTGCACTGGTATGTCATAAGACCTCTAAATTGCATCGAAATACTACCAAAGTTTTCTTCCAGATTTTCCAGCAATTAATAATAGACTTCCTCCATTACGTTGCTCCCCACAACCAACCAACCCCCCCACCCCCAACTCCCCACTTCAGTGCATGACTATTAATTGTGAATTACTTTTTCTGACAACATTTAGGGTTCGTCTTCCCTTTGTCTTTTTTCTTTACCTTTTGGGGGAGGTGGCCCAGCTTCTATGTATTCCTCGATCATTTTGATGATGTGAGTCTCAGCATACGTATTGGCTATATCAAGCGCTGTGCATCCTGCAACACACACACACACACACACACACCACCACCACCACCACCACCACTATGTCCACTTTTTAATATCCTGGATCCATTAATTAGCTTCACAGTTTGCAAGACAAATAAAATATTTGGATATATTTATTACTAACAGGATTACCCGGCCTTGTCCGGGTGGGGGTACTGAGAAGTGGGAGAAGCAGGAGAGCCCCTCGGACACCACAGACAAAATGGGGGACGAATGCTTTGGCCCAACGTCGCAGGCTGACCAGGTGTCCCGTGTGTTATGGTGATCGTCCCATTTAACACTTTTCCGGGACGCCATTTGTACCGTGCCATAACTCAAACTGCCCGTGCACATGTGACATGTGCGAGTAGCTCGGCAAGAGATTGTGCAACAGTTAAAGCGACGGTTCTTTCTTGTTCTTAATCGTGGAGGACCCGGTACGGCACAGCACAACACAGCAGCACAACACAGCAGCACGGCATGGCACGGACACGGCACAGCACGGACACGGCACGACACAGTAGCAAGGACATGACGCGTCATCCTCTAACAGTCATGGCGGATGACCTGACTGTACAACACAACCGCCAAGGATGGATCGACTATCGGCACATTTGTGGAAAATCGAAAATTATTCTCTCATTGAATTAAATCGAACCGCGATGTAACCCGTAATTACAATACGGATATGGCGGTCCACTTCCGAGTGTGGCGTCGGACGAGGACGAGGACGAGGGAGGAGAGGTTTCGACTTTTAATCACAAAATTACCGACTTTATCAATCGGAAAAAGACACAAGGGATAGATTAGTGTCGAGGTTGTCTGAGCCTTTGGGTTTCCCTTCAAGCTAAGTTAGAGGATGTGAAAAATGATATCAAATGTCCAGTCAGAGTCAGTAATGAATCTTTGTGTAAAAACTGTTGCATGGACGGAAGCCATGAGGGAGGCTGAAAGCGCGAGCATTGTAAAGCTCCATTTCTCAAAGCAAATTGATCCTTTACAGAGTTATACAACGCCATTTTTAAACCATGCATCTTCAAGGGACGGGCATGGCGTGGCGATTGCGAATAGGAACGTACTGTACACCATTTACTGTAGCAGATAGATTTGGTTACCGCAGCATGAAAACAGTGAACATATTATTTATTTAGTTTGGTTCCAATTGTGGGTGGAGTCAGATCAGCTGTGCAGTGAGCCAATGGGAGGAAGACACAGCTCGACTTATTAGGTGTGCTGGCCTTTGGCCGTGTTATATGTTACGTGCTATCTGTTAACCAACGTGATTGCATATCAATTAAAAAGCCAGGAAAGTGATCTTTAAAGGCGCAGGTTGTGGATGAAAATACCCTTAGGACAATCCCCGGATCGGACTTAGGCTGTGTGCCAAATTTGGTGGTTGTCAGTCCAGTGGTCCTTGAAAAAAACGTGAACAGACAGACAGACATCTGATGAATCTTATTTATTATTGTAGTGAAAAGAGATGCAACCACAAAGATTTTTTTTGCTTTCTATAAATATTCAAATAAATAATGAATACGATAAATTAGAATGTCGAAGAAGGGAAATGCCTCTGCTCAACTCGCCTGCATGGTTGACGGCCTGCACATCCACCTTGTTCTGCAGTAATATCTGTACGAGACCCACACAACCACTCTGCACAGCTCGCATGAGTGGCGTGGCCCCAGCCAAGCTGGGAGTGTTTGGATCAGCCCCAGCCATCAGAAGGCTGCTGGTGACCTCTTCATGGCCTGCCAGGCATGCGTGGTGCAGTGGTGTCCATCCAAAGTTGTCCTGAGCACTAATATTTGCCCTGGAAAAGGAAAGCTTACAAACTAAAAAGCAGACTATTACTCAAAAGACCAGGAAGTATTTTTTCTCTACTTTTTACTCCGTGTAAGACAATAAGAGATAAAACTCAAAAAAGTCAATAAATGACAAAAAGGTTTTATACAGTAATATCTCACCCCAAATGGATGAGCATCTGAGCAAGCTCATTATTTCCCATTGAGCAGGCCACCATCAAGGGAGTTTTGAAGTAGCGATCCATCACATCAACTGGCACACCTCTGGTGAAGCTTAAGAGTAGGGCTTCAACAAGGCCTGCACGCATGACGGTAGACATTTCCAGGAACATTGGCTGTGGTGGTTCAACGTGCCATGCTGAGTCATCCTGCAGGGAGTTTTCGCATGAAGCTATGATGGAGAAGTGCAGCGGGTGAGGACCACACTCGATGAAGTGCGCTGGAAGACGGCCGTAATAAGCATGAGGTGTCAGCGCATCTGATGCCATGCATATTGGCAATGGGATCTGGATATGTGTAAAGGTGAAAATAGGAACCTATATGTAACTTCAATGATGAGCTCAATAAATCAGTGTGGCTTAGGTCTTTGCCAACTTAGTGCATGTTGCTATGATTTTATACTGAAAGCGCAATAAAATGTTTGAACAACAGAATGGCATTAAAGGGTCAAAACTACATCCATTAAAGCTAATACAGAGGCCAAAGTATCCTGTTTATTCATAACTAATCCCCTCATTATGAGAAGAAAATCGACTTACTCACCTTTCCTTTCTTCTTCTTCTTTCCTCCTTGCCTTTTTTGCCGTTGACGACCTGTATCCAGGTGGGGCATATATGCTTTGGTCATATATTGAGTTCCATTCAGGAATTCCTGTAGGCAAATGCATCCTTCTTTGCTATGGATCTGCAAGATACACTGGACATCGGCCTCATCCACAAGTACCCCAGCCAACACTGTCAGTAGATCCTCCTCAAGAACATTTCCCTCACCATCGAGAGCCAGTTCTAGAGCATCCCTGAGTTCATCAGCATGAGCCAAAACCCAATCAAAGAGTTGTATGGCTTCTGGATTGGGCGCACCGTGCCGTGGAGTTTTCCCCCAGGATAATTCGCCCTTGCGGATTTCCTTCATTGCATCCCTGTAGCCTGCAGCTTTGGCCAAGGCCCGAGGAAGAGCTCCTATGTGGTTCTTCTTCTTTGGATTGCAGCCTGAATATATATAAGAAATGTTTTCAGTAAGTTTTCATTTAGATGTATTGAAAGTGCAGGAAGGGTTTAACTACCAATTCATTATCAAAAGGGAGGAGTTTGAAAAGAAACATTGACTTGCAAATGGTAGAATAACAAAACCAGCAATAATAAAGGTGTAGTGACATTATTGTACATACCCCTCTGTATGAGGAAACGACAGCATAGTGCGACTCCAACACGGGCAGCATTGTGCAATGGTGTGTCCCCATTCTTATTCATGACTCCAACTTTGGCTCCAAAGCCAGCTAACATCTGTAGAATCTACTCGCATGCGTGATACAACATTTCTTCGACAACAACAATGGAAAACCCACATCAATATCTCTGATTAGCAACATTTTTCGGCAGGTAAGCAAAACTCTTTTTCATTTAATTGTGTTAAATTTCATCATCATGTGTCCATCGTCATCATTTTCAGTTCCCGGAAGCTCTGAAGCTATGATATATGCCTGGTGTTGCCTTAATGGCTAGAGTGGTGGGCTTGGGATCCTAGGGTCCTGAGTTCAAATCCTGCTTGGCTGTTGAATTAATACCAGGAGGGGTTGACAGCCTGTCATCCTTCTGAGGTTGGCAAAATGAGTATCAACTTGCTGGCATCCTGGATTGTGCCCAATAGCCAAAGAGGCTGCTTAAGCAGCACCAATGCTCTGCACAGAGTATGGTCCCAATTGATGGATGGAAGCTCTGAGTATCACCAATTTGAATGTAGGGCAAAAGTAGCCTCAGTGAATGGATGTAGGATTTGGTTGTCATGTGCAATACTTTAGAAGCGATCACTGCAACTAAAAAACAAAATCCCTGCTCTATCTGAATTGGCAGTACTGTATTCAAATTGCTGAAAGTGGTTTACACAGGACCCTATTCAAATTTTTGAATACGAATTGGCAGGTTTTAAAATTATCAAGCATTTACTGTGTATCTTACCAGCACTGTAACCAAGAAGAAGAAGAAAAAGGGAAATAAGAAGCAGCAGCTAACATGGTGGGAAATATCCAATTGGACACAGAATCTTATCAGTGAGAGATGTGTTCAGCTTGGAAAAAATTCATTTCACAACTTTGCATTCTTAAGGAACACGGCAGGAAAATAGGGAACAAGGGGGCAATCACAATCAATCGCTATTTGTGTGATGCTTTTGTGAGTGGGAAAATGCAACATGGCCACCGTTCAAAAACAACTTTATGCACAAGACATCAATGTAGTGAGTTAATGAGTTAATGAGTGAGTTAATGCTTCAGCATTGAAGCCGTAGTGCTTTTAATTGATTGTGAGCTAAATTGGGCTGCTCCAACATGTTTGTCTGGGCGATTTATACGGTTCTGGCATGACTCCATAAATGGAGGTGTTGACAAAATTGCTAATGGAAATGTGGCATAACAATTTCCAACTTTTATCGATTAACTTTCCATCTTTTCCATCCTAAAACTTCCACGTGCTTTAAATCCTTCAGAGAAAAGATATAAGTGGTGCACCAAAACTTTCAACACAAATGACAAATTTGTAGATCAACGGTGAATATTAGAGGAGTTTTCCTTACCGATAAACTTCCAGTGACCATAGAAAGGTGGACAGCATTGTTTTCCTCAATGTCCACCGGTAGCACATCTGCTCCAGATTGCAACAATTCCTTGACCACAATAGCTGACCCAACTCTGGCTGCCTCCATCAGAGCAGTTCGCCCAGAGGTCTGAAAGAGCAAACCGCGAAGGCATTTGCTCAAATGATTCCAAATGGATAATCAAGGTGAGGAAGAACAATAATATTGTCTGTTTTTTATTGAAGGCCAAAGGCATAATTATGATCTAATTATTTTGTCACAAACAAAAGGCTCAAGCCAGATTTTTCAGCAAAAGAGCTGCCTTCACAGTTCACCGATGTCACAAAAAATGTTTTTGTCTCTACTCCATTTCCACATCTATGGCTATAATTCCAACTGCAGAAAATTATATAATCACTGTTTTTTAAATTTATATTGTTCATGGTAATAGTAGTTAGTATTATCTATCAAGATAATAATACTTACATAATAGTGGTGATTAAACCATGAGATAACTAGAACGGCACTTGATAGAACGCATACCTCCGCCAGGCTGCATCTGGACCTCCAAAATCGAATTGGCTTGTTCTTGTCACCTACCCAACTCATCCACCAAGTTTCATCATAATCCGTCCCCAACTTTTTGAAATATCATGCTGTAGAGGGGTTTTGGCCCGATCTCTCAATGGTTGTTGTTGTATTGTATGTAGACTGTGGCTCCTGGTTGCATCATTTCCGGAAGCTCGGCTGTGCTGCTGTTGTAGTGCTGTTACCAGTAACCTCGTACTCATTTCACCGACCTCAGAAGGATGACAGGCTGAGTAAACCCACTTGGTGTTATTTTAACGGAACGACAGGGGCTCAAACTCAAGACCCTAAGATCTCAAGACAGCCACCTTTAGCGTAAAACCACCACCAGGCTTCTCTCAATGGTGTAGAATCATTGAAAATTATTGGATCCGGAAATTCACCAAAATCTAATCAATTTGTCCTTGTGATACACCCAAACTGTCCACCAAGTTTTGTCCGAATCGATTCATAACCTTTTAAGATACCCTGCTTACAGACAGACAGACAGATAGGGGTGAAAACATAATATTCTGTGTTTTATATCTACATATAGATAATATTCAATAAGCAATTCCAACTACCAAAGTAAAAATTATACACAACACATAACCAAAGGACAATTAGGACAAAAAAAAAACACACACACACAACTGCAGCATTCTGTAGAGTCTGCACACCTCATCTTTACAGTTGGGGTTTCCACGCCTGCTCAGCAACAACATTGCTAACTGTGGAACTTGATCTGCAAGACTGCAGGCGATGACTAGCGGAGGTGGCATGTGGCTTGACATTGCATTGGGGTTTGCATTGTATTCCAGGACCATCTCCAGGCATGTGATATGGTGCTGAGTTGGGTACATGCAGTACTGTACCACACCTAATGAAAGTACAAATGCACAATGAATGGTAAATAACGAAACATGTCTGATTATAAGCCACTAGCAGAAGTATCTGTCCCCAGTGATGAGAAAAGTTTAAGTTAATCTAACAATATAAACGATTTAATGGACTTTAAAAAGGTTAATTGTGCTGCATTCTTGGTTTCACTGAGAGCCAAAGTTCTGAGTAAATTATACCACGCACCACAAATTGGTGGAGCAACATCTGGTGGGGGAGGTTGGATTTGTTTAAAAAGAGGGTATATATATATATATATATAACTATTTTGAATTGTGTGTTACTCCATGTAGGTTTGCATTAAATCTACTCTAATCCAGATGTTCATGTTTCTTATAAAAAGATGACTGGAAGGGACAATTAAGTTATTGACTATATTGCATCAAGAAAATTGAAATGAAAATACAAAATAACTAATCAGCAGCTTTTCAAATGCAACACGGGAAGCAGTAACACATATAAATACTATATGTATATATATATATATAATATATATATATATAATATATATATATATATATATATATATATATTATATGTTACAGACCGGGGGTCGGCCGCCAACCGACCGCTCTGAACGAGCCGCAAGTCGAGTCGGCCCGACCGATCGCCCGAATATAGATCGCCACCCGGATAACTCCGAGCAACGGGTACTTGTACAAGAACCGAAATACGCCAATCGGCAGATCACGTGGGTAGGTCGATTGCCAATCTTCAATTTACCTAAATACCCACGTGATCCAACTACCGGGGTATTCCACCTCGACGGAACTCGTACGGAACAAACCGCCGAGGCGAGCCTGTCCGTGCGCGATTCCGAGCGGCGTAATCGCCGAGAACCGTCGTCAAATGTCCCCCTATTACGGCAAACCAACGGCTTTCTAACTCCCAACACACGAAATGTTCAGTCAATGAGGGAATGGACGCAAAAGAGCAGGTTTACATTCACACAAGGACATTTATTATAATAAAACACGTATGCAATTAAATAAGGCAAAACACGTATGCAATTATACAAGCAACAAAAGCACGACAAGGAACTACAACCATCTACTTATTATGTACAGTCATTTACACTTAACAGCAGTTCCTACTTATTCGACGGGCCCACGGACACACGTACGCACACACACACCCAAGAAATGGTGGCAAAGGCCTTTAATCACGAGCTCCAGCTCGGAGGACAGGTGAGCTGAAACTCAGAGCTTGACTCGAACCTTTCCACCTCGTGTGGTCTTCACTTGTCCGGACCCGGGCTCCAGCGAGAGCGAGCTGGATCCAATCGCCGCGATGCTTCCCGAGCTCCCGCGAATCCTCCCGCCTTCTCAACACGTGCCGGTGAGACGAGGCGCCGATCCTTCCTGTCGATCGTCGCTTCCCCGAGGATCCAACTCCAAGAAGAGGCCGATGCGTCGCACCAAGCTGGGAAACAAAATGGAGAACGACAAGCTACACGAACCAAGAAGAAGAGGAAGAAGAGAGAAGAGGAGAAGAGAAGAAGCCTCCACTCGCAGCTCGAGCCGAACAAACTGGCTCAAGTTCCTTCCAAAACAAAGCAGCCGAAGCTCACTGAGCCAGCCGAAGCAAAAAGCTTCCGAAGGCCTCAAGCCAAGCAGGACCCGACGGCTGAACGACTGCTCTCTCCGAAGCAAAAAACCTTACTCCTCCACGGGACTCAGCACACGAACTCTGCACACGGGACTCAGAACGGGACTCTTCAAGAACTCTGCCCACGAACTCAGCCCTACCACGGGACTCCCACGGGACTCTTTACACGGGACTTTCACGAACTCAGTCCACGAACTCAGCCCTACCACGGGACTCCACGAACTCAGCCCACAAACTCAGCCCTACCACGGACTCCCACGGACTTTCACGAACTCAGCCCACGAACTCAGCCCTACCACGGGACTCCCACGCGAACAAAGAAAGATGTCCTCTTTATCCTTTGCACCCCTCCCCGCACCGGGCGTGACTCATGCCCTCGTGATCCACCCCCGCTCAACACGGTGGGAGGGAGTTGTTGACGTCACCGCAGGGTTCTTCTTCCTCTTCGCAGAAGAGGGGAGGGACGTCTCCATTGGTCGCTCCCGAACTATTAAATCGATCTGCAGCGCATCTGATCGATTTCAAAACATTTAAACAATGGAAGGTGAGCTATCTGGGAACATGCACTTATCGACATAGCTGACTAAGGGAACCTGTATGTTGTGCAATTGAATTCCAAATTCGTAACAATATATATATTGTTATGGATTCAATCAGATCCGACAAATGCTTACAAACATTTAGGTCCTCAGACAGTTATTTCCCGAAATGCATGTCCAGGATAGACCCATCCCATGTCTAGTGGGATTCTAACTTTGATGCGTTGAAGAAGGGTATAGAATAGATTCCCTTCTTATGGGATGGCCTTTTTCTCTTTACGACAGACACATTCATGCACATGAGATAGCCGTTAGCCCAACGGAGGCTTGTCTACCCCTTTCCATCAGGACACATTGGCTTGAGGAACGATTTATTTTCATCTTGGACTTCCAGGACATTTATTAAGCACACCCGCGGCTTCTGTACGCTGAGTAGTATTCTGACGGTCAAATACGGCTGTGGATCATTTACCTCACCCACCTATTTTCCATCAACGTTCAACACCACCTCTTTCACCGACGTTGACGCCCACCTTTTTTCAGACGTTTGACGCCCCGTTTGGCAGCTCTATGGATGCAAACTGGCTCTTTTTCGTATAGGGCTGAACATTGAGGTGATAATTGCCCGTTGACGTTTTATAAGCGCTTCACATTTTCGCTCAGTCATTCTGGCAAATGGCTGCTTTCTGCCGTTCGTCCAGCACCACAAACATGGCTTCATAAGCCAGGCCTGTGCTGATTTGGGGTTGCATCTCGCTCTGGTAAGGAAGGAATGATCGCGAGATTGGTGGTTTGTCACGTGCAACGATGCGCCAATAGGCAAGGTAGATTCGGCTGAAGTCTGCTTGAGGCTCCGCCCAGACTGGCTGCCTATAAAAAGGACGGGCGACAGTTTTGTGACAGTTGGTGACAGCTGGTTGTGGCTTCTTACAGCTCTGATCGTTTTGTGATAGTTTGTGACAGCTGGGTGACGGTTATTTTCAGCTCCAGTCAGTTACAGTCAGATGGTTGGTGAGCTGGCGACAGTTGAGTTTGTGACAGTTGGTGACGGCCTTGCAGCTCTGATCGCTGGAAACAGCCACATAGCGCCTCAGCACCTTACAGCTTCTCACAGTTCCTCAGTGCCCTACAGCTTCTCACAGTGCCTCGCAGTTCCTCAGCACCTCACAGTGCCTCAGCGCCTCACAGATCCTTACAGCTGTCCATTGGTTGTGGCTCCTGGTGGCTCCTTACAGTGGGTGACGGTTGGACCGTTCCGACTGGTTCTGCTTGAGACCTGCTCTTGGCGTACCTGATTCTTAGCGTCCCTGGTTCCTGGAGGTGATGACGTGATGTCGATTGGTGTTCAAGCCTGTTTGTGCGTGGGTGCACAGCAAGACAAGGCGCTGGCAACAGACTAAGGCACGCTCACTCATTTTGGGACATTTTATTTGACGCACGACGACTTCCACCTTGGTAAGCGAGACTGGATTTCTCTCCCCCCTGAATGATCTGCTGGGTACCCTTGTCTCGTGTTTAATCATTAAGTAAGGCATTGTGATAAGCATCTGCTCTTTGTCTGTTTTTCTCTCAATTCCTGTTTAATCCTTAATTTACTTGAGATTATTTTGATTGATTTGAATCTACCAATTTTCACCACAAGGAAATAAAAAGTTCTTCTGTTTATTTATTTTTTCCTGATTAATGAATTCCTTGTTGACGTTTCGACCTGTCCGTGCTTGTCCTTTCCTTCCATTGATCCAGCATTGTCCGAACCAAGATAGACTGGGAGGTAATTACCAAACTAATTGACTGTCATAGTCAGCACGCACCAGCGGTAAACGCTCGGCCGCCCTAATTAAGATCTAATCAAGATAAGATTGGTGCTTTGCCGAGGGCGCACTCCCCATTCAGGAAGCCACATGACCTCTAGTTAAATGGCAAAATTAGACGGTGGACACTGGAACTCGTGGTTAACTGAGTGCATTCGTGGTTGTAAAGCAATCCACCATACACAAAATTAATTGTGAAGCGGTGGCCCCAGGTCCGCTCTCTTCCGAGGAGACACGGGGATTAAAACCCCTCATATACACTCGGTACAGTGGCTGTAACAATAATACATACATCACACACAAACATGTATATATAATACATATGTATATACATATATATATATATAATATATATAATAATTAGCAGGTAATGCTTACACATTTGTAAGCAAACGACTAATGCTTCCCCATTGTCTCGGATCGCTCCCTGCATTTGATTTTTTTTCATTTATTTATATTTTCATTTATGGATGATTTCCGACAGTTATGTGATTTTTTTTTCTGGTGTATCGGCTTCGATATCCATCGGCAACAAAATTACCATGCTTCCTCATTGTCTCGGGTCACTCACCTGCATTTTTTTCATTTTTTTGGTTTTTTCAATAAGATAGACATTATCAATGTTTTTCGACTTGCACTCCTCAGGATAAAACCGCAAGCAGATTAAGAAGAAGCACCAAACTCTCGTTTATAAAGTTACAATGGAAAGTCCTCAACGTTGATTGGTTGAGAGAAAGAAAGGACGGGATTACCTGATTGGTGGAACGATAGGGCATCATGAATAATGAATAGGCACTAATGACCCATCATGAATAAGGAATAGGTGGAAATGCCACTCATGATAATGAATGGGGTATGACCCATCATGAATAATGAATAGGCGGTAATGACCCATCATGAAAAATGAATAGGCGGTAATGACCATATGAAAATGATAGGCGGTAATGACCCATCATGAAATAATGAATAGGCGGTAATGACCATCATGAAAATGAATAGGCGTAATGAACCATCATGAAAATGAATAGGCGGTAATGACCATCATGAATAATGAATAGGCGGTAATGACCCATCATGAATAATGATAACGGTAATGACCATCATGAATAATGAATAGGCGGTAATGACCCATCATGAAATGATAGGGGTAATGACCATCATGAATATGAATAGGGGTAATGAACCATCATGATAATGAATAGGCGGTAATGAACCATCATGAATAATGAATAGGTGGGAGATGAATCACCAAAGTACAGGCGGAAACATAATGCTAAATAAGCTGAGGGCTAGTTGGGAGGATGGGGGTGGTTTTCATGATGACTCAAAGTTGACTGTTGTAGAGTTGTCACACAATCAAGCCATCATAGTCAGAGTAGATATAAAGTTCAGACAAATTCTTTCTGTGTACAAAGAATAGGATTGGTTGACCTGATGAATGTGGCCTCCATTGCAAGAAGGTGAGCTAAACTGCATCCTCTACTCAGGATTTTAAAGAAGCCGATACGATATTGCTCTGCACACTGAGGATTATTCAATAAATGGTGACCAATTGCAGAGGCACAGGGAATAGTTGTCGTACTGTGTCCATTCTTACAAGCTCGAGTTGGTTGTCTCTGTTTGGGATAACTGACGCGTCTGATCCCCAAAGGGACGTGTTTGTTTAATGTGATCCTTCAATCTCAAAGATTTGCAGCCCACATACCTCGCATCACACTGGCACTGAAATTCGTAAATAATCTCACATATATGAGAGATGGTCAGAACATCTTTTTGGACTGACAGAAGCAACTGGCGGGTGGTGAAAATCACTCGTGGTTGAACAGCATAATAAGGATGGGACACTGTCTGTTTGATCTGGTTTTCAAACCGTTGAGACATTTTGCCTCTCTAAGGTAGACGTAGGTATACGGGTCATTTACCTGGTCCGATTATATAATTATTTGGTGGGTTCAGGAATTTGTATGTATATATATTGTTGCGGGCCGGGGGTCCGGTGGCGAGAACGACCACTAGGTGGGGAAAGCTTGCGTCGTCTCCCATCAAACTCCCCGGAATTGTAGGCCGTCGCTCCGGATAATTCCGTGATGCGGCGAGTCGCTGAACTGACCGTGGTCGCCAATATTTCAACCGCGTAGCGGTAGGGTCTATTTGTCAATAACCAATTTACCTAATTAACTACACGATTTAGACTACCGGGGAAACCACGCCCTCGGCACGTCTTGCTCGAACCGGGTCACTCTACCGACTGCAGTAGAGTTCCAACGACCGACTACCAACTCCGGTTCGGGTACAGCAGAGCGGAAACTGCCAAAGCTGTGCCGGCTGGAATGAACAGATTATCGGGTATAAAAACCCGGCTAAACTCAGATCCGAACCATGCTGGACCAATGCGAGAAGGGACGGAAACGGACTGGGAACATTTCTGTGATTATTTATTTACAGTAAATGAAAACACAAAGCAAGACTTAACGTGAATATGCAAGCAAGGAATATTTACAATGGTCCAAAAACACTTATTCAGTTCTACTTACCAGACGGGCCCACATGCACACACACACACAAATGAAAATAAACCCAGAGTTCTTTATTGTCCCTCGCAGCCGAGGAGAGGGACAAGCTGGGGGTCAGAGTTCGGATGGGTACCTGGCCATCGGAGAAAGGGGGTACTCCGTGCTGCAGCACCTGACAATGGTCGCTGGTTTGGTCCCCAGT
>CM068965.1:60380739-60396583 GCA_035128595.1 Eptatretus atami | reverse complement strand
GTGGAGCTCGGGTGGTGAATGGTCGGGGTCCACGGAGGGGGTTCAGGGTCGCTCTTTCCTTCCTTGTAGAGGGCCAGCAGAGACACGTTCGCCACCTCAACGACCTTTTGCTCAACCCTCCGCTTCAAAAGAACTGCATGCTCAACAATAATCCTGCCGAAAACCTCCGAACAACCTTCGTAACAACCCCTTCATAACAACCCCTTCGTAGCAACCACCAAAAAACCACCATGACAGCAAAAACCCTTTCGTGACAGCAAAAACCCACCAAACCTCTGCTCTCAGAGAGTGCTCGGGGATTTATCGACCTCCCTCAACAGGGAGGGGCCCTTGGTGAAACACACCTCGCTGTCCGCCTTTGATTGGACAGGGATCCTACGGCCCACCTTCCGGGCGGGCCTCGGCCCCTGCCGGGAAACCCCAGCCACTCTTCCACGCGGGTCATACTGAGGAGTAACAGTATCAACGCTGCAACGGCCCCTGCCAGGAAACCCCAGCCACTCTTCCACGCGGGTTCATACTTGACGAGTAACAGTATCAACATTGCAAAAAGGTCTCGTGAAAGAGTTACAACGTTTGTGGGAGCCGAGAAACCGGAACCGCGAGATCTTCCCTTGCATGTCAGGGTACGAGAAGGCAGCTGGTTGGTGGTGGATCGTGATGGGCCGAGGGTCATGCAGATGGGATGGTTGTTAGATGGCTTGTTAGATGTAATAACCTAACTAAAAGAAATCGCAACGCACGCCTTTGATTCTCCCACTAGACAAAAGGAAGGGGATCTGACTACACACATACTTAACGACATAACTGACTTTTGGGACATCTGTATGTTGAATGCAAATGGTTTCCAGATCCGTAACAATATTGATGACCTGTTCAGGGTACCCATTATCAAGAAGAATAGTCTTGATGATCTCAATTTCAGCATTGAGTTTATCTGTGGAGCAGATCTTTCTTGCTCTATTGACCAAGATACCAATCAATTCAATCTTGTATCTTGGGAAACTGTAAGAGTCCCACCAAATATACTGTCCGGCAAAAGTATACTTATGGTAGACTGTGGTTTTATAAGCGTCGGCTGATTTCTTAACTGAGACATCCAAGAAGGGAAGTACGCTGGAGCGTTCCATCTCTAAGGTGAACTCTCGGGATGGATGGAGAGAGTTCAGGTATGCCAAGAAGACTTTATATGCTGAGGTTGACTCAAAGACAGCAAAGATGTCATCCACATACCGGAAATAGATGGAAGGAGGTTGAACTCCAGGATGTAGATCTGCAAAGGCACGTTTTTCCCGGTAACCTACAAAGATGTTTGCCAAGATGGGGCCTCGAGGGGATCCCATCGCTACACCATCAATCTGAGTATACATTGAATCATTGAAACTGAGCTTGGCAGACCGGGTCACCATATTTATTAATTCAACAAAGACAGACTCAGAGATCGGTGGAGGTGTCAAGTCACTATGATACAGAAGTTGCGCACAGATTTTGATCACTTCTGTCAGTGGGACATTCGTGAATGGACTGGAAATATCATATGAGCACATTGTGGAATTCTCGTTTAGGTGTGTGTCGGACCATATGGCATCGGTGAAGGTGAAAGAATCCACAATTACATGTTCTGAGACACTGCCCAGTGCTGGCTGTAATAGTTCACATAACCATCTGGCGAGTTAATGCTGTGCAGAGCCAGTCATTGAAAGGATCGGCCGGAGAGGAACACAAACTTTATGAGTCTTTGGCAGACCATACATCCGAGGTCTTTGTGATTCGACAGGTGTAATTGTGTTGTAAATCTCCATCGAGAGGTCTCCTCATTTGCAGAGTTGCAATAGCCTTTTCGCCATTTGTTTGTCCAAACGAGATGTGTGGTCACGTTCAGTTGTATTTCACAGGTGTTGGAACTTGAACACATTGCTCAAAATCACAGCCATTTTCTCAGCGTAGTCACTCTTATTCAGAATAACCATGTCAGAGCCTTTATCTGATTTGCAAATCTGGATTTAAGGATTGGATTTGAGGTTACATATAGCGACCAGGCAATCACGCTGCATATGGAAATCAGACAAATCATTTGGAATACCACAGGAAGCGTGAGCGAGATTGGCTAGTCTGGCCTTAAGTTCTTCATTTGCCTCATTGGATACTGGTACGTGCTGGAACAACTGAGCATAAGAAGAAGCTCGAACTCCGCAAACACCCCTCTTGCTTGATGTTACGATTTGGAATACCGAATGTGAAACCATGAGCCAAGACAAATTCTTCGGTCACAGATAGTTTATGATCTGACAAATTGAGCCCATGTTTGGAGGGATTACTAATCAAGGAAACAAACCGTTTTTGTTTCAGATGGTCGATCGCACATGAATGCTTACTGTACGCACCTTGCTCAGTTCATTCGTCAATGGAGGCAATGTAATAACAGACACAAATCAAGTCAAACAGAGACAGGAACCCACATGCGATGTTCACAAATGCAGAAGAGCGTGGCGGAAAATGACCAGTCTGCGGTTTGTCCTGTTAATTTCATTCATTGTGGTTAACCAGTCTGCGGTTTATCCTGTCTTGGCAAACAACTGTCTTGGAAACCAAGGCCTTCAAGATTATTGGAGACTCCTGCATTGAAACTCAGTCTATGGGCTTATCACTTTGCCCTCACAGGCAGGTCAGTGGTCTCTCTGTCATCAACCGTACCAGCTCCTTTCTGGTCTTGCACCCTCTGCTCTTTCCTTATTTTCCTTGCTTTGCCCCCTAGAGGTTTCTGCAAGACTCACACGGTCCACCATCAACCCCATTCTGGTGAAACGACCTTAATCCAAGATGACTGCTCACCTCCACTAATTTGTTCCTCTTTTTTCCACATGTGGAATCAACGTCCATATTCTCTTCAATCTCATTCTTCCCTCCAGGTCTTCAAGACAGCTGTTCACCACAATCTCAGATCATCAGGTCAGGTCAGATATGAGAGCATGCATGCTCCGAAGCAGCACAACACTGTGTCAACTTTCCACCAGTACTCCAGGAACCTAGCTCCGTCTCTGTCTCGATGCTGATCAACCTGCTGCAACCATGAGGTAAGTCCTCCTCTTCATTGGCCTCCTCCACTCAGGAGGCTCCATCGCTGAGAGAATCTGGTGAGCAGGATCAGCGTAAAGAAAATGAGCCACGTGTCCACACAGCCACAGCTGACGCTCATGGACTATGTAGGCAACAAATCTCATTTGAGTCTCTCTCAGCAGCCACTTGTTGGACACAAAGTCCGACCAGTAATAGCCAAGGGTTCTCCGAAGAGACCTGGTACTAAAGCCTCAGATCCCTGGTCAGAGTCGAAGTCTCACATCGATAGAGCAAGACTGGAAGCACCAATGACGTGAAGACTCGGACTTTCGTCCTGCACAGGTACCAACAGCGCCACACCCCATGATCCAGTGAATCCATGACTCCCCAGGCCCGACCCAGATATCTATTGACCTCTGTCTCACAACCAGCAGAGACATGAATATCACTGTCAAGGTAAGTGAATCTCTCCACGACCTCAACATCCTCACCACAAACATGCACAGACAAGATAGAAGCATCCAAGATGTCATGGAAAGCCTGTATCTTAGTTTTGACCCAGGAAACCCGTAATCCCAGCGGCTCCGACTCCTCATTCAGCACCTCGAGGTCCCCAAAAGGATATCCAGAGTCTCCGCAAAGATGACTGCATCATCTGCGAAATCAAGGTCAGAGATCTTGACATTCCCAAACAATGCATCGCAGCGTGATCTCTCAGAAATCCTCCCCAGAATCTAGTCCATACAAGCACTGAAAAGTTTGGGGTGAAGTACATACCCCTGACAAACTCCAGTAGCAACTGGAAATAAGTCAGAGATGGGACCACCACATCTTATAGCACTCTCAGTACCAGACTATAGTTTAGACATCAGATTGATCAGTGTTGATGGCACCCCACGAAGACCAAGAATCCTCCAGAGGGTATCCCAATTCACTGAATCGTACACTTTGCAGAGATCAACATAAGCTGCAAAAGCCTGGCATTGCCTTAGAGGTTAGGGTGGGGGCTTGGGATCCTAGGGTCCTGAGTTCGAGCCCCGTTGGCCACTGAATTAACACCAGGGGTTTGACTCAGGCTGTCGTCCTTCCAAGGTTGGCAAAATGAGTACCAGTGTACTGATAATAGGGGCACTGCATCAGCGGCATAACTACACCCCTAACCAATGATGCAACCAGCAGCCAAAAAGGCAGCACACGAAGAGAACATAGCCTGCAAGCAGCCCCTGCTGAAACTCTCATCTGGGTTCGGTGAGGACCCAAAGAGCAAGGATACGGTCAATCGTTGACCTCTTTGGTGTAAAGCCTGACTGCGCTGGATGCTGGTGCCGAACCCTATCAATAATTATCCCAGCAAAGACCTTGCCCGGCATTGAGAGCAGTGTCACCCCCTGGTAGTTGCTGCAGTCCTGGCAGTCATCCTTCCCTTTCCAGAGAGAGGCAAACAAGGCCCCTCTTCCAGTCTGTTGGGATGATGCCTGTGTTGCAGGCAAAGCACAGAATAGCATGCAACAACATGAGTACAGCATTTCCACCAGCCTTGAGAAGTTCAGCATGGATGCCACAGATCCCAGGAACTTTACCCCATTTCAACTGGTTCAATGCAGCCTGTGTTTCCACAAATGAAGGTGGATCACAGTTGATTGGATGGTCAGCAGTAGGGATAGTAACACCTCTGACATCCAACTCAACAGCTGGTGGATCACCCTGGTACAGCCAATCAAAGTAACCAGCCCAGCGGGCCTTCACTTCACACTCCTCTGTCAAGAGCCCACCACCATCCAGTCTAACTGCAGTGCACTGAGGGACGGGCTTGGACGAATGCAATGAGCGAATTCCCCTGTAAGCAGGATGATAATGACTTGACCACAGGTGATGCTATACCCCGTCACAGATTCCATGCCCATTGGCCTCCTTGTTCAGCCTCAGCACACATACAGTTTTCCGCCTCAACTTCGGAACAGCTCGGCTCTGCCATTCAGCCTGGCCCTGCATCTCTGGTCAATGGTATTCAGTGTCCTTTGAGAGACAAAATTCTTATTCGCCCCACAGTAAGTTTGAAGACATCCACCAGCAACATCAAGGATGGTGGTCTTGAAGGCACTCCACAACTATTCAGGATTCCCCAAAGCACCCAGACCCCTCCAAATCCCCACTCAGTCTGTTTGCAAACTCCTCAGCTACTCTCTCATCCTTGAGCTTGCCAACATACAGCCAAGGCTGGGATGGTACCATTCTCCTGGATTTAAGCTGCAGCTTCAGAGTTGTTACAATAAGCCTCTGGTCGGTATTGATGAACTGAGCACTCCGGTCGACCCTGCAGTTCTGGATCATCCTCCAGCAACCATCAACGAGTACATGGTCAATCTCCTTTGCCATGCCACCAGCAATGGAATATGAAGTCTAGCAATGAGCCTCTGGGCGCTGAAACCTTGAACTAGCCACCCTAAGTCCATGACTTCTTGCAAAGTCAAGGAACTTAGTGCTATTCTGGTTCCCAGTTCCAGACCCATGGGGACCAACACATGTCTCATAACCATCCCTATCAGTTCTATTCGATGCATTGAAATCTCCCAAGACTAGAAGAGTATCTCGCCTGGGGCATAGAATGCATCCTTCACGGTGAGATCACTCGCCTCAGTCAGAGCATATTCAGGGATGAGGGAAATGACACCCAAGGAATGACGAATCCTTTGTCTCATAATACGCTTGTTGACCGGTGTTACCTCAATTATCATTGGAGTCAGCTTATTGGACATAGCTACAGCAACTCCTTGGGCATGGCAACCATCAGTGCGACCAGACCAATAGTAGGTGTAGCCACCCACCATGATCTCGCCACTATCTGGTTTCTGAACCTCAGAGAGTGCTGCAATACCGATGTTCAAACACTTGAGCTCAGATGATAACAGCGACAGGTGATCATCCTCTCTTAGGAATAGGACATTCCAGGCACCCACCGGAAGGGACCGCGTCAGGTGAATCCAAGGAGACCACCAGCTTGTGGACGACACCTCAGCACCACCCTGACACACACTACCGCACTCAAATCCAGGAAGGTTACCCCGTGTTTTTCCTCCTATCATCAAAGAGTGGGGTCCCGACGGCTTTCCCCAATCCCTTATCTGGTGAGCTGCCCTGTGAAGGTACTCCCACGGAGTGGGTTTTCAGTTTTCTTTGTGTTTTTAGTATGTTTTGCGGAGTGAAGGGTTTACGGTGACTGGAGTGCAAATCCTGCCACCAACCTCCTAAAAAAGGTAACCCAACTGCAGGAGGACGTCGGCAGACACAACTGGGCACTAGAAATGGATGGCCATTGGCTCACAAGGAGCTCCTCCACCTTTGTCCCCAATTCAGATCGTCTCCAATCCAAAACCATGATCTTTTCTGCGTTGTTAACTCCTGTGCCCACCACCGTACCCCAATCTCTCCTCCTTCCAAATTTCCAGTTTTTCCTCCTGAGAGTTCCCTTCTGGATCCATTTTGTGCACCCCTTGCAATCTCTCCTGCTGCCCATTCCTCCCCACATTCATTGTTTGTCTGCCTCCCCTGTATTGACTTTCGGCTCTGCTGTTTGTATTTCCCCCCTCTCTCTGCTGTTCCTTTTGCCCCTTTGTATCTTGTTCCATTCATTGGATTGAGTCTTGATGATATATACAACCCCCCCCCCAAAAAAAAACAAAGCTCGCCAGGACCTCGCATTGTTTTCCAGCCAAACACGCATGCACAGTCCAACTTCCCATCTCCCAGCCGAGGTAGTGACTGTTGCTTTGGAAGATCACAAGTCGGGTCAACTCAAAACACTAATAGTAAAGTCTAAATAACCTGATCCTGATTAGGTGACCCAATTACATATTTTGATTTGATGTACATACACTCTACAGAGTGTTGGTGCTGCTGAAGCAGTTTATTGCAAGCGTTAATGCTGGGTGGTTTGCCATTGCCTTCCCAGCTTTGTTTGTCTGTGCTCTATCGTTTCCAATGCTGAGCCTCAAGCAAGGATTCAGGGGACGCCATGGCAGAGAGTGAGATCTACTCTGTGGTGTAGCAACGACTGCTTCTCTCTGACCTCCTCTCCAGAACAGCCCCTCCAGAACCACCTCTCTCCCAGCAGTAACTAGCTGAAATCAGCAGACGCCAGCAGAACGCTCTTCCTCACAAAACAATTACTTCTCCATGGGCATACTTTTATTGAGCGACCTAACGCCCCACCCAGTGATATCGACAAGCCTTGCTCACATGGCGTCGATTGGTGGAGGTGGTGTTAATTCCACCCCCGCACCTCTCGGTGTTCTCGATGTTGCGGGATTGCACCTAAACTCACTCCTGGTAGGTGTTGTAAGGCCGCAATTCCTTTAAACATCCATAAAAGACAGATTGCAAAGGATAAAATATTAAATATGCATAAAGGAAAAATAGTGGGGGATCAGAAACAAACATTGTGGGGTAGGATGACCTGCTTTCTAGACTAATGTCAATACATATTCCTACTACAGTGTATTTTACAACACACACTTGTGCTTAAACATAAATTAAGGGAAATAACTGTTCTAATCTCTGCATTTTTAGTCCCTAGATGTCATTTCAGCAATAATATAAAGAAGGGAGTTGTTTATTCCATACAAGTTTCAAAATCCCTTAACCAATTTCCCCGAAATTTGCTCCACTGCATTATTTTCACACATGGAAGGTCCACACCACACAAAAAAACTTTCAATTCTTAATCAAATTGATGAAAAACATGACATTACGGTGTTTTCAGCGACCTTGTATCATACATCAGATAGCGTATGCTCGCCTCTCATCTCACATTGACTCGGGCGCTGGCATGTCACTTCCTTGGCTGGAAGAGGGGCCGGTCTGATGCTTGACTAAAGTCTAAATAACCCGTTGTTGATTTGGTGACCCAACTTGTAGATCATACACTCACAAAATCAAATAATATGTTCCATGGCCATTTCAGTTTACTGCCCCCCCAACCTCCTCCTCATTCCCCCATACTGACTAAATAGCAATAAATTTCAAAAATAAGGTTAAGTGTACTGAACAAAGACTAAAGAGTTGTATATAATTGGGGAGAGGTATCGTCTTGTCTGACCATTCCTGTCAGAAGCATCTTGCGACTTATGTCATTACTTATATTATTGACATGTTCACAGACAATGATTTTCTAGTATTTTTATTACTGTTTCAAATTTCAAAGACAACAACAGTAGAGACGTCATACCGCAGCCCTGTACATCTCGTGCTTTTGTCGTTGCGCCACTGGACAGGAGTATGGATGTGACATCGGTGCGGCCGAGTTCAACAGCGTCCATTAGAGCTGTGCGGCCCTTCTTGTCTCGAATATCTACGTCAGCTCCCAAGATGAGCAACTGCTGCAGCATTTCCAATGTGCCCATTGTAGCTGCTCTGTGCAATGCAGTCTGTCCACTGCGAGGCTGTGCACGCACACACACACACACACACACACACACACACACACACACACACACACACACTTTCTCTTTGGTATAAACTAGTCTTGCCTACCAGTCGACCCGCTGACGGATTTAATTAAAAGACAGCATGTTATACTTCATAAGCCCTTGACTCTGACTATGGAGTGCCCCAAGGCAGTATTATGAGCCCATTCCTGTTCCTGATGTTCATCAATGATCTCTCTGACTCTGGAAAATCTTCTTTCTCTATTTGCTGATGACTCCACCCTGTACCGTGACATCCCTCATCCTTCAGACAGGCCTACTGCAGCCTCTTCCCTCTCTCTTCAGACCTTGACAAACTCACAAGCTGATTAAACACTTGGAATATGTCTTTAAATCCTGACAAATCTCACTCTCACTATCTCTCTCTCTGAAAGGACCATCTGGCAAACCCTCCTATCTACTTTCTTAACAATCCTCTTGAGGAAGTTCAGTTATTCAAACTCCTGGGTCTCACTATCAGCCATCATCTTTCATGGGCAACAACCACATTTCAAAGTTGGCCTCAAAAGCCAGTCGCCGACTTGGCATTCTCTGTCATACAAAGTCCTTCCTTGGCACACCTGAACTCTGATCGACCTACAAAGCCTTCATCGGCAGCTTGATGGAGTACTGATCTCCCCTCCTGGCTGGCTCCCCTGCCTCACATGTTGCTCAACTTGATGCTGTGAAAACGAAGGCATTCAAGATCATTGGAATCTCCCACGATGAAGAGTCTATGGGTCTATCACGTCACCATCGCAGACAGGTTGGTGGTCTTTCTGTCTTCTATCACCTCCTTTCTGGTCTTGAACCCTCTGCTCTGTTCATGCTTTGTCCCTCCCCCTAACTAGTTTTCTGCAGGGCACGCATGGTCTACCATCAACGCCCTTCTGGTGAAACTAAACAAATCCAGGATAACTGCTCACCTCCACTCAATCGTTCTTTTTTTCCCACATGTGGAACCAACTTCTACATTCTCTTCAATCTCATTCCTCCATCCATGTCTTCAAGACAGCTGTTCACCATCTCAGTTCATCCCCAATCCAAAACTATGATCTTTTCTACCCTCATTAATCCCCACCCCAATCCCTCATCCTTCCAAATTTTCAGTTGTCCATCCTGGGAGTTTCCTTCTGTATCCATCTTGTCGACCCCATGCATTCTCTCCTGCCCCTCACTCCTGATCATGCATCAGGCCATCAATAAAAATGTACTAAAAGCAGTGGTGTGATATAATCAACAATAAGTATGAGAAAAGGAGTGGCAGGTGAGAATGAAAGATAAGGAATGGTAAGGGGGGGCGGGGGTGGGGGGGATCTAAAGAAATAGGAAAATTATGCTGAACCCTACAGAATCGATTGTCTCGTATATCTCGCATATTAGTGACTGATTCACGTACCTTACCATCAGTGCATCACATCCTTCTCCCCATCCTCTATACCAATAACTCTGCTAACAATCAAGACGTTTAGTGCACCACACGATGACGTGCCAGTGTCACCATGCCCATGCTTCGTCAAACCTTTCCGTATTTCACCTTATTATCATTAAACCCACATATTCATCACAATCATTCCATTTTATATTTATGTACCATGTTTCAAATACATATCCTCATTCAGCTTCATGTCTCCCAATCTACTTCTCATTTCTCCAGCTTGTCCCCACATTGCTCTGTCTCACCTCTCTCAAGTTAACAAGGCCCGGTACACCCCGAGAGATCAACTTCACAACCTCTGCAGTCTGATTCATCAGCACACATTGCAGCAGCTTGTTCGCCTGCACTGCTGACAGATGCTCTCCAGGGTCCAGGAGCTCAGCGGGTTCCATTATAACTGCAGATAAGAAGTGAACAAGCAGTGTCATCGTCTCAGCTTCTTCACATCCAGATATGTTTTAGAGGAAATGCTACAAAACTTAACAAGATGAGATTTCATTCAAACGACTTGAATGTGCCACCGAACCTTTTAAAAACAGCGTCCCAAACCTGCCCTTGGGGTGAGCTGTATGACTCTAGCATTACCTGCAATAAGTAGAAATACTGAGGTGTGGACATGGAACTTGTATGATGGCCCTTTACCTGTTCCGTTTTTTTTTTTTTTACCTGGAGATACCTTGTGTACTTTAGAAATTCAAACAATAAACCATTGTAAACTATGATCAGCAATTCAGCTTTAAAGCCTTTCTTCATGTACGAAGTGGACCTGAGAGTGAGGATGCAAAAAAACAAATGTGTATCGGTTTTGTGATGCATTAGTTTGATGACGTCATTGAAAATGTAACTCTCACTGTGGAAAAGCAGAAGTTACATCAACGGCTCATTGCCTCCATAATTAATCGAATGATCTCAGATAATTTTTATATTTATTAAATTGATTTCACTCAAATCCTTTTCATTTGGGACTAGTATTAATTTATGATTACTGTAATGTTGTATATTCTTAACTTGTCCTGTTGGTAAACAAGCTTTAAGGAACCTGTTCCAGCTTAAATAAGCACTACTTATAGTCTTTAACATGACCCTCACATTCCACTCCTCCCCCCCCCCAGTAAAGTGTAAGTCCTGCCCACTTTTACCATCAAGCATGCTTGCTCCTCATCAAATGCCTGGCTCATCAGCATTCATTAATTTGTGTGCAGCCACGTGGTTCTGGTTCAAATTATCTGCTGGGGGCACACCTGTGCCATTGATACAGTGCCCACTGTATGTTATATCAGGAATTAGTGGTTTGTTCAGGGTGCCGGCAATAGCTCGCCTACTCTTCGTGAGATGCACCCTGGGGTCTTCAACGTCCACCAAGATCAGTGCTGGCAGATGGGTCTTTCGGTTAAATGTCCTCCCTATGAGCAGCATACGCATTGATGCATCACCCTGCACATAAAACAGCAGGGTGACAGTTTATAGCTCCATCAAGATTCGAACCCCATCTATACAGCTCAAAGGTGTTGATGCACACTTCTAATCTATCCTGCCAGCCCTCAAACCACAAACCTTGAATCTTTTCATCACCTGCCACATTTTCACACATCACATGTTCCAAAAAATACTTATGGTGGCACTCCCTCTACTGTTGAATCAGTAATGTGTTTCTTCAAGATGGTTAATCATGAAAAAATGTTTTCACTTTTCTACTTTTGTAAGGAGCAGGTTCGTACTGTTTTGGCTTCTTCTCATAGGCTTCAAAAAAGGAAGTACTTGACTACTTTCTGCAATAGTTCCTGCAGCATGCCATGAGGAGAGCACGATTTCCCATGTGCCTCAACAAGACCTAAAAATGTCTTCCTTCGTTTTTGTATTTTTCATGCCTGGTCTTAGGCTCGTAATGGAGCTGCCACTCACACACACATGGACATACTGAAAAAACAGACACTTAACACAGCCACTGAGCTTGGGGGAAGTGCCATCACTTCCCGGGGTACTCTGGGTACCAGCGACGTCATAACAATGGCATCACCTTTCCCATCACACTCAACGGGGTATTTCCTTCGGAGGAATTTTATCCTCCCCATGGATGCCTTAAATGGGGATTGTCCGTGCTCTATCCTTTTAAATGCTGAGCATCAAGCAAGGAAGCAGCACATACCATTTTTTTTTTTTAACTCTTTGGTGTTACTCAGCAAGAGTTTGAACCACCAACCTCCCTGACTCAGAGTGGACACTCTAACCATTACACCACCGAGTCTGTCTTTTTTGCTAAACAGGAAAATTCTGGTGAGAGTGATAAGCCATTGTAAAAACACTTCATACACGGCAAATATGGAACACTATAGCCTTCAAGAATTGCACAAAAATTTCACTTCTTCTTCAACTACATCCATTCTAATAATTTTTTTCCCTAATGTCCTCAATAAAAAATTTTTTTTTAATGCATTCTTCTCTTGTGTTGGTTTGTATCGCATTTCCAATGACTGTTTTATATGGATGAAAGCATCCTTACTTCGGTCTATATCCATTAGAACTTTAAAGAACCTCAGCATAGCAATGGCTTTTACAAAAAAACATGCCGGAAGAAGCCCTCAGTAAATGAGGTAGCAATTTTTAATTTCATTCACATATATGCCATCCACTGAAGGAGAGGATGAGCTACAAAATATTCAGTGAAGATGAACTTTTTAGAGAAGACAATTAAATATTGTTCACATATCAGATGGCTTTTTCTGAAAGTCAACCGCGCAGGAAATATAAACTGGATACTCTCACTCCTCCGCAGGAACATAATAATAAGTAAAAAAAGTCATAAAATGTCATAAGCCCCCGTTGTTTTCGTAATTTTGCTGTATGGAGCTAAAGGCTAGCCAATATGTATGTGCAACTGAAATGGCTGCCAGTCTACCAGTCGGCCATCTTTGATCAGATCGCAAAATAAAGTGATGGGCACGTGTATGCCGTCGTGTACTGTGCTTGTGCCACGTTTGAACAAAATCGGATCATGCATGTTCGAGAAATGGTTGGAGACGTGTTTAAGCAACAAAATGGCCGCTGGTCGGCCATCTTGGATCTGCTCTCGAAAAAAGAAAATGACATCATGCATATAAAAGCCATAATTCATTATCGGCCTGCCAAGTTCAAACGACATCGGTAAATACATGTCCGAGAAATAGTTGAGGACGTGTTAAACATCGGGGTTTTTACAATGAAAATTGCCACCAGTCAGCCATCTTTGATTGCTTCGTGAAACAAAATGATGTGCACATGTATACCATAATCTGTTGTCTTTGTGCCAAGTATGAATACATTTTATCCATACATGTCCGAGATATGGTTGTGGACGCACACACGCATGGACATGAAAATTGAGACCAAATCCATAACCCCCTGTTTCGGACTAAATCCAACAGAGGCTAATAACAATACCATTCCTTTCATGCGGTAAAGGAACATAGGGCTACGGAAGCAGTTTCATTGGCAAGTATAGTCCTGGACAGGTTGCCACTCCGATGCAGGTTACCCTGAATGGTTATTACCCCAGTACACTGGTACTCATTTTGATGACCTCAGAAAGATGACAGGCTGAGTGAACCCCACCTGGTGTTAATTCAACGGTAAAAAAAAACAGGGGCTCAAACTCAGGACCCTTAGGTCCCAAGCCAGCCAGCCACCTTTACCACGAAGCCAACAGCAGGTGATCTGTTGGAACACAGAGATGTAATAATTGAAAATGAAACGGAACTAGATCATTGCATGCATAGAAAGGGGGATATAGAAGGTGATGTACAGGAGTTACAAAACCACTAAGCGCTAAACTGGATCCTATTTGAGCCTTGTGACACTAGCTTTTTTGGATCCTACTCGAGACACTCAATTAAATTTGGAAGGTGGGTAAGAGGACTCAGGTGTGTTTGTTGTGTATGTGTGTGGGGGGGGGGGGGGGGGGGGGAAGGGGTTACTACAATTGTAATAAATAAAAAAAACGTGTCACGTGCACACTGATATTCCTCTTCTTACTTTGTCTCTGAACCAAGTATGTGTGGAATTCCTCCCTCATTGCTTGTAATCCCATACATGGATTTTGGAGGGCAGTACAAGACTCACTCAGGACCAAAGTACGAATACTTATTTGACTTGTTTAGGTTTTTTTTTTTGAACATCAAGTTATGGCGATTAAGGATTCTCAAAGAGAGAAGCTGAGGCTGAAAATATTCCATCATCCATCCATGAGCATATATCTCTGCATAGAGCATCGGTTCGTCCATGACAATTCGTGAACATTTTCATGCCTGAAGATCAACCGTGGAGGGGTCTATTTTCGAGTTGGCCAGTACTATAGTGGTCTTTGTAAAGACAATGATGACCTGCTTGAATGAAGGCACTGTGGGATCTTTAACATCTTTCAATGAATACGAGCATATGAGAGACCCGGTTTAACATCCTTCTGAATGACAGTGTACTCATTGATACATCGTCCTACCTACATCGAACACAGACTGGACATCTCAGAGACCTGCGAGATAACCTTTCAGCCGCCAAATATTACAATGTGCATTCATCATTCCAAGAGAGTGGCTAATCCACTCATGAATGCTGATGATATGCAGGGTTGTAAAAGAGATTTTCCTTATGTGTGGCTTTTCTTCTTTATCTGATCTTTATTTGGATCCTCTTCTTCCCTTTTCATCTGCGTCCGTTTTTCTTCTTCTTTCTTCCTCTCCCTTTACTTGTATTCTAATTTCCTCTTACTATTTTGATCTACGTTACTGTATGTGTTTATTTCTTTTAATGACACAAGGGAAGGGTTTTTTCCTGCAAGATAGAAGAGGAACTGATCTGATTTTTATTTTCGTGAGGAATCTTATATGAACCTGACTGAAGACAAGATTCTCAATGGTTGCGCTAAGTGGTTAAGGTGATATGGTTAAGGTTTATGAGACCTGTCTAAACATGGAATTTGAATCCATTTTATCTCACCGTCCTGAAGGTAAGCAATGGGGTTATCATCGTTCAAATAGTTTCATCATCATACGAAAATATGCAAGTTGGTGTCTGTCTGTTCTTTTGACCATGATAAATTTGGTCATTACTTATCCAATCTCAATCAAACTTGACAGGAAGACTAAGGGTCACACAATGGAGGTTGTAGTGACTTTATTTGCCTCCCTCCCCAAGGGGGTTTTCCTCCTTGGGAGAAATCCATGTTAAGGTGTATATCCACATTAAGACAGCTAATTATGGCGTTTTTCCAAGGTCACTTTGAATAGCAAAAGTAATAACAACACTAAATATTAATCCTGTGTGTGTGTGTTGTGTGTGTGTGTGGTGTGTGTGTGTGTATATAGTTAGCTAATGCCATGTCTGTCTGTCTATGTCCCACCCTGAAACACAGAAATGCTCCTCGGAGAGAAAAAAATATTCCGTAAAAATTGCTTCAAACTCATCCAAACCTACGGGAAAATTATAATTTTTCAATCAGACCAAGAATTGAACCTGGGCGGTACATAAGGCAACAGACTGCTGCTTTAATCACTCACAAATTTTAAAAATATTCTTTTATTTGCTGTTAAGGAATATGATGATTTTGGAATTTCACAAAACTCTAGATGGTATTGTCGTGTGCACGTCGAATAAGACCAATGCTGGATGGATAGATTGAACTGGCTTTTACTCCCTTGGATGGCATCTGATTAATGGCGGGTTTGTGTGCGCAGGAATCACAAGAAGTACACGATGCTCTTAAGTCTTTCAAAACCAACGGGTTTATTTCCCGAACCAAATAACAAAATAACCAGGGAATGGTGATTGTAATGATGGAGATGATGATAGGTTAAGGTGGGGAAGAAAGGGGGAACACGGAATCGATAATAAATAATTATATATAATGAGAAATAAA
>CM068965.1:60357989-60369216 GCA_035128595.1 Eptatretus atami | reverse complement strand
GCACTTCATTATCACAACAGACATCTTGGATCTGATCTCGAAAAAAAACGACATGCTTATGTAAGCCATCATACCTTACATAAGTGCCAAGTTTGAACAAGATCGGTAAATATAACTCTGAGAAATGGTTGAGGACATGTTCAACAGTGGGTTTTTTTACAACTACAATGGCTGCCAGTCCGCCATCTTTATCGCATCGTGAAAACAAAATGAGGTGCACATGTATACCATCACATGCTGTCTTTGTGCCCAAGCAAGAATAAAATCGGTCCATATATGTCCGAGATATGGTTGCAGATGACACACACACACACACACACACACACACACACACACACGAAAATCGAAATCAAATCCATACATAAGCTCCCGTTTCAGATTAAGTCCAATGGGGACGAACTAAACATTTTCTGAGAACCTCTTTGCACTTTTATCCAACTTTTTTTTTTTTCTCTCTCTCTCTCTCTCTCTCTCTCTCTCTCTCTCTCTCTCTCCTCCTCTCTCTCTCTCTCTCTCATCTCTCTTCCATCTCTCTCTCCATCTCTCTCTCCTCCATCTCTTCTCTCCATCTCTCTCTCCATCTCTCTCTCATCTCTCTCTCCATCTCTCTCTCCTCTCTTCTCTCTCTCTCTCTCCCACTCTCTCTCTCTCTCTCTCTCTCCCTTTAGGTCATCTCTTCGAGCATGACTAATAATATGGGTGTAATTCCTTCGATCCGTCCCGTCCGTTGAGAAATGACGATTTCAAATTCTATCTCTCCGCATTTCTCAGCGATCTTGAATTATTGTGCATTGATCTATGGACATACTATTTGATCGGCCGATTTTCGATATCGCTTTCGTTTTCGTGTCACGTGACTCAAAGTTGGCAAAATGCGAAAATGACGAGTTTCAAAATCTATCTCCTCCTACATTCTCAAGCGATCTTGAATTTATTGTGGCATATAAATCTATGGGACAATATCTAAATTTGCGTGGCCGGATTTTCGAGTATTCGCTTTCGTTTTGTCAGTGACTTCAAAGTTGGCAAAAAATGCGAAAATGACGATTTTTCATGCGAAAATGACGGTTTTCAAAATCTATCTCCTCCTACATTTCTCAAGCGATCTTGAATTTGATTGTGGCATATAAATCTATGGGACAATATCTAAATTTTGTCAGGCCGGATTTTCGATATTCGTTTCGTTTTCGCATCACGTGACTTCAAAGTTTGCAAAACTGCCCTAGCCTTCAGGAGGCTATATATTTTCTCGCAGAGATGACCGTCACTCCCGCACGGGGGTAATTTTCTGACATAGAATTTCACCTGCTCTTCTTTTTTGGGTGGTCGCTAGACTACCGTTATTCTCAGGTTTTCCGTCTGTCTGTATGTATGTAATGGACAGCTCTGGAGGCCAGAGGAGTCAAACGATTTTGATGAAACTTGACTGGTAGGTTCATACCAGGATCTAGTTGTATGCTTTTGAGCACCGTTGCTATGGACGCCACCGTTGCCTTGCAACGGGACTTTGAAATTTTTGAAAAAATCCGAAAAATATTTATATATATATATTTTTCGAAAATCAAAAACTCGGCTTCCGCGCTTTTATGCACACTATAATCAACCTCTTTGTCAAAAACTTTCAGCTCGATCCGTCAAAAACTGTATAACTAGTATGCAATTATATTACTATATGCTTTCACCCCAACATTCGCGTTGGGATTCCCTAACGTAGGGTTAGGGAATCGAACACAAATGATGAATGGACAGTTGCTCGTCATGTTCCTATATGGAACAAGGAACGGCAAAAATGCCATCTGACGTGTTCTCTTATCTACATATTTCAAATTCGTCTTAGTCTAGCGACCACCCATGTCGCCTACTGGCTTGTCTTATCATTATTATATTCTCAATGTTCCATTGCCCCACTGACTCCAGACCTTGCTCTGCTATGCATACGTTGTATGTGCACATCCCTTGGTTATATAGCACATAACACCAAAGTTTAAATATTTTTTAAAAGTAAACATGAATTGCTGAAAAACGATCATACAAAAATGGTGAACAAAGGCCAAGAGAAATGGTCATCAAATTAACAAGTTAATGAGCATTCTACTCGACACGACCTCCCGTTGCAAGCGCACTAGTCACCAAACCTGATCGCGGTGGAATGGCGATGGTGTATTGACCCCAAAGCATCCTAATTGGGGGAAAAAGCAGTCGATGATGCACTTGGTGTATCCCCAGGAATGCGAACCTTGTACCAGACCCAAGGCATACTCTTGGTGAAATTTACCATAGTTACCTTTAAAATACACGTTGCTGACGTCCCAATACAGTTGCGCTTACATTGTGATGATATCTTTTTTAATCGAGACGTGAAAAACAAAGTTATGTTATGCATACCACGAGTGGTAAAACCTCGTACGAGGACTTCTCACCTGGGAGTTTCCGTGAGCAGCGATCCTCGTGTCGTTACCTTGGTAACACGACACTAAACAATCGTCCACCTACGTCAGATGAGATTCTCGGAGGCGTGGTCGACTCGATGGCGTAATGGTTGGAGCTTCTGCTCTGTCTGAGTTTACGAGGTCGGTGGATCGAACAGCACCTCGCCCAGTCATTCCCAAAGACATGAAAAATGGAACGTGCTGCTTGCTGCCCTGCTTGATGCCTTGCTTGATGCCCTGCTTGATGCTTAGCATTTCCAGTAAAAAGATAGAGCACAGACAAACAAGCATACGTTGGTAATACTATAACAGCTTTTATGGGCTTAAGAGTCTCTTCTTGCATCGAAGTTCTTCATAAGGGAACTCATTAAGTCTACTTATTATGAGAGCATAGGGGAAGGCTTATTGCTTGCTGTTGCAGGGTTTGCATGTACAATTAGCAGCCCCAAATTGTAATGCTACTCCTGAGTTTCTGAGAACCCCAGGAGTACGATTTAGAAAAAAAATTCTTCCTGCATTCTCAACACTCCCATTTTCTGAACTGTTTAGCCTGGCGGAGGTATGCGCTCGATTGAGTATGGGAAGGCTTATTGCTGTTGAAGGGTTTATTTCTACAATGAGCGGCCCCAATATGTGATGCTACCGCAGAGTTTCGAAGACCCCTTGGAGTACTAATCCACCATTTAGAAATGCATTTATTTATTCTTCTTCCTGCACTTCCAACACTCCAAATTTCCAAACTGCATCGATTTCCCAGCTGGATCTCGGAGCTGGCTTGGACTTTTGGAATGAAATTTTGCATCAATAATGAGAATATAAAGTACGCGGGGGTTGACTAAAGTTTTTTTTTGACCTTGACCTAATTTTTAAGGGCATGATCTTTAAGAAAGAATACAGACATTTTAACATTTTTCTACCACAACTCGACTAAAGTTTGTCCAATTGGAACAAAATTGCCACCCTGCTGGATAGCTTAGAGGAAGGTGCATTCAAGATTAATTTTCATTATTCTCCTCCGGGTTAAAGATCAAGGTCAAATGGTGGTCTGAATAAAATAACGCATTTTTTGTCATCGCTCAATTTGGCCAAAGACCACTTGACTTCAATTTTGCCAAAGATGTAAAAATCCCAAAGACTGCTCAGCCTTCCAAGATGTTCATCATAATGGTGTACCTACGATGAAATTGTGCATCTGATATTTGATTTGTGTCCTTGACCTACTTTTTTGGACTGTCACCTAATTAACAAAAAACACCTTTTTGATCGTAACTTGAATAATTTCCTCCGATTTTCACGATGTGAGTTTTATGGGGACACATATTCTTAATCTACACTGTATCCATAAATGTTGACGGTCAAGGTCATTTCGTGGTCTGAAGAAAATATGGCCATCATTGGATTGTGGGCCAAGGGGAAGTCGCGAGCAATCACAAAAGGTAGGACATGAGGACAGGGATGAGGAATGGGTGTGAGGGGTTAAATCACTCTATCCATCCATCGGGACCATACTCTATGCAGAGCATTGGTGCTGCCAAATATTGGGTGCAATCCTGGACAGGTCATGTCCACCTAATGTTTAGCATCAGTCTTTGTGCAGCTCCAGTTGTTTTTCCACGAGCAAATAATCCATCCTTATCTCTAAATATGTAGTTCTGTCAAGTCGTTTTCGATTTCTGGTGACATTCATGATCAGATTTCTCCAAACATCCCTATCCTGCACTGCTTCCCAAAGCTCTGGCAGAGACAGCTTGGTTGCAGTCTTCTTCCAATCCATCCAGTGCATACAAGGTCTGCCTCTTCCTCTTCTTCCCTCAAACATACCCACCATGTTTGATTTCTCCAAACTTTCATTTTCTACATGCATGATGTGCCCAAAGTATGACAGTTTATGTTTAAGCATCAGCACTTCTAATGTACCCAATCTGTACCATACTTGATTTACAGAACGTTCGTGCTGCCAATTAAGCAGTTTCCTCTCAGGAGTTAGACCAGGTGGTTTGCCATGGCCTCCCCAGCATTATTTGTCCATGCTCTATCCTTCTAAAATCTAAATGCTGAGCATCAAGTAAGGAAGCAGCACATATTCGGGAGTGGTTTTTAAGTCTTTGGTATGACTCGGGAGTGGTTTGAACCACTGATCTCTCACACTCAGAGCGGACGTTCGAACCATTTCACCACCGAATGGAGCGCTTCTAATATTATCCATGGTGGTCTAATTTCTTCAAGCATTGATTTGTTTGTTCTTCTTGCAATCCATGGGATTTGAAACATTCGCCTTGAACAACAGATTTCAAAACTGTCCTCCTTTCTTTCTTTTTTTCCTGTCCATGATTCACATCCATACATTGCAACTGGAAATACCTGCGTATTCACCAGCCTCGTCTTGGTTTGTTTTGTCACATCCTATCTTTCCAGATCTTTGTGAATCCTGACACTGCTGATCTCTCCTCTACATTCTTCACTCACTTCGATCTCGGAACCGAGGAAGATGAAACGTTCCACAATTTCCACATGATCATCTCCAAATCTCAACACATCGATCTTCTCCGTTGACAAGATTTTAGTCTTTTTTTTTAGGTTTAAATAAAGACCAGCTTTTTCACTTTTCTTCTTCACTCTCTGTAGCAGTTTCATCACGGCCTCTCTACTTTCTGCCAACAAAGTAGTATCATCAGCATACCTTAACCGCTGTCACACCTTGACGTTTTAGCCAGCGTATGGCAACGTATCAAATGTATGTAAAACGGCTGGCGTACGCTGAACTATTATGTTTTTTTCCAGTTTTGGCGTATTCATAACGAGTTGGACGTATGCATAACGTATTAGTAACGTACACAGAACGTTTCGATAACATATAGATAACTTATATCAACAATCTTAGCGTGTTGTCGGCGTTCACAACCTATGCCCAACGATAGTCTAACTTTGCAAGCGTGCGGCAGCGTATCGCCGACGATCACGTGGCGTAGCCTATTAAAAGGCTGCGGCTCGATGATTCAAATCATAACCGCACTAGACATCGAAGTGTCAAGCCGCTGGAACACCTTGACGTTTTAGCCAGCGTATGCCGACGTATGAAAAATTTTCCGAATACGCTGGCACACGTCGAATACGTTAAGAGCACGCTGAAGCATGCTGGCATACGTCATAGTACGCCAGGTACGTCGACAAATTTTAAGCATGCTGAAATTTTTTCGACGTATGCCAGCGTATGACGCACGTTCCGCATACACTGGCCATAAGTTGTAGGCACGTTATGCGATCGTCGACACACGTTACTTGTAAGCTTACTCATAAGTCGAAAACACGTCGAGGTAATGTTTAGCGTACCCGAACCTTGTTTCTAACCTATGAGTAACGTGCTTTGAACCTATGAGTAACGTGCTTTGAACCTATGTGTACATATTCTCAACGCATATTGACGTATGTAGATGTATTTGAGTCTCCGGACGACCACAGAACTTACTGAACGTGTTACTAACTTACAGCTACCGTATAATGGCGAATTGGCAGCGTTTAGGGGAATTGGTATATAAAATGGGGTTCACAAGGAGGAACCCGTCAGTGTTCCAAACTCCATGGTTTTTTTTTTTTTTTTCTTTCTTCGGCATGACGGTGATGTTGACACTTCGATTTCTAGTGCGGTTATGATTTAAATCGTGAGCGGCAGCCTATTAATTATATTATAATATAACCGCACTAGAAATCGAAGTGTCAACATCACCGTCATGCCGAAGAAAAAGAAAAAAAAACCCATGGAGTCTAGAACACTGACGCTAATCATTACCTCGACGTGTTTCGACTTATGAGTAACTTACAAGTAACGTGTGTCGCGTGTGTCAACGATCGCGTAACGTGCCTACAACACGTTACTCATAGGTTAGAAATAAGTTTCGGGTATGCTAAACATTACCTCGATGTGTTTCGACTTATGAGTAACTTACTAGTAACGTGTGTCGACTTGTGTCAACGATCGCGTAACGTGCCTACAACTTATGGCCAGCATATGCGGAACGTGTGAGTCATACGCTGGCATACGTCGAAAAATTTTGAGCATGTTAAAATTTGTCGATGAGCTCGGCGTACTACGACGTATGCCAGCGTGCTCTTAACGTATACAAAACTTACCCATGACGTATTCGACGTGTGCCAGCGTTTTAGACAAATTTCTCATATGTCGGCATACGCTGGCTAAATCGTCAAGGTGTGACAGCGGCTTTAGGTTTGTATGAGTTAGGGGTGCAGGTGAAAGATTGTATGTGTGGTGTGCGGCGGATGGCTTTTAGTGTGTAAGGTGCAGGAGAAGGTTTGAGTGTGAGAGGTGCAGTGGGAGGTTTAAGTGTCAGGTGCATGGAAAGGCGAAAGTTTGTGTGTGTGAAGTGCAGGGGAAAGTTTGAGTGTGTGGGGTGTGGGTGAGGGTTTGTGTGTGGGGTGCGGGGGAATGTTTCTCTGTCTTTCCTAGCTTGTCGTTGAATGTCGGCATTTTGCCGCTTAATGTCCTCTCTTGATGTGCCTTTGGTTTTAATCTCTCTCCTTCTGTCTGCAATATTTATTACCTCTTTTGACAGACATTTAGCATTCTTCTTTCTGCTTGCTTTTGGGATGTTGTTTTTGGCCTCTTCTTTTACAATGTCTTCAACCTCTTGCCATAATTTGTTTGGCATTCTGTCAACCAAGTCCAGCTCTCCAAAACGTTGTTTTTAAAAAAAACTTTATTGCATATTGTTTGGAGAGTTTTCAAGGTTATAGCTGGTCAGAGTTTTTGATTTTTTTTTTCATATTTCGCAATTTGACTTGTAGTTTTCCCACAAGAAGTTTGTGATCTGTCCCACAGTCTGCTCCTGGCAGAGTATTGGCAGAATGCACAACAATTGTCCATCTGTTGTTAATTAGAAGGTAGTCAATCTGATTTCTGTCACCCATCAGGTAAAGTCCATGTATACAGTCTACGCTTGGGCGGTTTGAACCATGTATTTGTAATTATGAGATCATTCTCCATAAAGAACTCTCACATTCACGTCTCTGGCTCACTTTGGACACCAACTCCATGCTTTCCTGCAATCCCTGGTGCTCCTGCTTCTCCAATTTTTGCATTCCGGTCTCCCATAATAATTAAAACATCTCCTTTAGGCACCTGTTCTACCAATCCCTGCAACTTTCAGTAAAACTCCTCCACATTTTCTTCATCTGCCACAGAAGTTTGCAGCATATATCTGAATGATGATGATGGTGTTCATTGGATATCCTTTCAACCTCAACGATATTAACCTATCATTGACTGGTTGTATCCTAGTATTTACTCTTCCATCTTCTTATTTAAAATCACTTCCACTCCATTTCTTTTAGAGGATTCGTGACCAGAAAAGAACTCTTCATAATCATCAGATTGAAACCGCCCACAGTTAATTACCTCTGCCACCGAAGGTGAAGGAAATTATGTTTCCACACCTTTCTGTCTGTTTGTCTGTTTGTGTACAGGATATCTCAAAAAGTTGTGGACGGATCCTGATGAAATTTTGTGGACAGGTTCGATGTATGACAAGGACGAACTGATTCGATTTTGGTGAATATCCGGATCCGGATCCGACTACTAGAATTTTAAAAGTGATTCTTCACCATTAAGAGATCGGGCCAAAAACGATATTTCGCACGATATCTCAAAAAGTTTCAGACGGATTCGGATGAAACTTGGTGAACAGATTGGGTGTGTGGCAAGGAAGAAGTGACTCGATTCTGGTGAAGATCCGAATCCAGATCTTGATACGAGAATTATTTAATTTCTCAAGTGATTCTTCACCATTGAGAGATTTGGCCAAAAACGATATGTAGCATGATATTTCAAAAATGTATTGGGCCCGATATGTTCTCGTGGATCAGGCATTATGTGGCGGAGGTATGCGCTCTACGAGTGCCCTTCGAGTTCTACCACTTTTATGTCTGTGGCATATTTTATTTTTTACTTGAAATACGGTTTCCATTCACGGTGGCGCTACATGACAAACATTTACAGAGCAGAAATTGGGGTCATCCCACACACCCTGAATTCCCTGGACGATGGGTTTTTTTTAACCACTAAAACTTTCCCACGCACCAAGCAAGTGCAACCACCAGTTTTCAACTCATTCCATTGGGGAATTTGAATGACTTGTAAGACCCACTCACACATAGACCTAGAGAGGAACTATAAGATACACATTTACAAACAGAATGTGTATGACTCACCCCACCATGAACCCTGGGGTTTACAAAAAAATATTTTTTATCGTCTAAAATCTTATGCACACCCCGAGTATAACCAGCAGTTTTCAACTCATTCCATCCAACACTTTTAGGAATGCATAGAAGTCAACCAACCAAACAAACAAGAAAGATGTCGTGCACAGCACGATACTTATAAAATCCAAATAAACAATATGCTTCTAGGTTTTGATTGGTGAACCAATTCAGTAACAGAATATGCAAATTCTGTTCAAACCAGCGGAGTACCCAGCCTCCGGGTGGGTTGAGATTGCACATTACTTGCTGTACAAGGTATCGTCTGTCTCTTGCAAGAAGACTCGAAAGATGTTTTTGTTGAGTGTATCTCGAGGGGTCTATCGGATGTACATTTCTCAACGGTCTAAGGTGTCTGAGGGGTGTAAAGATCTCAAGGGTCGAACTGGTGCAAAAGGTATATAAGGGTATTAATGAGTCTGAATATCGAAGAGGTCTAAGGATCTAAAGGGTATTTTCAAATAGTTCTTTGGGTCCAAAGGGGTTGAGGGTCAGGTCAATCGGATGAAAATTGATTATTTTTCAGAATGAAATTGATGCCTTTGAAGTTTGACCTTGAGTTGACCTTTGACCTTTTCACCTCAAAAATAGTTGGTTTGCAAATTCAGTGATGGGTTCTGCAATTGCTGCTTAATTTTCAGGTTAAGTGAATGAAAATTGACAATTTTGCAGATAAATTTTGATGATTTTAGAAGTTTGACCTTGAGTTGACCTTTGACCTTTTGATCTCAAAAATAGTTGCTTTCCCAATTCAGTAAATGGACTCTGCAAATCTTGTTTAACTTTCAGGATAATTGGATGTAAATTGACCATTTTCCAGTTGAAAAATTGATGATTTTAGAAGTTTGACCTTCAGTTGACCTTTGACCTTTTGATCTCAAAAATAGTTCGTTTCCCAGTTCGGTGATGGACGATGCAATTGTCGTTTAACGTCCAAGTCAATCGGATGAAAATTGACGATTTTTCAGATACAAATTGATGATTTTAGAAGTTTGACCTTGAGTTGACCTTTGACCTTTTGGTCTCAAATATAGTTGGTTTCCCAGTTCGGTGATGGACGATGCAATTGTCGTTTAACGTCCAAGTCAATCGGATGAAAATTGACGATTTTTCACATACAAATTGATGATTTTAGAAGTTTGACCTTCAGTTGACCTTTGACCTTTTGGTCTCAAATATAGTTGGTTTCCCAATTCAGTGACACAATATGCAAATCCTGTTCAACTGTCAAGCAAATCGGATAAAAAATGACGATTTTCGAAATTTTACCTCAAGATGACCTTTGACCTCAAAATCAAAAGGCTTCTCAGTTGAGAGTTGAGACTACCTCGACAACTTAGTAAAATTTCATGAAGATCGGTTTGGAATTGTGACCTGTAGGCGATTGACAGACAAACAGACAGACAGAATAACAAAATCGACTGACCAGAAAACAGTTAAGGGGTGAAAACATATTAACGTCCTTCACCATCGGAGGCGCAAGTAATAAGCTCGCTCTCGCCCGCCAAGCCAGCCGTTCCTTATGGACAGTTTCGACACACACTGCTTACTTCAATGCTTAAACCACTTGGCGAGCGTTCTCCAAGCTGATTGGTCGTGGAACACACCTCACCTCTGATCATTCAAAAGTTCCGCAATTAAATAAAATTGAATTGTTTGAGCTCCTTTGTCTAAAATAATGGTGAAAAATTGCATTTTATCTCACGATTATTAACGGCCAGAGCATTATACGGTATTAGCAAGTCGGTGAGAAAAAGAAAAAAATTACATCGACAACGCTCACCGCCCTCTACACCGCATATGATGGTGAGTGAAAATAAACTGTATACAAGAATAAGGAAATGTAATAAACCTGTATTAATAATGTATGCATAGTATAAGGGATGAAAGGAAGCATACTGTACAAAGATTTAAAAAAAAATACAAACATAAATGAAACGAGAGCTGCCTGTATGTGATGACGTCACTGCACTAAAAAGGGATCGGTGGACGGCTGATTCCAACGGGATCTGAATTTCCCTATTTTCGGAAGGTACGTGTTGTGTCCGTGAACCATCACGACCACAAACCGGCATCGTTGATTTAAACTGGAATTCTCTTCCTTGATATTCATTCCAAATCAAAGTTCTTATTCCATCGACAGTTCCATGTTCTGTCATCGTTTTTACGTTTCATATCTACGGCAATTTACATGGACGTCGCATTCCCACAGCAACTGTTTCTTTAAAAAAAAAACAGGATTTCAGTGACGCCGATAATCTTATTTTGGACAAACTGCCGACACAAACACAACTCTGAAGTAAAGTACCTCGACGTCATTCCCAATAGGACAATCATGCACGCGAACAGGACGTCTCCACAATTGATGTTTTCTTTCGGCTTTTAAAATCACTGATCTCAATATTAGCTGGATTGGAGGGACGCTCATTATTGAAGCCATTGTCCGCCATGTTTGTTCACTCATTAGTGCACGCAGCTGGAATGGAAAGTAGCTAACATGCACACCTCACGCAACACACACACAC
>CM068965.1:60309599-60351272 GCA_035128595.1 Eptatretus atami | reverse complement strand
TACCCAAGCGAACTGCGACCCCCAGCTCGTCTCTCCCTCTCTGGCTATGGGGTCTTTTAATAAATCATCTGAGTGTGCATCTGAGTGTGTGGGCCCGTCTTGCAAGTAGAAACTGTGTGTGTTTTTGAACATTGTAAATTCTTGCTTGTATATTCCACAATAAGTCTTGCTCTGTGTCTTCTTTATTGTAAATAAATTACTGTAGAAATGTTCCCGGTTCGTTTCCGTCCTTTCTTTCATTGGTCCAGCATGGTTCGGATCTGAGTTTTAGCCGGGTTTTTATACCCGATAATCCGTTCATTCCAGCGGGTACGACCTTGGCAGATCCGCTCGCTGCATCCGAACCGGAAAGGTAGTTGGCAGTTGGTAGTCGGTGGAGTGGTCCAGTTCGGGCAAGGCGTACTGAGGGCGTGGTTCCCCGGTAGACGACACCGCATAGTTAATTAGGTAAATTGGGTCTAGACAAAACGACCCTACGCTACGCGGTGGAGGTATTGGCATCCACGGTTGGTTAAGCGACCCGCCGCCTCACGGAATTATCCGAGAGGGACGGCCTACAATTCCGGAGAGTCTGGTGGGAGACGACGTAACTTCCCCCACCTCGTGGTCGTTCTCGCCACCGGACCCCGGCCCGCAACAATATATATATATAAATATATATATATATATATACATACATTGGTGTTGCGGTTCTTCAAAGCCAGCACTTCCCCAAGGTAATAGCACCAAACATTGAGCGATCCCGAGACAGTTATCTCGTTAGTATTCGTTTCCTTAGCCCTTCCATATGTCGAGTCGGTAAATGGGACGAGATGCGCTGCATAGGGCTTTTAGTTCGGTCTTCAATCTCCTATTCTTTCACTTATTCTATTTCCTTTTCACAAACGAACCCCGCCATGCATGCACGCATGCCAGATCAATGACGGTACCCGTGGAGCAGGAGTAACGAATATCACCACAGCCTCATTTTCATGGGCACACCGTTTCCCCATTCAAATGGTGCACCATTAACCAACCGACGCCTGACCTCAGACCCTCACAACGACACAACACTCACCATAATCACTACAATCAATTTCTAAAAAGCCACACAACAACCTATGCCCGACCTCATCACCACAAACGCTACCAACCGCTTCAACCTCATCACCACAATTTCCTCAACTGTTTACAATGCTTCCACAACTTTACCGCAAACACTGCAGCACTTCCCCCACCTCACGATAACCGCCGCAACTGCCACCAGATCCCTGGACGCTCATGACATTCACTGGGGATAGCGGGTCACTGGGGATAGGAACGTGGAACGTAGTGGGTGCTTGCGAGCCAGAACACTTTGGCATGTCGCTCGAAGCGCGAGTGTGTGCTGGGACTCATTTGGCGACGACTGGGTAGCTGTGGCGCTTCGATAACTAAGAGCGTTCAGGTGGAGTTCAGCGCACGCTCATGGCTGGAGAGCGCTCCCGAAAACCCGCACCCCATGCAAATCAAGGAGCTCCGTTGTCTGGCTGAGTCCGGGAGCGACTGAGGCCATTTTCGGCTCCGGAGTTGGTGGTGCGGGGGTTACTTCTCGGGGTGGTGCCTACGCACCAATAGGAATGCGCAGAAATGCCTACAGGGTCTCTTGATTTGAATTCTGGTTCCTCCTTCACCCTGGGCTTCATAATTCTGGCTCCACTTTACCCTGGGCTTTAAACAAAGAGAGCGAATCAGGGTCTTTCATACTTTGTCTTTTGGGTCCAGAGTCTTTCCAAGCCGAGCGTCATTTTCTGGTCTTGCCGAACGAGAGTCAAACCGAGAGGGCAGCACGAGAACGAGCCAGGCGAGCAGCGCGGAGTCGTTACCGGGTCATCGGCGCTGGGCTCCCATGGCGTTCTGCAGTTATCATCATTAGACACATTTGCAGACTCTCTTACACACCCCGTTAAGCTATCTCCCACACATCTTTCTCTCCCATCTGTTGTCTCGTCCACTGTGGATGCATCACTGAAAGAGCATATCGATTCACACCTCTTCACACTTCATCTTCTGCATCACATTTTGCATCTCCCTCTCACGCACTCGAACCCCCAGTCTGTAACAATATATATGCAATGTTTGAAAGGACGGTGCAGAGGTACCACTTACTTTTGAGCTGTTTGTCTGGGATTTATTCCTGACCTACAACTATAAACTGACAGATTGGTGTTGCATGATAAAATGCACTGTCCATCGTTTGAACGCAAAGCTAGGTGCTCCATCTGATGGCATTATTTGGTGGACGTTAAAGATCCCATTGAGGTATTTCGGGAAGAGAAGGTGAGCTATCCCCCTATGTACTTAACAATTCCTTTCCAAATCACTGTTAGTTGCACATTTATCAGACCTGCTCAGCTAGTTCGTGAGAGACTTGTGCCAAAAACTTTCCCAGACCTACCCAACGACACGAAAATAATTGGGTCCATTAAAAAAGTAATCGTGTGCTGTGTGTCTATCAGTCTTTGAAAGGTTTACATGCTATCAACTTTGGAATAAGAAAAAGAAGAAGATTCCCAGAGGTTTATGATTGATACGGTATTGAAGGACGATTGGGAGTTGAAGCAAACCATTGCACTGGGAACAGTGGCTGTGGTCTGCCTCATGTTGTGTGGTCTTTTTGGCCACAGGTGGGCCATGCACGGTTCAGGCAGCCAGAGACGGCTGGTGGAACAGCTTCAAAGTGAGTAAATGTCAATATTTGCCGACAAGCTTGTTGCTTGTAAGTACAAGTTGAAACCTGAAAAAAAAAATCTGAGACTCTCAAGCTATTGCTAAACTTGTGGATGACAACATAATAGGATGCTTTGTCGATTTTCATCATTATGGCTAATGGGCTGACAGGATGGCCTAGAGGTATGCACACTCGCTTCTATGAGCGGTCGAGCCTGGGTTTGAATCTCGACCCAGCGATAAGCTGTCATCCCAGTGTTTCACAGGGCAGGGTGATTCATTAATGTGTGCGCCGTTCTTCGGAAAGATGTTGAATGGGCGTCCTGACTGTCAGCATTCGTTGGTGGACATTAAAGATCCCATCGTGTTCTTCATGAAGCGAGTTGTCACCAGCACCATGGACAAATTCTAAATTCCTGCCCTAACCGACATGGGGCACTGCATCAGCGGCATAGCCGCACCCTTTGTGCTGCGTACAAACAAAGAAGAATTTTGGCAGATATTTTTCTTCCTCCTTTTATTTACCGTATACCTTTGCCTCGATCTTCACCAGGATATGTTCAGAGTGCAGTTAAAAATGACTTTATGTAATTTAACAAATGTGCATGGATGTGTGCTGACTGCTAGAACGTGGGATTCTGAATTCTGAACGAGTGATATTCACCATGCTGGCTACAGATCGTGCTCTTTACACTGACCGCAGCCCATACACCGATGCTCCACAGCCCATTGGTCAGCATGGTGCTCACCACCTCTGAATGATGTCATGGTTGCTGTAAAACAAGTAACGAGTGTTCTCGTGAAATATGCACTGAGGTTTCAAATTTTTCATTGCAGGACACAAAGCTACAATCAGTGCTCCACACATGGTGAGAAGCCTTTCCAAAGAACTTCGCTACATGCCGTCACCTGTTCCAAGTCACGTGGTTCACTTTATTCACATCACTCCGTATGCATGCATATTTGAGGAGTGATGTAAGGGACACATCGGCCATTTTGGAGTTATTGCCATATAGCACTATTTTAACCCTTACCCTATCATCCGAGCCTATCATCATCATATCATTAAAAAATGTCGCTTACATCACTCCTCCTCACGGGGCCTCATTTAAACTGTTGCTTTGTGCACATTATTGTGTCGTTTCCACAACCTTAGATTAAGCTGACCATATGAGACAGAAAAAAAGAAAAGAAAAACATTTTTCCCTTAAATCAGAAACTCTTCCTGGACAAAAAAGTCAAGCCTCTCATGATGGCCATCACAAGAAGGGATTTGTGCCGTTGGAGTGCTCGATAAAGTGCAGAGTGGGTTCAGCTCACTCAATCAGCCTGAGTAACCTTGTGCAGGGAAAACAAGATCTGTAAATGTCTCCACACCACTAGCATGCATACGCCTTGGAGCTGCTAGCTGATAAGCTGAGAGATGGTGCCTCAATTCTGGACGTTGGTTCGGGCAGTGGTTTCCTTACAGCCTGCTTTGCACGGATGGTAAGACATGTGAACTTGAATGGCATTCTACAATTCACATAATCTCCCCCTCTCCATGTTCCATATTCGCTTTCACATACTGACAGGAGGAATTGTTATTGTTTTTTCAGGTGGGGTCGACGGGGCGAGTTGTAGGGGTCGAACACATATGGCGGTTGGTACAGCGATCCACTGAGAACGTCCGAAGGGATGACCCCAATCTCCTCAGCAATGGCTGCCTTCGCTTTGTTTGTGAGGCTGATGCGGGGAATGTGAAATCACATCGTATGTTTGTCCATTGATCATAGCATTTCAAGGACCACACTGACGTGGTGGTAGCCTTTTTTGGTTCCGGTTTAAAAGTGCCTTCTGCAGCAACTCTGCAGTACTTAGACCAATGCAGATTTCAACTTCTGATCTAACGCCAGTGAGCATTGGCCTGTGTTTTAGTACTAGCTTTTCACCGTTCTGCCTGATGCCCTATGGCCTGATACCTGCAGCTAAGAGCCCCTTGGCATTGGCGTAGTGTCATCTTTACCCATAATGGCATCTGGTCTCTGTCACACACAGCAGAACAATAACAACACTTCATTTTTTTCCACCCTAATAATAAACTTTACTGGGCACAGCATTTAAAAGTGCTGTTTATGTCTCACTCCAGTGGGTGATGGAGTTTTGGGATGGGCTGAAGGTGCACCATATGATGCTATACACGTGGGAGCTGCAGCTTGTAAAGTACCACCCAAGGTAATCAAGATTTAAAGGTTATTTTATCTTTTCTCTCCTTTATTAAAATCGATCGGTGAAACGTTTTTGTGAACCAAACAAAAACGTTTGTCTCCTGCAGCTCGTGGAACAGTTGAGTCATGGAGGTCGGCTACTGGTGCCCATTGGATGTCCGGGCCGTGCACAGTGGCTCACCCAAGTGGACAAGAAGCCAGATGGTAGTGTGAGCAGCAGGAAGATAACCACAGTGACATTTGTCCCACTTACCGAGGGCAGGCACTCATAGTAAACCGCAACATCCATCGCTGTCATCTGTTTTCTTCAAATAAAACATCTGATCAGCAAATCCCTGCAATGACTAATTTCAATGAGGAAGTACCAATTTCATACCTCCATTTGATAAAAGGAAGGCTAAAATGTAAACAAAACACCAGTGTTTATATTTACAAATTACCATATTGCAGGTCTCTAAAACACAAACATCCTTATGGATTCAAACAGTGTGATGGTGCAATGAATTATTTTTGCTGTGCCCTGGAGTTCAATGTATCATCTCTGTTTACAATCCGTGTGGTGTGATACAGTAAACCAAACAGTCATTGCATTATGGATGGTTGAGCTGGAACAACAAACAATTCATATAAAAAGTGGTTTCTATAGTAAGCGTGCAGCAAGTCTTACAGAAAATATAAAGCCTGATGATTTGAACTCGATTTCAAACTGAAAATTATTTGCATAAGTGGTGAGAAATGCCAAATGACATCCCATGTTTTGTTTCACCATGCTGGTACAATTTGCATACAATACAGAATATAAACTATGGAAGAAACAGAGTCGATAATCTTCCTTCGGTGTGCAGCACCGTGGTTGTGGGCTTGCATCAATGATGAAAGCATGGTTAGGCCGCTGATGCAGTGCCCTCCACCCTGTAGGTTAGAGCAGGAATTTGGCCAGGATGCTGGTGATAACTCACCCACTCTTACTCTTCGAGACTCAACTCTTGCAGATCTTAAGGGGTGTAAAAATGTCAAAATAAATAAATAAATCGTGTTATCCAACTGACCATGAAGCAAATATAATCCTGCACCAAAATGGCACTCGGTACAGCGCATACCTCCGCCAAGCTGAACAGTTTAATTTTGTAGCCCACTGATAGGCTGAATCTGCATCTGGATTGTCACCAAAATCTATTCGGCTTGTTCTTGTCACCGGCCCAACTCATCCAACAAGTTTCGTCTGAATCTGTATTTAACTTTTTGAAGATATCCTGCTATATACATACATACATACATACATACATACATACATATATATTGTTAAGGCTGTGGAAATTCGCAGAACACCATATAGGTCCTTAGTTCAGTTATGCCGATAAGTCCGTGTTCAGTTAGATTTCGCCACCGTTGTCTAAAGGGAATTATTCGTGTAACAGGGCTGTGAATCTTCAGGTAGCCGTTTTTCTTTTACTATCGTTATTTTGGACCAACCGCCATTTATACCACACAAAGCGCCACCAACCACAACAACCACGATCACCACAACCACCTTCTCGTCAACCGCCAACATCCCCACAGACAACGAACAGCCGCCTTCACAACCACACCACCCTCACTACCACCACAAACGCCAGCCACACCACCCTCCGACCACCACGAACGCCAGCCACACCACCATCAAGACCACCACAAAACACCAGCCACACCACCATAACGCCAACCACACCACCACGATTTCCACCTCAGCACGGTTGCGAGAAGCCTGGCATTCATCGGGGGAGAACGGACGACGGCCTCACCCCTCCCCCAACGACAAACAAGTGCGGAAAAAACGAAAGCCATGGCAAAGGCAAAAGAAAGGCCCCGATTCGGCGAGGAAAACGCCCTGCTTCTGGAAGCTTCGCGCGTGTGCTGGAAGGGAGGGGAGCGAGGGGGAGGGCGAGGGCCGTGGAGATAAAAGTGACCGCTGAACGCAGCAAAGTGTGTGTCGTGGAGAAGTGTGTGTGTGTGTGTGTGTCGAGGAGAACCGAGTGGTGGGTCGTCGAGGAGAAGCAAGTGGAGAGGCGAGTGGAAGTCGTTGGTGAGGAGCTGGAGAGGTCCAAGAGGGACGCCCAAGCAAGTCACCACGAGGGTGGAGGTAACCTGCGGTGGCCTCTTGGAGTTCCTTCGGTCAACCAAGCTCCTTGGACATAAAGACCCTAAGAGGTCCAGTCTGACCCCCTTGTCTTTAGGGGGTCTTTTTCTTGCTTTTATTTGTGTGAAGTTGTGGCGCCGTGTCCCGTTAAGTAGAGAAACTGTATAAGTGACTGTCCATGATTAGTTATAGACGGTATTAGCTCTTTCCTTTGCATTGTGTTTGGCTGTATTAGGCCTAAGTCACATTTGCTCTACGGCGAGGATACGGCGGCCGTACGCCCTCGGAATTGACAGAAACGTGCGGCGGCCGCAGAGTTTCTGCGGTGGCCTCAGGGTTGCCCTACGCCGTTTGGCTATCTTTTACAGGCCGTAGGGGTCACCGTGGAATTATAACGCGGAGTTATAACTTTTTCATTTCTATGTTCGCCGTAGCAATTCGACAAGCCGAAAAAAAAAACTGGTAAAAATTTTTTTTTTAACCCATTCCTTACCGTCCGTCTGGCCGCACTTCGCCTTAGGGCCCCCCTGCGGTCGCCTTGCGGGCACCTTGAGGCTACCTTGCGTCTGCCTTGAAAATTCTATGGCCACCACAGGGCCCCCTTAAGGTCACCGTGCGACATCAAATCAAAGGCCGTACGGCAACCCCACGATTTCGGTCTCCACAATTTATAAATACGCCGTGCGGCTCCCCGAAAAAATAAAAACATATGTGACTGCTACATTGTGTGACCGTGGAAATACTGCGGCCGCCGTATAATTGCTAGTGGCCGTAGATTTTGGAGACCCCACGGCCGCCGTGGCAAATGTGACTTAGCCTAACTGCATGCGTGTTTCACAATTTATTGCTTGATTGTATACTGTTAAAATAATAAATGTGCTTCTTTAAATGTAACCTGTTCGTCGCGTCATTTTCCCTTAATTGAGCTGCCATCTTGCTCTCAGAAGTTAGTGGGCTTTTAAATAGCCGATAATAGAATCGGGTCCAGCGAGCCTGGCGATAATACACCGCTCGGTTATCCCAGAACGGAACGAACCGCTTAAGCGGTTCATGTCTAAGCAGGCCTTCGTTGAGGTACGGTTCTCGGTAGTCTGCCCGCGCGAATAATTAGGTATATCGACAATTCGGCGATTGACCGTGTCGCGCACGGGTAGAATATTGACTAGGCCGTGGTGTGCGCTTGGAGCACACCCGTGACTGGTTTTCGGCGTTGTTCCGGAAAGTCGCGACTGAATTGTCCGTTCGGTGCGCGCAGCGACCGCTATTGGTAGACGCGGTCGTTCGCACGCCGGCGGGCGAGAATTCGTAACAATATATATATATATATATACACACATATGTGTGTGTGTGTGTGTGTGTGTGTCATTTCTGGCCGATCAATGGCGATGAAGCACTTAAAAATGATTGTATCCGGATCTTCACCAAAATCGAATCAATTAGTCCAGGTCACACATCAAATCTGTCCACCAAGTTTCGTCCGAATCCGTCCACAACCTTTTTGAGATATCCTGCTCACAGACAGCCAGACAGACACAGGCTTGAAAACATAACCTATGTCCATCTTTGGTGGTGGAGGTAACTATAACGGCATCCAGTGGAGTGCATACCTCTGCCAGGCTGTATCCCACTGAGAGGCCGGATCTGCATTCGCACCCGAACCAAAATCCAATCAGCTTGTTATTGTCACCGACCCAACTCATCCACCATGTTTTGTCATTATCAGTCCATAACTTTTTGAGATATCCTACTCACAAACAAACAGCCAGACAAACAAATAGGGGTGAATACATAACCTCCGTCCACCTTCGGTGTGGAGGTAACTATAAGAATAAATAAATTAAACAATCAAGGTCCACCATTCCGAAGGAAATGCAGATGATTACTGATAGCCAAATAATCCATAGACAGCAATATTTGCCCTCCTTTATGTAAACATAGCAAAATGGTTGACATGAGCATACACTAGAACCGATTTCAGGAATCGACCAAACATTGAAAGCCAGATTGGTAGAGAAACAGACAGAAGGCAGACACATACTTAGTGTCGACAAGTATAAGTACAAACACATGAAAAGGTAAACCCCTTCATGTTAATACATAAATGTGACATTTTGCAATGGATTTTTTGGATCTGAAGTATCATCAAGCAGGATTACAAGACTGTGAACTCAACATTTTGAAGCTTTGTTATTCCACTGTTTTAAACTCATTACACACGAGGTTAAAATGTGGAATGATCCCTGGCTTAATCAGCTCTTCCTGCATTAATAATTCCATATGGATGACAAACCTAGGCATGTATTGAGAGCTTTCACTCAATAATGAACAACACTGTAAAGGCAAAACAACTTTCATCATCTGGCAGGTTGCACGATCCATTGTAAGCACAGGAACACCCTTTTGGCTTGAGAAACAAATGCAGTGTATTTTCTTATTACTGTGGTAGCAACAATTTGGTGTTTTGCATTTGCCTGTTCCCTTTCATTCTTCTGTCAGTGTCATTACTCTGCGCACGTGAAGCTAAAAGCGGGGTCAAGCAATTAGTTAATGTCCGTCTGTCCGTATTATCAGTTTCTGATCATCATTTTATGATGTAGCCAGGAACAACTTATTTAATTTGAATATTATATTTTGAACGTGAAATGGAACATGAATAGGAAGACAACTTTGCCGTTTTATCGTACTTTGGCTCTGAATTTGTCCTGATCTCGCGTGCACAGAGAGGAGTGAGATAAAAAAAATTTTTTTACTGTGTCTGCCTGCCTGGCAGTCAAACAATATTGAAAATCATTCCAAACAGGAAACTTACTCTTTTTAAGGACGTTATAAAGGACACAAAAACGGGCACGAATAACTTATAATTAAACGTGTTAAATAAGATGGTGTAATTGACACAGGGTAAAATGGCAGTAAAACCCAGAATTAATTTATTAATTTGCCTTTCAACCTTTATTCAAATTGAATTGTATACTTGAATACTGGAGAAAACAAATGCCTTCATTATACTTCCAAGAACCTCCAGTTTTGTAGTACCGCACTTGGATAAGTTCTTGATGGTGGTGGGTGTAAATTGGAGCTGTCAAGCGCAGCCCCTGGGAAGTGAGCTTGGCATGTGAGAGGGGACAGTATCAGAGTGATGAAGAGGCCGCCAATATGGCTATGTAGGATGTCGATTTACACTGCGTTCTACGGTGATCAATAAAGCCTCCTTCTCCTAAACTGTGACTGGACGTAGTCTTATTATAGTGTATAAGGGTGGTGTACAAGACTGCTTCAGTAGCGCTAAACTTCCGGATTTTTAAAACGATCTTTTAAGTCATTATGTTATTAAAATTGAAGTGCAAACATGAACACTGTATTCATGTTCTTTGAACTCTTTAGTTGTATTTGCAACTTTCCATGCAAGTATATACTCGTCATGTTCAACAAGACAAGCAGGCTGTCATGATTTCATTCAAATGGTGCAGATGAGCAATGATAGGGTAAGAAGAAAAGGGTTTCTGGTAAAACCTGTTCAACTTTGAGGAGCAGGGGATGGGTGGAGATGAGAGGACAGGAGAAGCAACATCCAAACTGAGCTGGTCAAAGACAGAAAGGACACCAATCTATCTGTGTTAGCAAGAGAAACCTCAGGATCAACCTCCCATCATGAGATCCTTGAACTCTGAGGGTTCTTTTCCATAAGCTTTATAAAGTATATAAAGATATTTCTGTTGATGAAGCCTAACACGTAGACAAACTGGCGGGGCTTTTACTGACAGTCCAAAAGTGACATGTTAATTACCCTTAAGGCTAGCCGTTTGCAGAAGCTTAGAATCAAAATGACGACTGCATTGAGCAAAATTTGAACCCATAACATCTTGGGATCACAGTCCTGTGTCCATACCCTTGAAGTTTTTAAAAATAAACTTGAGATAATGGAATGAGTGGGGGAGATTAGTTGAGGATGGAGGCAAAAAAAGATGTGAGGTGGGAGGGGTAGTAAAGGGAATGGAGTTAACATGGGAAAGAGTGTAGAAAAGGTTTATTTAAAAAAATGAAAAAAAAAATGGAGAGCAAGTTAGAAGAGAATGGGGAAGGAAGTCAAAATCTCAGCAATTTTTGTATTCATATATTATTCGGAGATTGAAAGTTTTAAAACAAACAGCAACACACAGCACTTTATATGAGACAAAGTTGTAAAACGCATGAAAAACGATGCAGGCCCTCACACGTAATCTGAGACTCGAAGTCCACTTTATAAAAGAAAAACATTTACACTTTTGAGTACATTCTTCAACAGCACTGGCGCTTTGATTTATTCGCTGAGCAATTCTTTCGACAACAACAGAGCCAATGCATGCATATAAATCTGAGGTTCGAACACCCTGAAACCCAAAGAAGGCATACCCTCGCAAGTCTATAAATAAATGGAGAATGCAAGGCCAAGCCCATCACCAGCGTAAGCGCTATCTTATTGACATATTCCAATGCAAACAAACAACTAAGAGCCACAGGAAGCCACAGAGCTCGACAAAAGCAAACACTTGCTCACTGCGTCACAAGTCCGTGGTTGTGGATGCCATCTTGGGGGTTACATATAGGCAGCACTGTGCTTGCTTGCCTGCCCGCCTGAGCACAAGGAAAAAAAAAATGCGTGAGGCTTGTTCAAAATATGCCGGATCATTGCGGGCTGACATTTTACAATTTAATTGCACATGCAGGACAGCGAATCCCTGGTGCCAAGCATGAGCTTGAACACCTGCACAAATCTCATGTTTGACTCCATGTATAATATGTCCAACAATATTGCCGAGATTGACCATTCCTGTTTGGGTTACAGTTAAGAAATCATAAAAAGGTGCACGTGAGGCCAAAACAATTAAAACGTAGGCTCCTGACTCATGCAAATAAACAAAAACCCGTACTCTGATGTATACACCCACTAGCTACGCAAACCATCACAGCTGTTGCCTCTATCATATAATGGGGTTTTACGATTGACGCTAGCTTTTGTCAAAGTTGCGTGCGATGACGGGTCAAATAATGACAAATTTTACTTTACTCTCATTTACAGTCGGACAGATATAAAATCAGGTCCATGGCATATGATCGTGCGTCAATGTTCAGCTTTTCAGAGACACAACGATCAGCCGAGAGAAACTACATCAATGAACCCTTTGCAGCAATAAAAACCACTGGAAACTGCAGACAGACAGATGCACGTCCACGTGCGAATGTAATATATGCTTAGAATGCTAAAAAGGTGTGATTACTCGACATTGCAAATGATCCTAAAAATAAATATAAAAATATAACATTTTCCCTATTGGCAGTGACGTCACCAAGGTAAGCAAAATACGCAAACAAACAGACTTACCAAAATATGCAAACTTACATCCACAGTTTCATACTCTTAACTGTCCACTCATGTTACAGAAGGTTGAAGATAAATAACAACTAAGCCCCTCCCCCTCTTCACTCTACTGCCAAACGTTAACTTTTCTTCACACTTGCTCTCTCTACCTGCCAAGTTACCTACCACCTCTCCACCCCACCCAGTTTGAAAGTGACGACCATCACAATACCACCTCTCCACCCCACCTAGTTTGAAAGTGACAACCATCACAACCATTTACATTGTAATTTTGTTGTAACTAGTCCATACACAAAGTGCCAGAACGATCTCTGTCAACGTTGTTTTAACCCTTTACGTTCAGTACCCCAGGAAGGATGAGCCAACAAGACAAGTCTGCATCTGGCAAAGAGGAATTTCCATTGTAGATGGACGTACACACACACACCGTTTAAGAGTTTTTTGACTTTTCAAAACAGCGATTACTTCAATAAAGACGAACGTGAATACGTTTCAGGTGCATTTATATACATCCCCTGATGGATGCTGTGTATACAGTTTGCAAAGGTTCCATGACAAAAGGTATCAAGTGTAGTTAATTGGCTGCATGATAGAGACTATTCTCCTTAACTTTCTGGCATTGCAAAGAAGCAACTTTTAAAAAGGTGAAACGCAACGAACATCTTCAAATTACAAAATTCTTAGTGAACTACAATATCATGTTGAAAAGTAATGCCTCCTATTCTTTTTCTCCAAAACAGGTAAAGATATTCGAATGAAACAAAGTGCAGTCTGCACATTAGTTCTTCCTGCTACTGGGTGAGAAGTTTCGTGATTCTGACACCAGTCGTCTCAGTACTGCATTAATCAAGATGGCAAATGGCAGCACGATGTTGTCAGTGCTGTGAAGCATGATTCACTGGTGATGAGGGTTGGGATGACTGGTGATGAGGGTTGGGGTGCATCATTACGATCCTGAGAGTAAGAGACGGTCAATGATATACCACCACAAATGATTACAAGCCCCGACTTGGCTCCATCAGATTTTCATCTCTTCCCAAAACTTAAGGAACATGTTTGTGGAGAACATTCTTCTTCCGACGAAGATAACCAGCGCTTCGTAGCGGCCTTGACGAGTCAGCAGGATGAACAGTTCTATCATAAAACAACTTGAAGATTGGCAGAAATGCATGTACCACAGTGATGCTAATGTTGAGAAATAAATACACACCATGGTAGAATAAGGACAGATGTTAGCATCTGTTTCATTCCAATATCTTTACCTGTTTTGGAGAAAAAGAATAGGAGGCATTACTTTTCAGCACATCCTCGTATAATTCGATAAACCAATGGGTATAGAATGTCAAGTTTCATCAAATGTCACCTGGTATTCACCACAGTACACACAATTACCTGTTATTTTAGCAAGAGTTCACAAAATAATCACTACTTTTAAAAAGAATAACCTGAGTTAAACCATCAATGGTCACTACAAATAAATTACTAAAACCAAAAACTGGAGTCGCATTCAGCAGATTACAACCCTCAGAGTCTAAGACCCTCAAGACTAATCCTCAAATGGCTGGAGGGAAGTTTGACCCACATTTCAAGGTGAATAAATTGTTGAAGTAACATTTCACAACCAACTTCTAAATATGTCAGCTCGCAAGTAAACCAATTTTTATCTTCAGCAAAGCTAAAAAAACCACTTTGAAATGAAATTCCCAAAAAAGAATAATATAAAAGCACATTTGCTCCAAAAAGCCTGATGCTTGTTATAGTAGGGTCGACAACATCTATTTTGTAAAGGTAGAATCAAGACCGTTGCCAATTCATTCCGTGAAATGCATAAACCAAATTTGATTGTTGATAGAAATGTGGTTGTTCGCGAATAATTATAACTTCTGATAACTTTTCTGTCCTTATTAGGAAACGAGGAGACCCACGCAGTTTTGAACCATGCTGATCAAAACATAACATTCATTGGATCTTGAGGACAGCCCAACAATGCCGGGCACCAAATCATGCTGCTAGCATCAAGCTAGTCCTCGAGCCCACAGGCCCATGCTGGCATGGGACGAAGAGGCGGGAGGGAGAACCACGTGGAAGAAACAGGTACCATCACAGATACATGCCATTGATGAGGTAATCCGACTCATCCGATGTTAGAGGGCGAGTGCGTTTCAGACGACGGCTGACGGAAACAAGGCGGCAGGCGAGCACAGCTGCCAACAGGACTGTGATGGTCAGGCCCAAGGCTAAGGGCAGCACCACACCTGTGTGGAAGGCAGAATAAAGAGATGGAAGGCAGATTGGTAATATCTCTACATGGTGTTAAACATGGACCACAACCCAATAGGGGAGGGTGTGCAATGATCATATGGATTTCTTAAGTACTGCATATAATTATTAACACCAGAGTGGTTAAAGGTCGTGGGTTCATCTCCAAATGAAATGGGATTTCTTCTCTCAAGACTACCCTCCTATCTGGATTTCGGGCTTATCTGGACAGCATCCCGATAAATATCTAACTAATGATGACCACATTCGTCGTTTAAACCACATTCATCCATTTTATGTTTAACTGATGTTGACAATGGAATCGTTGTCTGTATGACAGAGTCGCCAGGCCGAGGCCTGATTGGAGGTGATGTTCTCATGCAGGACTTTATGTCCATTGGAGATCGGGGGAGTGCTCATCACGCTCCACCCATTTTGATTGACACGCCAATCACACCACGTGCCTTCTGGTTGATTGGTTTGCATTAGCGGGAACAATAATCTGGGTGGCATATGGATGGTTGTTCTTTGCAGATTATGCGGTTTTACTGTGTGAGACATAATCCACGACCGATGTTCACCATTACAGCCAGGAGGTACAATTGATATTATACATATTGTTGCGGTTTTGAGAAACCGCAATTGCAAATGTGCACTCACGACATGTAGGTCCTTCGGTGTAGTTATTTCCGTAATAAATGTTTATAATCGCTCCTTACCTTTAGATGGGTCAGTGGGATCCAAACTGCATTGGAACAGGTGGATTAGGATTCACCCCCTATTTTTCTTTTGCACATGGAAGGTTGTCGGCAAGGTGATGGCCGTCATTTGATGTGGGTGTGTGCCGATCCCTTCTTTACATTCCCTTTATCGTTAATTTCCCTCTCTCTTTCTCTTTTCTCACACCACACATCAGTACACGCACTTATATTTAATACAGACTGTAGTTTGACACAATCTCTTCCCACACGCACGTAAGGCAATCAAGACATTAAGAGCAGTTACATAACCTCAAACTTCCCCGCTCTAAAGAAGATCCCTCATCCCGCACCTTCAACACTCAACTCCATTGTAAGCCTCCGTGAGGCTATCACGTGCCCGGGGCGATGTTTGGTCAGCATTGACCTGAGAGGAATCGGCTCCGTTCGTTTCCCCATAATCATTGTTGTAAACCTTTGGCGCTGCGTGCCTCGAGTAAGCCGAATGCTGATGTTGCCTCGCCGAATAAGCCTCGCCTTAAGTGGTGGCAAACGAGGCCAGACTCTTAGGACAGCCAGAAGGCCTGACTGAGAGGACTTACTGCAGAAACTCAAATGGGTGGGGCTAGGGAGGAGGAATGCCAATCTGCACGCAGGCCCCACCCAATGATGCGCACATTCTCGAATCTTCCAGGCCGGCCATATAAAAGAGCGAACCCCGGAGCATTTGCTCGAGGCTCTCTTTCAATGGTCCTTTGCAGACACTGTTCCCTGACGTCACGCTGCTGGTTCTTCGCACTTTCGCTCCTTTGGTTTTCACTTCACGAACTGTCATTACGAGCGAGGAGCCGAGGCGATTAATAGGACCGAAACCAAGCTGCACTGCAGACACATTTGGTGGGATCTCACACATCTTTTCTGCTACACCTTTCTCAGTTTCCCTTTTCAAATACACTCACAACACACACCCACATGCATGTCACTCTTCTCCACGCACCCCAGACACCTCACAGTCTTTTATTTTCCCCACTTCTCTCCCTCAGCATTCAATAGCGAAGACACCTCTCCCACCCGGTTGGCAAAGGCCGCAATTCCTCACTCCCTCTCTCTCCCCCCCTTTTTACCCCATTGGTTGAGAATGCTTGGGCCCATGTACTTTGTTAGTGGAAGACAAGGCACTTGTTAAGATTGCTCTGTGTCTCTTTTCTCTTTCTCTGATCTCATTGCTGTACAAATTGCTTAACCCTCATTTCTCCCCATGTCATTAAAATCCTTACGTTCCCTCCCCCCCCCCTCCCCTTTTTCCTGCTCCCCACTTGTGTAAATAAACCTGTTCTTGTTTAATCTATTTCCGATCTGTCCGTGTCCGTCTTTTCCACCATTGATCTCACACTGTCCGCACGTAGATAGCTTGGAAGGTAGAGATTCCCGATGCTTCGGTTTGCAAGGCCTGGCGTGTGCTAGTGGTACAGCTCAGCTGCATTCAAGATCAACAGATAAGATGGTTTTCATGAGGACTCAACTGACTGTGGTAGAGTTGTCACCCAGTCAAGCCACACTGAGGATTATTCAGATTTCAATCCGGGTACCGATATAATTGTTGAGATGGTGAACTCTGATCGTCCAATATGATATTAAATGTTATTAAGACGTCACCATGATCGGTAAGATCGGTGAATGAGGAGGCATGTGCCCTTAAATGTGATAATCATTCAAAAACCAAAAATAGTACAAACACAACTTGTACCTCGATTTGAAGGTAATTTTACTGCTTATCTAATGACATAACTCTCCAGGGTGAAAAAAGGTGACCATCAGAGCAAACCACCAAATATACACCTCCAAATATACAGTGCCTATGGAAAGTCTACACCCCTTTTCAAAATTTTCATCTTTTGTTGCCTTACAGCCTGGAATTAAATTACATTAAATCAGACTTTTTCCATCTTTTCCACATCATAACTCACAACTTCCAAGTGAAAAACAAATTCTGCAAATTTCAGAAAATTAATTCAAAATACAAAACTATAATATTGTTGAGCATTCAGCGGTGGCGGGATTCGCACCCGACTCTTGATAGCCAAATGTTACAGATTCGGCGCCCCACCCTAACCACCGCCGTCTCCGGGTTATAACGCCGGCTGGTTCGGCACAATTCTCGGGTTACGAGTCTCGAACCACGATACCAAAATACACCTGTACCTTGCCAGCTGGGGGAATATACCCGGTTACAGACTGGTTTTGTCGAAGACCAAGCGGAGTCTACCAGTCTGTAATCATTTTTCGTTTTATATCCAAATCAAGCGAATTGTTTCTCAGCACCGCACGAACAAACCCAAAGCGGCAACTTCATATGAATCAGTCAGATTTATTGGGGACATCGGGGAACACGACACAAGCAAAACATTCACGACAATGTTTTAATTAATCTATAACCCGTTCTTAAGGCCCTGTCACACCTTGACGATTTAGCCAGCGTATGCCTGACGTATGCAAAATTTGGCTAAACAATGGCACACGCCGAATACGTTATGGGTAAGTTTGTATACGTTAAGAGCACGCTGGCATACGTCGTAGTACGCTGAGGTGTTAGACAAATTTTCCGCTTGAAATTTTTCGACGTTGCCAGCGTATGACTCACACGTTCGCATAATGCTGCCATAAGTTGTAGGCACGTTACGCGATCGTTGACACACGTCGACACACGTTACTTGTAAGTTACTCATCAGTCGAAACATGTCGAGGTAATGTTTAGCGTACCGAAACTTATTTCTAACCTATGAGTAACGTTGTGTAGGCACGTTACGCGATCGTTGACACACGTCGACACACATTACTTGTATGTTACTCATAAGTCGAAACACGTCAATGTAATGGTTAGCGTCAGTGTTCTAGACTCCCTGGTTTTTTTTTTTTTCTTCGGTATGACGGTGATGTTAACACTTCAATTTCTAGTGCGGTTATAATATAATATAATTAATAGGCTGCCGCTCAACGATTTAAATCATGACCGCACTAGAAATCGAAGGGTCAACATCACCGTCATACCTAGAAAAAAAACAAACAAACAGGGAATCTGGAACACTGACGCTAACCATTACATTGACGTGTTTCGACTTATGAGTAACGTACAAGTAACGTGTGTCGACGTGTGTCAACAATCGTGTAGCTGCCTACAACTTATGCATACGCCAGCGTTTTACATACATTTTTAGACCTTGCCATACACTGGCTAAAACGTCAAGGTGTGACAGGGCCTTTAACGAGGGAGATACGTTACGAAGGGTCCCTAACGAGATAAGCCTTAAACGACATGCAAACAAGACATGGACACCATGCAGACAAGACAGAGTACTTGGTGATGTTTCATGGACGAGAGGAAAGTGTCAAAAGCACGAATGTGGCTCGTGACAAGCGGATGTCCACGGATACGAGCCCCAAGCTCGAGCATGCCGCGTGGCAAAAATGGCACTCGTCCTCCTTTTTCGCACCGCCCACGCATGTGGCCTCCGCGCGTTCTGACCCCGCATAAGGTCGACGGCACAAGACCGTCAGATCGATGGTGGGTTTCAGCTGGTTTGCACAAGGTCCAGCATACAAGTCCAGGCCTGGCCTGTTCACCAGGCCTCCTTCACAAAGCAGATCGCAGACAGACACAGCCGTCCCCTACACAGCAGATCACGACTCCCACCAGTCGTCTCTCATCCAGCTGGGGGCAGACAGACCTCATGCAGTCCTTTCCCTGCCTTTCCTTCGGCCCTGGCTCGCTTCTCCAGGCCACAGAAGGCAGACCCGGCACGCCCAGGTTCAGTTTCTCTCTCTCCCGATCGCACCACTGGCTTTCCTTTTTCTGCTCGCCTCCAAGCCCGAGCACGCCTCAAAGCCGACTGCAGTTTTTTACTTCTCCAGTTTCACTTCCTCTTTTCGGCGCTCATGGCCTCTCAGTTTCACTCCTCTTTTTGGCCACTCCCCCTCTCAGCGCTGGGCGGGGACTATTGTTCGGAGAGAGGAAGAAGAAGAAGAAGCTCTCGATCCACCACCAATGTACCAATGATGAACAGCCTCTTACACCTCCCAACACACATGTAACGTCAAATTACGAACAACCTGGCTAAACATGGATTTAATGGGGGATCTGGGCTAATCCTTATTTAATAACACACTAAGGGCCATTTCCGCAACAATATCTTGGTTGATAAGTGTCCACCCCCCTGAGTTAATACTTGGTGGAAGCACCTTTGACAGCAATTACAGCTGTGAGTCTGTTTGGATAGGTCTCCACCAATTTTGCACACCTTGATTGGGCAATATTTGCCCATTCTTCTGCACAAAACTGTTTAAGCTCAGTAAAGTTACATGGGGAGCGTTTATGGACAACAATCTTCAAGTCATGACATGGATTTTCGATTGGATTCAGGTCGGGGCTCTGACTGGGCCACTCAAGGACATTTATCTTTTTATTTCTTAGCCACTCCAGTGTAGCTTTGACTGTATGCTTGTTGTCATGCTGTGTTGTCATGGTTGTCATGCTGAAAGGTGAACTTCCATCCCAATTTCAGCTTTCTTGGAAAGGGCAGCAGGTTTTCCTCTCAGATTTTCCTCTATTTTGCTCCATCCATTTTCACTTCTTTCCTGACAAGTGCCCCAGTCCCTGCTGATAAGAAACATCCCCTAAGATCATGCTGCCACCACCATGCTTCACAGTAGGGATGGTGTTCTTTGGGTGATGTGCTGTGTTGGGTTTACGCCAAACGTAACGTTTTGCATCAAGGTCAAAAAGTTCCATCTTGGTTTTGTCAGACCACAAAACTTTTTGCCACATGGATTCAGAATCTCCAGTGTTATTTTGCATACCTCAAATGGGACGACTTCTTCTTCTTCTTCTTCTTCTTCTTTTTGTGTATGGCAGCTTGGCTGCCGGGTATCTATCATTTTGTTGGGGTGCGACTATGTCGCTGATGCTGTGCCCCTATACCAGTACACTGGCACTCATTTTGCCAACCTCCGAAGGATGACAGGCTGAGTCAACCCCACCTGGTGTTAATTCAGCAGGAGACGGGGCTCAAACTCAGGACCCTAAGATCCCAAGCCAGCCACCCTAACCACAACGCCAACACCAGGCTTAAACGGGACTCAAGGTGGGCGTACTGGCCAGCCTTGTGGAGGGCTTGGGATATTGCTGTCAAAATGCACACAGTGACCAATCTTTGCCACAAAGGCATGTAGCTCTTTCAAAGTTTCCATTGGCCTCTTGGTGGCCTCTCTGATCAGTCTCCTCCTTGCTTGGTCATCCAGTTTGGAGGGACGGCCTGCTCTAGGCAGGGTTTTGGTAGTACCATACGCCTTCCACTTCTTAATGATTGTCTTGACCGTGTACCAAGGAATATTCAAGGCCTTTGAAATATTTTTATATCCTTCCCCTGATCTGTGCCTTTCCATAACTTTATCCCAGAGGTCTTTTGAAAGCTCAATGGTACTCGTGGTTGAGTGTTTGCTGTGAAATGTACCACCCACCAGAGGGAACCTACAGGAACAACCAATTTTATTCTGAAATAATCAGAATCATTACAATTTAACACAGGTGGAGGCGAATTAACTTGGTGCATGATTTTGAAGGTGATTGGTTACACCTGAGCTAATTACCCTCGCCAAAGGAGAGGGCATTGCATTTGGGTCTGTCTGTCTGTTTGTCCGCATAGTACTTTAGTGTTTTTCTCCACAACTGCTTGTCGGATTGAAACAAAATTTTCACCATTGGAGTGACTACTCATGTAGAATGTCTTACTGATAATTATGACATCATAGGTCACGTGGTATGGCAGCCATGTTGGAAAAATGGAAAAACTTTGGACCTCTGTATCTCTGAAAACGCACTGGGGAAAAATATTGAACTTGGCACATAGCAAGTACTCCTCATGGGGAATGAGAATGATTTTGATGAAGTCATAGACGCCTTTGGTATGACGTCATAATTGCACATGTATAATGCTACATTGATCAGTATGAAAATTTATGAAGGTCAACAGAAAAAAATTGGTTAAGTCATCGGTCATGTGATTCAGCAGCCATATTACTTAAAAAAAAAAAAACCTTCAAAAATCTTCTTCTCTGAAGTGGCTGAACAGATCGAGGGGAAACTTTACACGTATGACCGCCTATCCGTGAGGAACAAAAGGTTCACATATGACATCATAGGTTGCATGGTTTGGCAGCCATATTGGACTGACCCTAAAACCAAACATACCCATCAGAGATGGGGAATGTCCCACCATTGAAAAAAAAATTAGAGCCTATATCACGATAACGTCGTTTTTTTCAACATGGCTGCCTGGCGGCCATATTGGATGTCCGAGCGGGCCGAAACCATGTTGGAAAAAGTTCCCCAGGGGTGAGGAACGTAGTAACCAAAAATAATTGAAATCAGATAAGCGGTTTTCCATTTATTACAAAAAACATTTTTTTCAAGATGGCCGCCCCAGTCGGGCATCTTGGATCCGGCCACGCCCAAAATCAATAGGGTTCTTCCTTTTCAGGTGGTACATGTGTGACCCAAATTTCAAATCGATATGGCGAACAGTTTATGAGTTATCGCACTCACAGCTATAAATGTTGACGCCCAGCCAGCCAGACGGATGGACGACCCGGGTGACAACAATATCCCCCTTCCGCCACGTGGCGGGGGATAATAAAAAAAAAACATCTTCTTCTCCAGAAGGGCTGGACAGATCGAGGGGAAACTTCACACAAATGTTCCCCAAGCCTTGGGGATACCAGGTTATTCATGAATAATTTATGTCATCCGGTCTGGCAGCCATATTGGATTGAGCGAAAATCTTAAATATATTCTTTATCTTGAAGCGCTTAATCAATCGATGAGAAACTTCACAATTATGATCCAGTAATGATGGGGAACATATGTTTTAAATATCAACCTGCTCGGACACATGGTGCTTGCAGCCATCATTATTTTTTTTGATCTGGGTTTATTTATTTATTTATTTATTTTTGAATAAGGCTCACTTGGCTGTGCGTAGATGGGTTGAGGTAGAGAGTAGCAGCTGAAATGGAAATCCTATCCACGTTCCTCCTGATGACTCCATCTTTGCTTTTTGCTTGTTACAATACCCTCGCCGAAGGAGAGTATTGCATTTGGATCCGCTTATTGGATTCGCTAGATATCCCTTATTGTCGGGTTTTCCGTCTGTGCATGTGTTGTGTGAGTGTGTGTGTGTGTCTGCAACGCGAGGCTCCACAGCACAAACCAGCAAACCGATTTCGATGAAACTTGGCGACCAGGTGCCATATGGGGTGGGAATGTGCGTGTTTGAGTTTCGTTGCCTAGCAACCACCCGTTGCTATGCAGCGGCTGAAAAACCGCGTTCACTATTTTCAATACTTGTCCTACAGTTTTGAATGTGGAGAAACGAGACTTCGGAATTAAACACTTCGAGATATTTAGAAAATTTTACTCGAGCCGATTTTTGATTTAGGTTTATTTTTCAAATGGTAGTCCTTCAAATATAGGCGTCTATTTACCATCATTTTTTTATGAGGGGCTCAGGAAAGTGGGCGGAGCTTAGGGAAAGTGGACGTGGTTGATGAAAAGCGGGAGTGGTGTAGAAAAGTGGGCGTGGCTTATAAAAAGTGGGCGTGGCTTATGAAAAATATGTGTTGCTCAGGAGGTGGTCAAACAGAGCATTGAGAGAAGTTTATCGGGTTTTCCGTGTGTGTGTGGTGTGGTGTGTGTGTGTGTGTGTCTGCAACGCGAGCTCCACAGCACAAACCAGCAAACCGATTTCGAAGAAACTTGGCGACCAGGTGCCATATGGGATGGAAGTGTGCGCGTTTGAGTTTCGTTGCTAAGCAACCACCCGTTGCTATGCAGCGGCCGAAAAACCGCGTCACTATTTTCAATACTTGTCCTACAGTTTTGAATGTGGAGAAACGAGACTTCGGAATTAAACACTTCGAGATATTTAGAAAATTTTACTCGAGCCGATTTTTGATTTAGGTTTTATTTTCAAATGGTAGTCCTTCAAAATATGGGTGTCTATTTACCATCATTTTTATGAGGAGTGCCAGTTGGCAAAATACGCAATAGGAAAAATCTTGCCAGGCAGAGGAACAATTGTATGTGAACCAATACGTCTTGGCAATGAATCTTCGTCGGTGGATCGGTCAGAATGAAAACATAGTATCCAGCGCTTCGATCCAGCGGATCCCTCGTCGCCTACCGGCTTGTTTGTTTGCTTGTTTGTCCACACAGAACTTTCATGTTTTTCTCCGCAACCACTTGTCGGATTGAGACGAAATTTTCACCAATGGTGCAACTACTCATGTGGAATGTTTTAATGAAAATATGACGTCATAGGTCACGTCGTGTGGCAGCCATGTTGGAAAAATGGAAAAATATGAACGCTGTATCTCTGAAACTACACCAAGGAAAAAACTGAAACTTGGCACATAGCAAGTACTCCTCATAGGATTGTCTGTGATTTTCTGACATCATAGGTGCCTTCGTTATTACATCACAATTGTATATGTAGAACGCTCCATCCAATCAATATGAAAATTTTTGAGGGTCATCTAGAGATAAAATGGTTCACAAATTTTTTTGATGATGTCATCGGTCAGCAGATTCGGCAGCCATATATATATATATTTTTTTTATCTTGCCAAAACGAAGTTTTGCAAGATATGTTAGTCAGTCTGTATGTTTTTTATTTTTATTTTTTTTAATTTTTTTTTGTTTGTTTGTTTGTTTGTTTGTCTGTAATCATGAAAAAAAATTCTGCAGACCACAGTTTTCATTGGAAATTTTTGTAACTTCGCATATCAGAGGCCTATGGAGGTCCCTTTCAGGCCATAAAATTTTGAGGTCAAGGTCAAAGGTCAAGGTCACTTTTTCGCAAATCAGTGTAATCGACAAAACCCTCATTTTTTGAGTAATTTTGATCGGATCGTCTTCAAACTTCATGGGAATATAGTCAAGGTCTGGCGCTCAGCTGTATATTTTTTGGTGGCGATTGCCTTGACCTTCATGTGTTTTTTTTGTTGTTGTTTTTTTTTTTATCTGTAATCACGTATAAATCACTCTGCAGAGCACAGTTTTCATGGAAATTTTGTAACTTCGCATATCAGAGGCCTATAGAGGTCCCTTTCAGCGCATAAAATTTTGAAGGTCAAGGTCAAAGGTCAAGGTCACTTTGTCGCAAATCAAGGGAGTCGACGAAACCCTTATTTTTTGAGTAATTTTGATCGGATCGTCTTCAAACTTCATGGAATATAGTTCATGGTCTGGCATTCAGCTGATTAATTTTGGTGCGATTGGCCTTGACCTTCATGGTTAACGCCTAAGGTCAAACATTTGACCCCAAGGTCAAATTTTCAAGTTTTAGGAACCATATCGTGTAGTACCTCAAATTGAACACCTCGATGAGTGCTTTCTAGATATATCAAGCTTGAGACATTATGACGTGATTTGGTGACGTTATGAGGCAAACGCATATTTTTTCATGGTTACTCTGTAGAACGATTCTCATCGGAATCTCTCGTAGGCAGATATTCCTCAAGGAGTCGCTCCTGGTGGATAGCAGCTCTGTTCACCTCAGTGTGACCTTAAAGAAGTCACACGTGGTCACCTTTTGGCAAGATACGGATCACCCTACGGGTGACATTGGTTTATTTTTTTTTTTTTTAAACCTTCAAAAATCTTCTCTAAAATGGCTGAACCAGTCATCACTGCCAACAGTTATAAAGTGGCAGTTCTAATTATGTCTCATTAATTACGTAACACACCAGTACACAAATGCCACACAAAACAAGTCCTGGTGAGGGTCTGCAATCTCCAATTGCTCTTTATCTTCAGTTTACAATTGCTATTATAAGGGTGGAAGGGAGACACTTATCCAACCAAGATATTCTAGTTATTTTTAATTAATTTTCTGAAATTTGTAGAATTTGTTTTTCACTTGGAACTTATGGTTTATGATGTGTAAATAAAGGTGGAAAAAGTCTGATTTAATGCAATTTAATTCCAGGCTACAAGGAAACAAAAGGTGAAAATTTTGAAAGGGGGTGTAGACTATCGGCACTGTCCATCCTATCGTCTAAAACAAGTGATTTTGATCAGTTTACCGACATCATTGTTTCGAGAGATAATACATGTATTTGAGAGTGCATTCCAATTGTCTGACAACAAAACAGATTTCGAATATCTCATTTAATTAAGTCATGATGATCTCGGCTAGGGTGATCGGGACAATTGGTGCGTTTTGAACTAATGGTGTTATAAGTTCCCATAGGCTGCAGTTTGAAAATTACAAGTAGTAAAAATTAAACAAATACATTAAATTAAAGCCAGGTCAACCACACATTCAATGATACAAGTCAGAAGGGCAGAAAAAAAAAACACATTTGGATTTATTACGGCACACGTGAGGCAGTTGTACCATCATAAACTAGGGTAGATCTATATACTGTACAGTACACAATGCCTGCCACACAACCCATGTGCCACCATCTCCAAGCTGCCACATGCCAACATGTAAACCTCCACCAATGACCTCACAATCAGGTAAGTTGTTTTGCTGTTTGTTTGTTTGTGACCTTACTGCTTTGAGCTCCCAATGTTAATTACAACGAAACTTTTTATGATCACATTTTTAATGACGATGCACCTGAATAGGGGTTTTAAACAGTCATGAGGTGGTCAATTAGTCATTTATCACTCTTCTATACCCTTTAGACTCAATTATGCCATTGAGACTCCTTAGACCTTTTGACCTTTTACACCCGTTTAGACCCTTTTGCGACATATACACCTTCTTCAACCCTTTCAACACTTTTCCGACCTATAGACTTTTTAAAGACCCTTTGGACAATTTAAGACCATTTGGACACTTTTAAGATCCTTTGGACACTTTAGACCCTTTTATGACCCTTCATGCCATTAGATCCCATCAGACATTTTGACCCTTTTTGACCTTTTAAGACCCTTAAGCCACTTTAGATCCCTTAGAAAATTGAAAAAAATTGCCCCTAAACTCGTTTTTGATGACCTTTTTCATGGACCATCGCATCACATTACAAGTTGCAATGACGAATCTAAACTGATATCCCAAAGTGAAACCGATGTTGAAAAGTGAAACTGAAACTACTGATCTATGGATCATCAGATGGGAAACCGGAATGAAATGCTGTGAGAAATACTGAATGGATATTGCAAAAAGCAAAGCTATGGGGAATATAGAGAGAAGGGGCAGGTTGGGGACTGAAGAAGCGATGTGGAGAGGGATAGGTGCCTAGAGATGGTTGGTTGGCATAGAAAGAACTTTCTTGATCTTCCATCAGGCGGTAGGCCCAAAACGTGCCTAAATCCATTTCCCAATCGAGCTTTCATAATATCACCATCACTCCCAAGCAGTACTTCAGAGGTACAATAAGCATATATTGGAAATCTTCACTGGTGGAATGGAACGAGGTTGCCAAGGTTACCAGCTCCACCGACTGCGATATCTACTCACTGAGATATTTCAACTGCATTCCCGTGTCTATAATACACACATCATTTGAGTGAGACATGTACGAACACGTCAGTGACAGGTACCTTGCTAGTAACTTATAAACGCGATGCGCACAGATTGCGGTGAGATGGAGAACATCATATCATATATATACGAGGTGTGTTCAAAAAGTATCCAACCTTAATTTTTCGTGCGTAAACAAATGAAAGCTAGGGAGGCGTGGTTTGGTGCACGTATGTAGGCGATCCTAATCCGTATGCGTGATATTTTCCCGCCTGCAGAAGCTGTCAGTCGCCGACAGACCGCCGATGAGTGAGGAAGTGCAAGTGAGGCCGTCGGATTTTCGTTTTTGACAAAATGACGGATCACTGTGGTCTCATCGCCAGTGATCACTGTGTTGAAGAAGTTGGGATCGCTGTTCACAGTCTCCAGCATGTCTGTGCGATCTCCAAACGAGTTGCTTCTGCTCGATCGTTAGCAGCTTTGGCACGAACTTCGCTGAGATTCTCCTTAAGCCCAAATCCTCAGTCACAATGGAATGAACGGATCCAATGCTGACGCCCGCTCGTCTGCAAGTTCTCTGATCGTGATTTGACGATCCTGCATCAGCAGGGTCCTCACTTGGTCAATGACTCTCATTTCGGGATGTTGAGGGCCTACCAGAACGTGCTTCACTTTCCACTGATGTGCGACCATCTTTGAAGCGGTAGTACCACTCTTTTATCGAAGTGGTGCCCATTGCTTCGTTCCCGAAGGCCTGTTGAATCTTGCGGATCGTTTCCACTTGGGAATCGCCAAGCTTTACACAAAATTTGATGCAGTAGCGTTGTTCAAGTTTTTTCGTCATTTTGTCAAAAACGAAAATCCGACGGCGCTCACTTACACTTCCTCACTTATCGGCGGTCTGTCGGCGACTGACAGCTTCTGCAGGCGGGAAATATTCACGCATACGGATTAGGATCGCCTACATACGTGCACCAAACCACGCCTCCCTAGCTTCATTTGTTTACGCACGAAAAATTAAGGTTGGATACTTTTTGAACACACCTCATATATATATATATATATATATATATATATATATATATATATATATATATATATATATATATAATATATATATAAGATGAGTCTGCGCATCCAGTCTGTGGGTCATTGTGCCACCCATTCTACAGGCCATGCCTTCCCCTCTCCCCAACGTCATAAGCACCCCCCCCATTAGCCAGGCCACGCCTTTCTGTCCAGATGCCCAGAAATGCCACCTTCTTTTTCTCCACATAGCTCTGAGAGTTCATAGACCTCTGCGAACCAATGACAAAATGCATCGTCCCGATGACGAGCGTCTGGCATTCAGCCCGTCGCCTACGGACATCAGATAGAGTTAGATATAGGGGTTATGTTGTTCAGACGTAATACCTCGATGATGTCCCAGCAAAAGACGTGTCGGACAGACGGAGAAATCCAGCTACTTAAATTTCACAAACAGACAAACCCATTGAGGCATTAAAAAAACAATATTATAAACAAAACAAAAGCTCACCTGCTTCAGGGAGCAAATATCCACCAACCATTTCCTTTACTGTATGAGTGTGCATCTCTGTTGCGGGATGAGAGGGAGGGGAGAGAGGTGGGGGCAAAAGCTCACAAGTGGCAGATAATGCATCAGGTTGCTCTGTATACATTATAAATCAACAGGATCCAAGGAGCAATAGCATAAATATATATATATGTATACAACACACACACACACACACACACACACACACAGTTGCGGTTCTGCAAAACCGCATGCCTCCAAGGCAATGGCACCCAACATACAGTGATCCCCAGGCAGTTATTTTGTTAGTCTTCGTGCAGTCAGACCTTCTCCTCATGTCTAATGGCTTAACGGGCCGAAGTGCATTACGTGGGTCCAAAGCTCGGTCTAATAATAATTAATTATATCTCTATCGTCTTTTCAATCCTGATTTCCATCAACCTTTCCTTTTATCCATGATACAAATCGAAGCAGGCACCGCACCCAGGCAGCCACCTGATGAGAGAATCACCACCAACACTGTATAGGACGTGCATAGCTCACCCTTTCATATGAATCTGCATACCGATTTACAACGGCATCTCACCTGTTTCAACCTTCGCTCGCCAAAAGCTCACCACCATCGACCACCAACATCTCCACACATGGGAAAAATCATCACACGCCTCCTCGCACCTCTGCATCGATGCAGTTTGCCACCAAGCAGAGGTGTTGCTGCACGGCCCAGGCCGCTTGGGCTGCGTGGCGCTGTGATGGCCAGCACGTTGGCAGCGCCGGCCACATCTCGCCGGGGAGTGCGCCGAATGGGGCGCGTGGACCGATGCGACTCTTGTCCAGTCACAAAACATGGCAGGACGGGGGTCGTGGCTAGGCTCTGGGCCCTGTCATGCCGGATGTGCGAATGAGACCCGCTTCTGGCCCGGAGCCTGCAGTCAGGGCCGGGATCCAATAGGATAGCACGATTCGGATGAGGCGCGTCACTTCGGGTCGTCGCCCCATCCTTCGACGGGGCTTATAAAAGGCGGATCGCGAAGCCGTCCGTTCTCTCTTCTCTTCTCTCTCTCTCTCTCTCGTCTCTCTCTCTTCTCTCTCTCTCTCCTCTCTCTCTCTCTCCTTTTCTCTCTCTCTCTCCCCGTTCTCCTCTCGCTCCATTCTCTCGTCTCTCTCCCCTCCCTGCACTCCTCGCTGCCTGCCTCACACTCGTCTCCGCTCTCTTCACTGCACCTCGTTTGCCTGTCGCTGCATCTGCACTCGGGGTGGTGTGCGACAGACGTTCTTCTGGACCAGTGCAGAGCACACGTTTGCACAAGCCCCGGCAAAGTGATTAAGCGGAGATAACAGCTGACTCTTAAGGTGGGATCGCTGAAGCGGAGTGTTCCCAAAGCGTACTGGGTTGCGTTGGTCGGCCGACCGCGCCAGGTATTGAGAGGCCGTTAGTTCTCATCTGCTCTCCTTCCTTCTGGCTAACTAATCTTCATCAGGTGTGTGTGTGTGTGTGTGTGTGTGTGTGTGTGTGTGGGTGTATGTGATGGCGCCTGTTGTAGAATAGGTAAGATTGTGGAAGATATAACGGGATAAGTCTCCTCTGTGTCTGCTTTTGTAAGTTGCTTGCCTTTTGTTGCACCCCACAAATTCCTTGCTATCCCTGTACAAAATAATAAACCCATTCACTGTGAAAGATACTTTCCTCGCCCGATTGTAAATAAATGCTTGTATAAGAAATGTTCCCAGCTCGTTTTCGTCTTTTCCTTCATTGGTCCAGCATGGTCCGTATCCTAGCTTAGTCATGACATTATCCCACAACGATTTGTTTTCTAGCCGGTACGTCCTTGGCAATTAAGCTCGTCTGCATCTGATCCGGTAAGGTGATCCAGTTTGAACAAGGCATACCGAGGGAGTGTCCCCTGGTAATTAAATCACGTGACCATTTTAGGTAACCGGTTCCATTAGAGTATTAGACGGAGGACCCGAAGTCACGTGGTTGAATTATTGGCGTTCAAGGTCGATTAGCAACCCGCCGCGTCACGGAGTTATCCGTGTGCGACGGCTTACGATTCCGGAGAGTCTGGTGGGAACCCGAGGAAGCTTCCCCCCACCTCGTAGTCTTCTCACCCCGACCCCGGGTCCGCAACAATATATTATATATATATAAATATATGTTTTTTTTGTTTTTTTAAAGAAGAAGAAGGTGCTTCGAACCAAAAGCAAAAAAACTAGATCGACTCTGCTAATTTGAGCAAAAAAGCAAGAGCAGAGCTGGTCTCAGGCGATGTTTCACCAGCTTCATAGCAAGCTTCTTCAGGCACAACAGACCAAGCTTTCATAATACTAGATCTACTCTGCTAATCTACTAATAAACAAGCAAGAGCAGGTCCTGTCTCAGGCGACATTTCACCCTCAGGCACGTCTATTGTGCCTGAGGAAGCCAGCCAGCTTCCTCAGGTGAAACGTCGCCTGAGACCGGGTCTGCTCTTGCTTTTCTGCTCAAATTAGCGGAGTTAATCTAGTTGTTTACTTTTGGTTGGAAGCGCCTTCTTCTTCTTTAAAAATGTGTAATCCCTACCGCCCCAATCTTATTCAACATATGTATGTATATACTGTGTATATATATATATAATATATGCTATATATATATAATATACATGTACATGCATATATTAAATATACATGCATATATATATATAATATAAATATACATGCAGATATATAAATATACATGCATATATATAAATATACATATATATATATATAAATATATATATTGTTACGGTTGTGGAAATTCGCATTACACCATAAAGAGTCCTCAGTGAGATATCTCGGTAAGTCCATGTGTAGTTAGCCCAAGCCCGTTGTATAGGGGAATACAGTGGGGAGAAAAAGTAATTTGATACACTGCCGATTTTGCAGGTTTTCCCACTTACAAAGCACGTAGAGTCGTAATTTTTATCATAGGTACACTTCAACTGTGAAAGACGGAATCTAAAACAAAAATCCTGAAAATCACATTGTATGATTTTGAAATAATTAATTTGCATTTTATTGTATGAAATAAGTATTTTGATACATCAGAAAACAGAACTTAATATTGGTACAGAAACCTTTGTTGCCATTACAGAGATCAGACGTTTCCTGTAGTTCTTAACCAGGTTTGCACAGACTGCAGCAGGATTTTGGCCCACTCCTCCATACAGATCTTCTCCAGATCCTTCATGTTTCGGGGCTGTTGCTGGGCAACACAGACTTTCAGCTCCCTCCAAAGATTTTGTATTGGGTTCAGGTCTGGAGACTGGCTAGGCACTCCAAGAACTTTGAGATGCTTCTTTACGGAGCCACTCCTTAGTTGCCCTGGCTGTGTGTTCGGGTCGTTGTCATGCTGGAAGACCCAGCCACGCCCCATCTTCAATGCTCTTGTTGAGGGAAGAGGTTGTTGGCCAAGATCTCGCGATACATGGCCCAATCTATCCTCCCCTCAATCCGGTGAAGTCCGTCCTGTCCCCTTTGCAGAAAAGCATCCCCAAAGAATGATGTTTCCACCTCCATGCTTCACGGTTGGGATGGTGTTTTGGGGTTGTACTCATCCTTCTCTTCCTCCAAACGGCGAGTGGAGTTTAAACCAAAAAGATCTATTTTGGTCTCATCAGACCACATGACCTTCTCCCATTCCTCCTCTGGATCATCCAGATGGTCATTGGCAAACTTCAGACGGGCCTGGACATGCGCTGGCTTTGAGCAGAGGGACCTTGCGTGCGCTGCAGATTTTAATCCATGACGGCGTAGTGTGTTACTTATGGTTTTCTTTGATACTGTGGTCCCAGCTCTCTTCAGGTAATTGACCAGGTCCTGCCGTGTAGTTCTGGCTGATCCCTCACCTTTCTCATGATCATTGAGGCTCCACGAGGTGAGATCTTGCATGGACCCAGACCGAGGGAGATTGACTGTTATCTTGAACTTCTTCCATTTTCTAATAATTGCGCAACAGTTGTTGCCTTCTCACAAGCTTGCTTGCCTATTGTCCTGTAGCCCATCCCAGCTTGTGCAAGTCTACAATTTTGTCCCTGATGTCCTTAGACAGCTCTCTGGTCTGCCATTGTGGAGAGGTTGGAGTCTGATTGATTGAGTGTGGACAGCTGTCTTTTATGCAGATAACGAGTTCAAACAGGTGCAGTTAATACAGGTAATGAGTGGAGAATGGGAGGGCTTCTTAAAGGCAAAACTAACAGGTCTGTGAGAGCCGGAATTCTTACTGGTTGGTAGGTGATCAAATACTTATCATGCAATAAAATGCAATTAATTATTTAAAAATCATACAATTGTGATTTTCAGGATTTTTGTTTTAGATTCCGTCTTTCACAGTTGAAGTGTACCTATGATAAAATTACAGACCTCTACGTGCTTTGTAAGTGGGAAACCTGCAAAATCGTCAGTGTATCAAATACTTTTCTCCCCACTGTATGTGGATTCATCCGGGCTGCGACGCTTTGAGTTAGCCATTTTTTCTTTCTCTATTGTTATTTTCGACCATTAAGCCGCCAACAACGCAAACAGCCACTACCTTTACCTTCACAACTCCATCCCGCAAACATCGCTTCACCGCCATTCCCAAACGACACCATAACCATCAAACCACCACAGAAAACCCTCCACCACCTTCGCCTTTCTCCTTCACAACCAACAACCGCACCACCTGTGAACACTGAACGTCGGCTGTCTAGGGTCCGTTCGGCGATTTGGTGCCAAACGCACCGAGCCGCGAGCGCGAAATGGCGGCCTTTCCGAGGGAGAAATTCGGATACAAATGATTCACGCCACTTCCCTCCGTCCAATGGGCGAGCGCGAGGCGGCTTGGCCCCGCCTCCAAGCGCGTGTATGTGAAGTCCGTTATGCAAATATGCGGATCAAGGGAGGTTCACGACCCTTTTTGCCCGACCAATGCTGAACAGAGGGTGGCGTGGCCCCGCCTCCAATCGCGTTTTGATCCGCATATTTGCATATCGGCTCCTCTGAGTCCTATAAAGATGCGAGCGCAAGGCGACTCGCGAGAAGAGAGGGTGAGTTGAGCTGAGAGAGAGGGTGAGTTGAGCTGAGAGGAGGGTGAGTTGAGCTGGGAGGAGTTCGGGAAGAGTTGGAGAGAAGTTGCGGAGGAGTTGCAGGGAAGACGGCGGACGGCGACGAGGTTGCGGTGGGGGTCGCTCGACTCGTCGCGGGATCCAGGCCAGCCAGCCATACCCTCTCCCTGAGCATCAGCGATTTCCCCCCCCCCCATTCGCGCTGAGATAGTGCCGAGGGGGCCCCGTTCCTCCCCCACCCTAAACGTGGTGCCAACAAGACCGCTCACGCGGAGCACGCCGGAGAGGACTCGCCGACCACGCCAGGGCACGGAGTCGGGGCGCAGCGGCGCGAACATTGCGGCTTGCCCACCATCGTCGTCAGAGGACGTGGGTAAGACCTCCCGGTCTCGTGACCTGGCCGATCCTCCAGGATCCATGTACATTTGGTCTACGGACCTGACTGCCTCCTCGCCTATGAGGGTGGCTTTCTTTTTCTTTGCTTTTTGTGTAAATGCTTGTGGTGGCGCCGTCTGTTAAGTAAAACTGCGTAAGTGTTGCCGTGTGTCGGTCTTAGTCGGTAGTATCTCTCTTTTCCTGTTTCTTTCTGTGCTTGAATACGTGCCTTTTATTATTATTACTGTAACTGAATACGTGCCTTCTGTGCTGTCTGTGTGTGGAAATAAATGTGCTTGTCAATTGTTCCGCTTTGCTTCGTCTCCTTCCTTTTGTTGACTCTCCATCTGCATGCGTAAGAGATTGGTAGTGGTGGTAAGTTCCGGTAACTAATCTGAACCGTTGAGGTCGACGATAACTCCGCTCGTTATCTCTGCAGTACGGAACGAACCGCTTAAGCGGTTCGTGTCCGAAGTCGACCTGCGGCGAGGTACGATCGCCCGATTAACCATCCGCGTAGGTACTTAGGTAGGTCGAGTTTGGCGAACAACCCTATCCTACGCGGGTGGCCGATTGGCACGATTGTGGTGAGGTCGAAGACCCACCCGTGACTAGCTCCCCGGCGTTGTTCCGAGAGGGTCACGACTGAATTGTCCGTCCGGTGGGCCACGTGCCGCGATTCGAGTTACGTGGCCGATCGCACGCCGGCGGGCGCGAATTCGCAAACAATATATTATTTATATTTACGTGTGCGCGTAATTTGACGTATCTCCTCCAAACTGCCGGACGGATTGTCGCCACTTTCGGCATGGCATTGCTCTGTGGTCTAATGACAGCATGGGCTATGTGAGATCGCGCCAGACGGACAGGTTTGGAATTTTGGCGATTTCTATTTTTTTTACATTCGTTTGCATGGCGACGTTGTGACGTCACTGCTGAGGGCGTCATGACGTCATGACATCATCGGTCATTCGCTGACGTCATTACGTCTGTCGTCGACAGACCGTCACTGCCGAGAGGCGTAATGCCACTCCTAGAAAACAGCGTCTGCAATGTAAAACCCTCTTCTGCACATGCTGACTACTCAGAAGGTGCATTTGACACAAAAAAATGTAACAACATTGTATATAAAGAAATTCTATAAATCACATTGTGAACACCGGATATATTGCCATCCTAACGAACCTCACTTTATAAACTTCGCGTGGAGCGCGGTTTGGCTAGTTATGCATTAATGCTCGATTATAGTTGAGGTGTTCAATGTGAGCACCCCACGCACACAAATGCATTCACACAAATTGTGAAGCTTTCAGTGATTTTCTGCAAGTTTTAATGGTTACTGTCTGCACATTAGCCTCGACTGCTGCCTTTAGATCAGGTTCAGATCTGAGTGTTTCTTATAGACGTTATCCTTACAAGCTCCCAGAGGAAAAAAAAATCCAGCAGATTGTGGTCGGGGCTGTGTGGAGACCATTCATTTTCCCCATACGCAAACTGAGAACTCGTCCGAATTTTTGATACAGAAAGGCAATCGTTTCGTTGGCTGTATGCGGGTAGCAAGTCTTGCATGAACCACTGTCGCCGAGCGCTGCAGTGCTCATCGATTGCTTCAAGTCTTCGTAAAATGCATTGACAATCGACCGGTATCGTTCTTTATTGATGTTAACCGTTGTTCCATTTTTGTCTTCAAACCAATGCGGCCCAAACACACCTCTGTAGCTGACAGCCACAAAAGCAGTGACTTTCTGGCCTTAAGCGACTTCTTCTTCAACCTCACCTGGGCGTTGACTTCCACAGAAATGTTGTTGTGTGAATTGACAGCACCATTGACGTGAAGTGTGCCTCGTCACTTAACCACACATCATGGATCCAGTTTGGGTTTGCCTCCATATTCTGCTGCAGCATCTCACACACAGCGACTCTGTGCTTTATCCCCATCGGTCAATTTATGGGCTTATTGTGATGTGGTAAGGAAAGAGGTTTTAAATCTTGTTTCATTATTCTTCTGATACTGCTGGGAGTGAGACCCAGTTTAGCCGATCTTTGTCGATGCGATTTCTTCGGACTTTGCACGACTGATTCACGAACTCGTTCCATGTTTCCTTCACACCGTACACTTCTTTGCGACCGGACCTTCCCTTGTTAATGTTGAGAATCGTCCCTTCACTTTTGAACTTTTTCACAGTTTCCAAATCGTGGCTTGCTTGGCTTGTTTCTGGGATGCACTCCATATTTAGTGCAGAACCTCTCTGGACGGAAGCAATTGATTTGGTCTCAAAATACCACGTGACAATGTTTACTCTTTGCTCCAGAGAAAACGTCATTTTTTGCATAGAATACTTTGGTTACGGTTGAATGACTTCTCTAAAGATCATTGATCACTCCTGCAACACAAAAAAAATTAAGGTAATGACTAAAAGCACAAAGGTCATTTGAAGCGGTAACCTTTAATTGACACACCATGTGTATGCATATATATATATAATATATATATATATATATATATATAATATATTATATAATATTAGGGTGGTCCAAAAAAGTCGAAAAAAATAGAATGTTGCTCCACAAGCTTAAATTATTCTAATATGATCCAATAACGCGCATAATTTTTTTTAGCTTGATCGGAGGTGATTTAGAGGTCGCTCCATATGACGACTTTTAGTCTCATGACTTGAATAAACTAGGGTATGGTCAGGTACGATTACGGTATTCTGGATGTCCGAGGTGGAAATGGAGTGCATTTTCGAACTCTATGGGTCGATTTACTCTAAGAAATGACTGCACCGACATTGAATTCACTACCATTTCGAAAATATGACCTAAAACAAGATTTATCATGAAACTAATTTCACCAACTCATGAAACTAAAAGTCGTCATATGGAGCGACCTCTAAATCACCTCCGATCAACTTAAATTTTTTTATGCGCATTATTGAATCATAGTGGAATAATTTTAAGCTTGTGAGCAACATTCTATTTTTTTCGACTTTTTTGGACACTATATATATATATTATATATATTATAATATATATATATATATATATATATATATATATATATATATATATATATATACATACATATGAATAATATTGGGGTGGTTGAGATTATACATTTTAAATGGATAAAATGCACATCCAGCCAGAAAGTACTAATCTACTCTGCTAATCAACTAATAAACTAGAAGGGCACTCGGTAGAGCATATACCTCTGCCACGCAATTCCTGATCCCCGAGAACATATCGGGCCCAATACATTTTTGAAATATCATGCTACACAGCACGATATCGTTTTTGGCCTAATCTCTCAATGGTGAAGAATCACTTTCAAAATTAAATAATTCTCGTATCCAGATCCGGATTCCGGATCTTCACCAAAATCTAACCAGTTCGTCCTTGTCACACAGCGAACCTGTCCACAAAAAAATCCATCCATAACTTTTTGAGATATCCTGTACAGAGACAAACAGACAGAAAGGGGTGAAAACAATCTCCTTCACCTTCGGTGGCGGAGGTAACAAGCAAGAGCAGATCCTGTCTCAGGCGACATTTCACCAGCTTCCCAGTGAGCTTCCTCAAGCCAAGAGACACCCTGAATGCATTATTGGCTATATATACATATATACATACACAGACATGGAACAATGAAATAACTTGTTGTGGAAAAAGTGCTCTGTGGAATGTGGTGAAGTGATTGCACGTGTCGCTGCTTGTACCTGAATAACTGACAAACCTTTGGTTTCATTATTGGCAGTGCGATAAAGAAAACATGCGAAACACTTCCTGGCAGTTCCCCTCATATACAAGGTGTATGGTCCTGTCTTAGCAACAAAGTTGATGTACAAGTTGACTGTCAGTTTGCAGACCAATGGCCTATGAAGTCGGAGAGTGGGCAATGATAAACTTAATCAACTACTACTACTATTTTTGTGGCCCAAATTAATCTCAACTTCTTGTGGGGTTAGCCACACTATTTTTTACTCTTCACACCTAATCTATCCCAAGCATCCTCTCTGCACCTCCACCTCTCTCATATCCCGCTCAACCACCTCCTTCCACCTCAGTTTTGTTCTGCAGCTTCTCCTCCTGCCAACTGCATCCATATGAATGACCTGCCTGAGCACATCACCCAACCATTGCAGACAAGGCTCCTGTGTAACATCCCTGACTCCTGCAAACCTTATAATCAACATTTCTCTTAGTTTTCCTGAGAGAGATCCCTATGAGCCCTGTCAGCATCCACACCTCCGTCCTCTACAGCAATCGCTCTTCTTTCCTCATAACACTAAATCCAAAAAAACAATCCATTGGGACCATACTCTGTACAGAGTGTTGGTACTGCTGAAGCAGTCTCCTGGGCTATTGGGCACAATCCTGGATGGGTCACCACTCCGACGCAGGATACTCGAATGGCTCAATCATCCTGGCAAGGTGATACTCATTTTGCCGACCTCAGAAGGATGACAGCCTGAGTCAACCGCACCTGGTATTAATTGAACGGCCAAGCAAGATTTGAACTCAGGACCCGAGGATCCCAAGCCCACCACTCCAGCCATTATTCCAACACCAGGCATATAAGACCAAATACTTGCATATAATTCAGGTTCCTTGACCAACAAATCAAAGATGCATATATCGTCCTTCCCAATAAACTGATCTTTGTCTGCCCAACCCATAAATATTTTCTGCATAAGTGAGACGATAAAATAATTCCATTTTTTCATACAAGATACCATTCTAACTGCATTTTTGTTTTTTGCTGTTTTGGATACACCGTCGAGACTCGTATAAAGAGCTAACAACCAGAACATACAAGGGAAGCAGAGACAAAAAGGGCGGGGGGGGGAGAGGGAAGGAAAAAAGTGTGGAACAGAGACATAAGGAGATCTGTGGAGAGGGATGGGGCGGGGAACACGGGGTAAACAGATGGACAGACAGGACTTTCAGGTCCTTACATGACAGGACTTTCAGGAAGGAAAGCAGGGAATTTGAAGGAGGTGGGTTTGGGGTGGATAGTGGGTAGAAAGATCGTGTTTTGACGGGGAAGATAAGAGATGGTGGTGAACAGCTGTTTGAAGACCTGGAGGGAAAAGAGGACTGAGAGAGTGTTGGGAGTTTGTTCCAAAGGTGGGGAAAAGAGGAATGAAAGAGTGAAGTGAGCAGTGATTCTTGATTTGGTACTTTTACCAGAAGGGGTTGCTGGCAGACTTAAATGCCCTGTAGAATATGGGGGGGACATACTCAGACAGAGCAAGGGACGGCAGCGGAGAGGAGATGGTAGAGACAGAAAGACCACCACCTGCCTGCGTGAGAGAGTAGGTCCAAGGCTCAGCCTCATCGTGGGAGAAACCAATGATCCTAAATGCCTTGGTTTCCACAGCGTGAAGCTGAGAAAGGTGGGAGGCGGGAGCGCCAGCCCATAGGGGAAATCAGTACTCCATCAGGCTGCGGATGAAAGGTTTGTATGTGGTCAGGAGTTCAGGTGTGCCAAGGAAGGACTTTGCACGATGGAGGATGCCCAGTCGGCGACTGGCTTTGAAGGCCAGCTTGGGAATGGGGCTTTCCATGCAATAGTCAGACCCAGAAGCTTGAATGAAGGACTTTTCCAAGAGGATTGTGAGAAAGAGATGGGGGGGGGGGGGGGGGGGGGAAGGTTCCCAGACGTCTTTCAAGAGAGACATAGTGAGAGTGTGAGATTTGTCACGATGGAAAGACATGTTCCACGTGTTGGACCAGCTTGTTGTTTTATCCAGATCTGCAGAGAGTGAAGAGGTCTACAATGTCTGAGTATCTTTATCAAACCTCAGCCTCGACGGAAGAGCAAAACCGTTGTACTTACTCAACTTCAGGATCAGCAGACGTTGTACAATTCGGAAATTGGACGGTTGAAAACAGCTTCAACAAGAAAGAGCAATCAGGGATTGCAGACCCTCGGCAGGACTTGTTTGGTGTTGTGAAATTTGTTGAAATCATCCATAATGTGTAAGCATTAGCACGTAAAGTGTAATCATCAGTAATTTCTCCATACTATTGAATTAATCCAGAAGATCTTGAAGGAATCCAGTTAGCAGATAGGAAGCAGCAGTAGCTTTCATATGCAGCTCAAGGGTTTGGTGTAGCATTATTGGCTGAGGGCACGGCTGTTTCGCTGATGCAATGCCCTCTGTAGTTTAGGGCAGTAATTTGGAATTTGGCCATTGTGCCAGCGATAGCTCACCTACCCTCAGCATCAGTAAGTATAATCAGGTCCTTTCTCCAGTGCGGAAATACAATTTCCGACAACCACTGAGTTGCACTATACGGTACACAACACGGTTCAGTTGAGACAAACCATGTTTTTCAGTTTTATTATATAGATTATATAATATAAATAATGAAACTGCTCATGTTCCAATAGTACGTAATTAATAGATGTACTCACATTCCAATAATATGTACATAATAGATGTACTCACGTTTCAATAGTGCATAATCATTAGACGTACTCACGTTGTGTATGGACAGACAAACAAACAAGAAGGCGTCAGGTGGTAGCCTTACAGGTTGACGAAAATCATGCAAATTATGTCACCGTCACCTTGACCTTTGACATATATAGTCAAAAAACATTGACAGCCTCACTTTTGTCCTTCGGAATCCTCTGGTAAAGTTTGACGAATATACAGTAGCTGAAAGCGTTCGCAAGTTATCGCACTCACAGACAAAGAGACAAACATACAAACAAATGAGACAGACTGACATACGATGAAAATTTTCAATGCAATACAGTAAGTACCCTCTGACAAACAGACCCAAATGCAATACAGTACCCTCTCCTCTGGTGAGGCAACATAACCACGGCAACACAACACAAAAGCTCAGCTGCAGGTACATTAACACCCAAACTTAATCGATTTTTGGTAAAATAAATCTGACAAGTTGCTGTAGCAGGTTAGCCCTTCACAGAGCATCATGGTAGACACTTGGCAGGCACGACATCAGTGGGGACAATAATCCGGCAGTCTTCAGGATTCATTCAATGGTGTTTTTCATACAAGAGTTGTCCTTTCGGACGGACGGTATCAGAGTCACAGACACACAGATAAAAGATGAAATCATAAATGTGGATAAAATAAACGAATGTAGTTTAAAATCATTGGCACAAGGAGTAAAAGCCTCAGAAACATACCTAGATTCAAGATTACAAACTTGATGCATGATTACAAACTAGATTCATGATTACGAACTCGATGCATGATTATAAACTAGATACGCGATTATAAACTAGATTCATGATTACAAACTCGATGCATGATTACAAACTCGATGCATGATTGCAAACTCGATGCATGATTATAAACTAGATACGCGATTACAAACTAGATTCATGATTATAAACTTTATGCATGATTACAGCCTTAGATACGTGATTACAAACTAGATTCATGATTATAAACTAGATACGTGATTACAAACTCGATGCATGATTACAAACTAGATTCATGATTACAAACTCGATGCATGATTACAAAGTCGATGCATGATTGCAAACTCGATGCATGATTGCAAACTCGATGCATGATTACAAACTAGATTGATGATTACAAATTCGATGCATGATGACAAACTAGATTGACGATTTCAAACTAGATTCATGATTATAAACTAGATTGATGATTACAAACTCGATGCATGATTACAAACTAGATGCATGATTACAAACTAGATTGAGGACACACACACGACTAGGATTGAATGATTACAACTAGATGATGATTACAACTAAATTGATGGATAAACTAGATTCAATGATGACAAACTGATTATGTTCAATCGATGATATTACAACTAGATTCACGATTAT
>CM068965.1:60270283-60292685 GCA_035128595.1 Eptatretus atami | reverse complement strand
ATGCTGGTGACGGACGTGACACACACGCACACATTTCGGGATGTTTTCACTTCACGGACGACAACTCTTCTAGCGAGCGAGCCACGATTCTTCCCCCCCCCCACCCCGCACCCCCCGAATCATCTGTTGGGTACCATGTCTGTGTTAAGACTGGAGCTGAAGTAAGTCAACCCCCCGATAAGCATCTGCTCTTTGTCTCTTTCCTGGCATTTTGATTGATTTTGCTTTGAAATTCATTCTTCATTTACCTCAGAAATTAAAAAGTTCTTTCCATTTATTTATTTTATTATGAATAAATCACTTGTCGATTTCCAACCTGTCCGTGTTTGTTCTTTCCTTCCATTGGTCTAGCATTGTCCAAACCTCGATAGCCTGGGAGGTAATTACCACAGATTTGACCAAAAATCGTCGGCACGCACCAGCGGTTAGAACGCTCGTCCGCCGTAATTAAAATCTAATCGAGATAACAGTGGTGCTTTGCCGAGGGCATGCTCCCCGCTCAGGTAACCATGTGACCTCTAGTTAAACGGAATAATTAGACGGTGGACACTGGAGCTCGTGGTTGACTGGGTGGCGTTCATGGTTCTAAAACAACACACAGTGCCGCAACGTTAATTGTGAGCAGTGGCCCTAGGTCCGGCTCTACCGGGGACAACCGGGAATTAATCCCCCTGAGTGACAAGCTGGTGTCTCGGTACCTGTGGCTGCAACAACATGTATACACAAATACCACCTGTTGCTTCGCTGATGAGAATACTGAGAGGGGGCAGAGAGAGGGGTGGGGGAGTGAGGAGGTAGAGGGAGAAAGAGAAAGGAGGGAGGGAGAGTGAGTAGTGGTGAGGGAAGGGAAGGCGGTGAGCGGTGAGAGTAAGGGAAGGCAGATGTTCGGTGGAGCGTTAATTCCGATTCATACTGTCTCATCAAAATGCATAAGCATGGAATAACAGTGAAGATGGAAACAAAATAATTTCTGAAATCCATTTTCTACCAGTCATATTATAAATACCGCCCAGACATATCTGGAGATAAACACAGTCCGGACACTTCGGAGACAAATAACGCCTGGATGCATCTGGAGACAAACTCCCATCCATACATATCCGGAGACAAACTCCCATTCAGACAGAAACTCTGTCCTGATGCATCCGGAGACATACCGTCCAGACATGTCCAGAGCAAAGCTATCTGGAGACGAATACCGCTCGGACAGGTTTGGAGACAAGCTCCCGTCTGGACATAAATACCGCCCAGACACTTCCGGAGACAAACTTCCATCTGGACACATCTGGCGATAAATACCACCAGGACATTACCACCGAACAGACACGTATGGAGATATCCACTGTCCAAATATAACCACTGTCTGGATATGTGCAGAGACAGAGAGAAAGAGAGAGAAAGGGGGAGGGGAGAGTGAGAGAAGAGTGGGAAGAGGGTGCTGCACTGTATTGGGATGGGGTGGAGCAAGGATGGTACAAAGAGAGAGAGAGAGAGAGAGAGAGAGAGAGGTGGGAAGGGGTTATTAGCAGAGAGAATATGTTATGCTTTATGAACAACACACATACACACACATTAGTGCTTTGCCAATATCGGCTATTTTTCAGGAATCGGCGGGTTGGTGTCAGTGTGATTACCAACTCCAGTACATAATGTTTACAACCCAAAAACCTTGAGTAGGTCTCACCGAAAAACAATGTTGCATTTATATAGATGCTTCAGAGAGATGTGCACAAACATTAATCTTTATAAACAGCTGCATGTCTTCTTCTTCTTCTTTCGGCTGCTCCCGTTAGGGGTCGCCACAGCGGATCATCCGTATGATCCGCATAGTGATTGGCACATGTTTTACGCCGGATGCCCTTCCTGACGCAAACCCTGGTCGCCTCTTACGACACAGGGATATGGTACACCTATTTTAACAGGGGTATACACCGGCCCAGTATACTGGTACTCATTTCGCCGACCTCGGAAGGATGACAGGCTGAGTCAACCCCTGGTGTATTAATTCAGTGGCCGAACGGGGCTTGAACTCAGGACCTTTTGGATCCCAAGCCGCTGCTCTAACCACTGCGCCAACACCAGGCTTTATAAACAGCTGCATGTGACAGGTGAAAAAAAATTGGCTCAGTAATTTAGAAAACGCGTTTATACGGCAAACGGCTCGGAAATTGGGTGTTATCAAATATATTTTACTTTGAAACTCACAAAGAGATACATATAACCTTTGTAAAGCAATCCCAATAGCCAAATGCTTTAGAAACAGTCGCAAGGACAAAGAAAAACCTGATAAAACCTCCATAAGATATGGGATGAAACTTTGCCACCACAGCGCATGTAACAGGCATGGCATACCCACACACCCGCGGAGAGTCCCTACAAATCCAAATATACACATATGTACCACGTCCATGTGCGCTATATAGTACCTCTACCTTGTAGTCACTGTCGACTGTACATCCCGATCTAAACACGAACTGTACTGCTATCGTCTGCAGGGTGCTCTGTAAGTAGGTGAAGCACTCAAGCAAGCACTCCAACGGAACGCCTGGCTTGGCAAGCGATTACTGGTCATATAAACTCATGCACCAGGAAACGCCCAAGCAATCTCCGAATTGGACAAGGGAACACTTTTTTAGGAGTCGGAAGTGCTGCTGGGTTCAAATCGAGCTTAAATTTTGTAATTCCGCTTAATTTAAGAGATTCTTGACATGTGTGGAAAAATCGCATGTGTGGGAATGAAATAAAGCCACGAATGCTGGCGTCTCCGGGTGTTTATAAGCATTGCAATGGACCCAGCGATTCATAGCTATTATGAGCAGGCAATCGATTATATGAGAGAGGAAAGTGAAAAAAAACCTTTATCATGAAGAAATCATTGTGGCCTGTTCCAAGTCAAGGCATGGTTGAACATGCCAAAACACATGGCAGCTTCAGACCCCAGCGAGGTCACCCAGGATATGCCTTAAGACCCCAGAGAGTGAGGTGGCTGAGGATTGTCTGATAAAGGATATAATTAAATAAGGCTGTTAATTATCTTCAAAAGGGGTGTTTTAATTAACCCAAAACACCCATTTTTTACTCACGCACTTCCTGGATTTCCTTATTATACAATGGAAGGTTTCAGACTGCTAGGTTTTATATATACACACACACACACACCACACACACACACACACACACACACACACACACACACACACACACACACACACACTTATTAGTAGAGATATATTTAAATAGTTTTTAATTTTGAAATGGCTTTAATTTATAAATAGCTTAGTTTTTAAAAAATATATGTTAAAATAGCTTTAATTTTAAATACATATTTAATAAGGTTTAATTAGAAATAGCTTTAATTTTAAAATATATATTTAAATTGCTTTACTTTTATAATGGTTTTAATTTTTAAATGTATGTTTAAATAGCTTTAATTTTGAAATAGCTTTGATTTTAAAATATATATTTAAATTGCTTTACTTTGTAATGGTTTTAATTTTTTTATATATGTTTAAATAGCTTTAATTTTAAAATATACAAGTCTGAAGACGACGATAGTTCACGAGCCGCGTATTTGACGATGTAGATAGTTTCAGAAGTCAAGGATGAGACAATGTGATAATGTTTGACCAAGTTATAAAAAATGATCAACATGATGTGGTACGAGTGACAGGTTATTAGCTGCAAAATGTCGAAAACCCGGTTTCATTCAACAACTTTAAAAATTTGACCTTTGCATAACCTTTAAAGGTCACAAAACAATGTTGTGGACATTAAAATAAGGAAACAGGATACGGCTATAGCTTATTGGAGTTAGTTCGTCGAAGAAGGTCGAAAACCCAGTTCGATTCCCACAACTTTTGAAAATTTGACCTTTGTGAACTTTAAAGGTCAAACATCAAGGATTATGACCTTTGGTGGAGAACTTCCTCTGGAACATTCCAGAAACAATATAACGTCATATAGGCTATATGGCATTTCGCACTCCTCGGATTATCCATACTTTGATGAAATCAGCGTAAAAACAAATTTGAAGGGGGCGCCACGGGCAAGGTGTTCGAGATAGAGCAAAATGGTGTCAATAGTTTAGGTGGGGAATGACCTTAAGATTATGCATAAAAAAATATTGTCATCCTAGCTCTCAAGTTTGGGCGGTCGTATGATTTTTTATGTCAAAATTCGCAATTTTCTAAGTTCGTGACCTTGTGACCTTTACCTTGGGACGAAAATGAAAAATCGAGCTCTGTGGGGCTATGCAGGTGCCATTGGGCTAACCAAATACCGAAGCCCCTGCCAGATTCGACAAACCCCCTAGGAGGAGATGCAAATTGAAATCGGCTACCCCCTAAAAACACAATTCGCAATTTTCTAAGTTCGTGACCTTGTGGCCTTGACCTTGAGACGAAAAATGAAAAATCGAGCTCCGTGGGGCTATTGCAGGTGCCATTGGGCTAACCAAATACCGAAACCCCTGCCAGATTTGACAAACCCCTCGGAGAAGATAAATTTTTATGTCAAAATTCGAAATTTTCTAAGTTCGTGACCTTGTGCTTACCTTGGACGAAAATGAAAAATCGAGCTCCGTGGCGCTATGCAGGTGCCATTGGGCTAACCAAATACTGAAACCCCTGTCAGATTCGACGAATCCCCTAGGAGAAGATGCGAAATTGCAAATTTGGGATACCCCCTAAAAACAGAAGTTTTTTGGGCGTGGCTCCGCCCATGATGGGCGCACCACGCCCATTCTCAGGAAAACACAACTAGATCATGATATAAACCTCCCTCCAAAATTTTATCAGCATCGGATCAAAACCCATGGAGCTATGCTCGGGACAGACAGACAGACAGACAGACAGACAGACAGACACACAACAATAACGAATATAGTGGTCACTTATTTTTTTCGTGAACCAATTATTTTTTTCGTGAAAATATTTTTTCGTGAACCAATATTTAAATTGCTTTACTTCTATAATGGTTTTAATTTTTACAAGTCTGAAGACGACGATGGTTCACGAGCGGTATTTGACGATGTAGATTGTTTCAGAAGTCAAGGATGAGACAATGTGGTAATGTTTGACCAAGTTATAAAAATGATCAACATGATGTGGTACGAGTGACAGGTTATTAGCTGCAAAATGTCGAAAAACCGGTTTCGTTCAACAACTTTAAAAATTTGACCTTTGCATAACCTTTAAAGGTCACAAAACAATGTTGTGGACATTAAAATAAGGAAACAGGATACGTGCTATAGCTTATACGTTAGTTCGTCAAAGAAGGTCGAAAAACCCGGTTCGATTCCCCAACTTTGAAAATTTTGACCTTTGTGAACTTTAAAGGTCAAAGGTCAAGGATTATGACCTTTGGTGCAGAACTTCCTCTGGAACATTCCAGGAACAATATAACGTCATATAGGCTATATGGCATTTCGCACTCCTCGGATTATCCATACTTTGATGAAATCAGCGTAAAAACAAACTTGAAGGGGGCGCCACAGGCAAGGTGTTCGAGATAGAGCAAAATGGTTTCAAGACTAGCAAAAACACAACTAGATCATGATATAAAACTCCCACCAAATTTTATCAGGATCGGATCAAAACCCACGGAGCTATGCTCGGGATAGACAGACAAACAGACAAGCCGGTAGGCGGACATGGGTAGTCGACTACCCAATATAACCTGACGCAATGGGCCCATTCGATGGGAATGACCTGAGGATTAAGCACAAGAAAATTCATGATTCTAGCTTCAAGGGTTAATGCTGCAGATTGTTTTTTCGTTAAAATACCCCCACATTTAGAGGGTTTTTCGGCCGTTGCTAGGCAACGGAGGGGTCCATAGCAACGGTTCTTTCTCACACATAACTAGGACATACCATGAATCTACCATACCAGTTTCATGTATATCTGACTCATAGTCTCTGAGATATAACGAACTTCGTTTTTTTATTGTTTTCGACCAGGGTTCATTCAAAGTCTATCTTCTCCGACAGTTTTCATAGGATCCGCGTGGAAAATTTTGACAAATATGGCTGAATGTACTGCCCACAGTCGCTCGTGGCCCGATTTTTGATTTTCGAAAAAATAAATCTTTTATGATTTTTCAAAAATTTCAAAGTCCCATTGCTAGGCAACGGTGGTGTCCATAGCAACGGTTCTCATTTGCACACAAACTAGGTCATGGTATGAACCTAACAACCAAGTTTCATCGAAATCACCATTGTATTAACGGAGCACTGGACCGAACAGACAAGCACAGACAAGCCCAGACAGACAGACAAACATATCGACGGAAATACTGATAATAAGGGTAGAAAAAAAAATCTCAATTTTTTTTTCGACTAGATCGACTACCCAACAGACAGACAGACAGACAGACAGACAGACACCAATAACGAATATAGTGGTCACTTATTTTTTTCGTGAAAATATTTTTTCGTGAACCAAAATATATGTTTAAATAGCATTAATTTTTAAAATACATATTTGAATAGTCTCACTTTTAAAATGGCTTTAAGTTTTTATATACTGTATATGTTTCGAGAGCTTTAATATTGAAATTGCTTTAATTTTAAAATATATATTTAAATTGCTTTACTTTAATAATGGTTTTAATTTTTAAATATATGTTTAAATGGCTTTAATTTTTAAATATATGTTTAAATAGCTCTAATTTTTAAAATATAATTTTTAATAGCTTTAATTTTAAAAATATGTACTTAAATAGCTTTACTTTTAAAATGGCTTTCATTTTTAAATATATGTTTAAATAGCTTTCATTTTGAAATAGCTTTAATTTTAAAATATATATTTATATAGCTTTACTTTAAAAATGGCTTTAATTTTTAAATATATATTTCAATAGCTTCAATTGTGAAATAGCTTTAATTTTAAAATATATATTTAATTGCTTTACTTTTATAATGGTTTTAATTTTTTAATATATGTTTAAATGGCTTTAATTTTTAAATATATGTTTAAATAGCTTCAATTTTTAAACAGCAGTAGAAGTAGTAGCCATAGTATGAGTGAAAACAACATACCCAAAATATTTCCATTTGTGAAAAATATTTTACTGGTGTCTCAAATTGTTTTTTCATGTTTTAATAAATTTAGGGATGTCTTTATTGTGTATGCAAATATCAGGGATTTTTGACACCCTCCCCCCCCCATTCCCTGTACAGGCTCTTTTTTCCCCCACCACCCCCCTCCCCATCCCCCTTTACCTCTATCTCCTCTCAAACTTTTTCTTCTCTCCCCTATCCTTCCTTCTCTCTCTTATCCTCTTTTCTTTCTTTTCTCATATTTATTGAACCCATCTAAATTACTTGGACTGCTGTGTATAAAGCTTCTGCTGCTCAAGACCGTTCGTGTATTGAGCTTATATATAGTGTGCAGTAATTTGGATGAGTGAATAGTTATTGAAGGTCCCTTGGTGCTTTTTCTCAGAAAATTGATCTTGAATGGTTAGAGTGTCTGCTCTGAGATTGGGAGGTCGGTGGTTCAAGTCATACCAATGACTAAATATGGTACATGCTGCTTCTTTTCTGGATGCTCAGTATTTACAAGAACAGAGATCGGACAAAAATCAGAGTTTGGCAATCATTGTGCAGGCTGGTGTGGACCTAATGGCCTCCTTCTGCATTGAAGTTCCTTGCAAGGGAAATCAATATTTGACTGACTTTATTGGTGAAAAGATATCCATTTTTTGTTTTGTCAATTAAATTAATACTATTTTTTCTGGGTATATAAAGGTGATTTGGAGATATATAATGCAGGTAGCACCAAGTAACATGATTTGATTTTTTCAATTTTTCAAATATTTGAAAAATAATGTAATTTTCAAAATTATCTTGGAAGGTTGAAGGGGGTGGGGGTCAAAGCCCATATGGTTTTATCTATTTCTGTTTTATTTCCCAAGCCCAAGCATCTATTTCTGTTTTATTTCCAATGAGCTTTGAGCGCCCCCTATAGATTCCTGGTCCTCTGACCAAAGCATCCGAATGCACATTATCAGGCCGGAAGATGGCGACAAAGTGTCCATATAACTTATTGAACGATAGATAACAAAGGAACCTATTCATCTTTAGCCACAATTAAGTTTCAAACTGAGAATCGTAGGAATTGATTGAAGAAGCATTGATTACTTCAGTCCACCATATACTTTTAAAGTCGTGCCATAAATGATGAGCAAATTAGAAATGTCAAATATGAGAAAAGATGTGCCAATTAAATTAATTTATTCTTTGATTAATACAACAAACTTTATCAATAATTGCTTACTTTCTTTCAAATCTCAAATTCATAATCTTTCAAATTGCTTTCAAATTTAAACTCCCAAGTTGATAGGTTGGGATGTCAAAACGTTTTTTTTTATAAGAAATCACACAGAACCTTTCTTGGTGACATCCCTCCTCGCAGAGTGCAATTTATAGCACCTAGAGATGGGGCTCAGCATCATACAACATGGAGAGCCAAGGTATTATGTGCCTTCAATATTTTTTTCCCCTCGATTTAAGGTTTTATATTATATATATTATATACAACATATATATATATATATATGTATATAATATATATAACTCGTCACTTCGCTGATGGGAATATTAAGCAGGAGGGAGGGAGGGGAGGGGAGCAGGGAGGAGAGATGTATATATATATGTATATTATATATAATATATATATATATATATATATATATATATATATATAATTATCGTCACTTCGTTGATGGGAATATTAAGCAGGAGGGAGGGAGGGGGAGGGGAGCAAGGAGGAGAGAGAGAGGAGGGATGAGGGTGAAGAAAGGGAGGAAGAGTGATGAAGGCGGATGGGGAGAGTGATGCCTCACCAACGTTGCTATACACTCCAGGCGGGAGGGTGGGAGCGAGGAGGATTGGGAGAGTGGAGGGGGGGGGGTGAGGAGGTGGATGGGAAGGGGTTGGCAGGAGGTAAACATGAGGGAAGGGGTTCTAAACTTGCATTTGGTAGTGGGACTTGTAGAGAAGGGGGAGCGGTGGTAGTACAGGATTGAACGAAATGAGGTACATTTAAACAGCACGTTAATACAGGACGCGGAGACCACCGGGAGATGTCCATTGGGGTGGGGGTGTTTGGAGGAGTAAGCATGAGGGGAAGTGAAGGGAATGCAGCATGATGGGAAGGGATGGCAACGTGAGGGCAGGGAAGGTAAGGCAGCGTGAGGGGAAGATAATGCATTGTGAGTGGCAGGGAGGCCATGTGAGGGGAGGGGAACGGAAGGCAGCATGAGTGGAGGAGAAGGTGGCGTGAGGGGTGGAGGAGGGAAGCAGCATGACGGAAGAAGAAGGGAAAATTGATAAATACACCCAAACAGAAACATTTTCTTTTTAACTGCCAGGTTCAATATAAAACTGTGTGGGAGCATTTAAAGCACATGGTATCTACCTGGCAAAGACCTGCCTGCATGCATACATGCATGCTCGCACATGCAGCGACCTTTGCACCCCTCCAGTTGGGTCACTCCGAATCTGATTCTTACATGCTACCCTATAGGGAAGCATTTCTAATTCAAAACTAAACCATGAGTCCTTAACAGTCACCTTAATAGAGGGGAGGGGTGGAGGAGATGGGGGAGAGAGAGAGAGAGAGAGAGAGAGAGAGAGAGAGAGAGAGAGAGAGACCGGAGGGATAGGGTGGGAGAGAGGATAGGGGTGAGAGAGATGGGAGAGGTGGGAGAGATGGAGAGACAGGGGAAAGGGGTGAGGAGAGGGGAAGAGGGTAGAGGAGAGGGGATTCCAGCAGATAGGACACAATTTTTAACGTCCATCCGAGAGATGGCACACACATTGATGAATTACCCTGCCTGTGAAACACCGGGATGACAGTTTATAGCTGGGTCGGGATTTGATCACAGGCAAGACAGCTTAGAGCATGGGTGCATACCTCTCGGCTATCCTGCTGTGATATGGCGATTCATTGCTTTGGAACAACTGAAAACATTTTTTAGTCGTTATCATCTAATGTATTTTTCCTTCCTAACTCAGGAGATGTCCCCATGGAGAAGTGAGCCCCGGTATCTCCATGGAAGCTTTTGAGATCGAAGCTTGAGGAGTGCTCCAAGCAAGCACTCCAACGAAACAGTTGAAGAATGTTTTAAAAATGAAACATTTTAATTTTTTTCTATGTATCTATCTAGGTCCAAATGACAGGTTGTATGATGAAGGAAGATCAAACAAAAAGGGGAAACTCCCAAATAAAATTGCACATTTTTCAGCGAACGAGCCGATGTATAAGGGACTGCAGGACAACGTGGTGCCAAACGCAGGTGAGTAGGGCCTGAACATTGTTGCAGTCAATCGATATATTCAGTGACAGTGCAAATACTCTTGCCGTGTATGGTCATGGCTTGGGAATGAATAATCAAGCAGCTTGTGAAGCACTCACCAAGTGGCTTAAGCACTCAATCAAGCACTCCAACAAAATGGGTGATGAGAAACGGCAGGCTTGGCAAGCGATTAGTGATCGCCGATCGGTCATACATACACCATGTACCCGGAGATGCCAAGAATGTCAAGCAATGTCTGAATTGGACAAATGAACACCTTTCTAGCAGTCACAACTGCTGCTGAGGTCAATTAAGAAGTTTAAAATTTTGAAATTTGGCTCAGATGAAGAGATTCTAGAGGTTATGGCATGTGTGGAAATGAAATAAAGTCACGAACGCTGGCGTCTCCGGGCATTTATAAGCATTGCAACATACCCAGTGATTCATAAGTATGATGATCAGGCATTCGATGATATGAGTAAGGAAAGTGAAAACAAAATTTGATCGTGAAGAAACTGTTATGGCCTGTTCCAAGTCAAGGCATTGTTGAGCAGGCCAAAAGAAATGGTGAATTTAGACCCCAGTGAGGGACAGCAAGATGACCAAGGATGAGCCTTGATAAAGGATAATTAAATAAGGCCGTTAATTATCTTCAAAAGGGGTGTTTTAATTAAGCAAAACACCCAATTTTCACTCATGCACTTCCTTCGGGTTCCCTTCATGTGCATGCAAAGTTTCAGGCTGCTAGGTTTCAGGGTTTTGGAGTTATGGAGGTTAAACACACACACTGACTGACTGACTCTATATGAAATAAATATAAGGGAAAGTGTGTATGTCTGTACTGTATGTCTTTATGTCCGGTAACTACTCTGAGACACTTGGGCCGATCGACACCAAATTTTCAGGGCATCTACAGATTTCCCATTGATGTTATTACTTGGATTATTTCTCCCTTGTGGTGGACCAGTCCCATCACTTTGTCGGGTAACTATTCCGAGACCAATACAAGGACCATATGTAAATAACACTTGAAGCTCATATTATGCATGTATGAGTCAAATTAGAATTGTCTCCCTTTCATGAGAAGTCCCATGATCAAACGGATTACGTGATATTTCAATGCCTATACCATCGAATATAAAAAATCAAAAAGTCGAATAAATAGCATTTTCGATCCCTTTAGACCTTTTAAGGCCCTTAAGATCCACCCTTTGAACACACCAGACTCCTTAGACCCTTTAGAGATTTTATACCCCCTTTCGACACTTTCAACTTTTTTGATAACTCAGACCCCATAGACAACCCATAGAATCTTTATACCCTTTAATACTCTTTGATACTCCTTCGACCCTTTCAATCTTTACAGCCCTTAGACCCTCTAGACCTGTTAGTCCCCTTTATAGGCACACCACACGAACATCTATGGAGTCTTCCTGCAATATACAGGCTATACTTTTTTCAGCAAATAATGTGGAAACTCCACCCACTCGGAGGGTGCGTACTCTGCTGGTATGCATATAATACAAGTGCACACATACAATATGCACACATAGAGAATAAGAAGGTGAAATGAGAGCAATTAAACCCCAGCATCTCTCCACAAAAACAACATTTCTGAGTCTGTTTTTGGCACAGGGTTTTGAGCAAGGCTTCAAGACAGCTGTTAACCAGTACATTAGGTCATCTTCCATCTATACTCATGATCTATTCTGCCCCAAATGACCCCATTCTCAAGCCCTCCCTTTATCCAGGTTATTGTGATTTTCCACCCTCGTCCTCACCTCCTTTCGTTTGTTTGTTGTCGGTTGGTTTGTTCCTTTTCTGTTTCATTCCTGCTTTCCCCTAGCTCTTCTTGTTATGTTTTATTCAACTTGTGTGCAGTTTGTTCACCCCCATGTGTCCTCCTCCCCCTCCCCTTGTTCTCTCTGCTTTTACTCTGCTGTTGGTGTTTCCCCCTTTCCATTTTGTTCCCTTCCGTTCTGCTCAAGCTCTTCGACGAGCGTCGGTCATGCATAGAAAAATAAAAAAATAAACAAAGGGCTCCAGAGATCACATGCTAGTCATTATGCCCATCTATGAAAGGTGTTTCGGTTAGGGTCTTTAAAAGGCAAACAGAAAGTGAGCACATTATAAGTTGCATCCTTGATATAAACAATATATTCAGCTGCAGTTATTGTCATTCCATGAGGGAAGGCAGTGAAACGGAGTTTGCAGAAATGGAAGAAACGTTGACTTTCAAATGTGGATGAGAATCTCGAGGGATTGCCCTTTATCTATCACCTCGCATGGCACCCAGAGAGATGGTCAAATGTTGTGGACGTGCTGAACCGTGCCGCTGATCGATGGTGCACAGTGCATGCTAAAGGAATGGAGGAGAGGGGGAGTACTCCCCTTGTATTCCATGGGTGCCTTATTAGTCCCGATAATTCAGCAGACGATTTTGTGCTTGGACTGCAATTGCAACTTAAGATAACTCTTGACACCTTGAAAGCTGAAAGAGTGATCTTTCTGACAAACAAACGTGGGGAGTTCAAAAAGGTATGTGAGCATTATACTCATGATAATGTAAGACATACCAACATTAAAAAAAAATTTTTGAAAACAGTCTAGGCTCATTATTTTCTCACTAATTATAGATATCGATTTGTAGATTCAAAAACAAAAACTTGGCGTTGCTTGGCCAATTGAGTATCTCCATCGTAGAAGCTTTTGAGCGCTCGACATGCCCTGCGATAAATGATATGCTACAAAATGCTGCACCCACGTCTATCTATGATATCATTACAAGGAAGGCAATTTGTAACATCTGAAAGGTTTATGCTTTTTATCTTGTTTCATGTTTAAGTTTTTGAAACCACTCAACTAACTTATTTTTCAAACTAGTGTATGTACGAGTGACCCACATATTTTCTTTTAACTAACACAGACATCGCTGCTCGTGTAAAAGAAGTATCATGGAGTAAAGTAGTACTCTATATGTAGGGATGGCACGGGGAAAGGAATGGCTGCCCCATGAAATGTGTACACTGAAAAAGCTGCTACAGAGTGAAGTCAGAAGTCCTTAAAAGCCATACCTTTTATTATTTATTATAAACAATAGTTACAACTATTTTGTAGATTCAAATCTTGGACATGCTTCTTATACTCCCCCAACAATGGGTGGAAGCCCTCAATGTCAGACATGAGATCACAGCTATCTCTCTGGACATATCTCGTACGTTTTGACACAATCTGGCATCCTGCCTTACTCTCCAAACTCACTGCCTATAACATCCAATGCAAACGCCATACATGGTTTCTGACTTCCTCTACTCTCGTATCCAATGTGTGGCACTCAATGGTATTATTTCATCTCCTCTCCCTGTCAAGGCTAGAGTGCCCCAAGGCAGTATTCTCGGCCCATTCCTATTCCTGATCTTCATCAATGATCTCTCTGACTCTCTGGAAAATCTTCTTTCTCCATTTGCTGATGACTCCAACCTGTACCATGACATCCCTCATCCTTCAGACAGTCAGGCTGCAGCCTCTTCCCTCTCTTCAGACCTTGAAACAATCACAAGCTCATGAAACACCTGGAATATGTCTTTCAGTCCTGACAAATCTCACATTCTCACTATATTTGTCCGAAAGCACCATCTGGCAAACCCTTCTATCTACTTTCTCAACAATCCTCTTGAAGAAGTTCAATCATTCAAACTCCTGGGTCTCAGTAGTAGCCAGGATACTGAGACATTTCAAAGTTGGCCTCCAAAACCAGCCACCAACTGGGCATCCTCCGTCATACAATGTTCTTCCTTGGCACACCTGAACTCCTATTCACCTAAAAGACCTCCATCCGCAGCTTGATGGAGTACTGCTCTCCCCTCTCGGCTGGCTCCCCTGCTGCACATCTTGCTCAGATTGATGCTGTGGAAACCAAGGCCTTCAAGATTATTGGAATCTCCCGTGATCAAGCCGAGTCTATGGGCCTCTCACTTCGCCATTGCAGACAGGTTGGTTGTCTCTCTGTCTTCTACCTCCTCCTTTCTGGTTTTGCACCTTCTGCTCCTTCTGTGCTTTGTCCCCCACCCCAGGTTTCTGCAGGGCTCACATGATCCAATGATCCACCATTAACCCCCTTCTGGTGAAACGACGTAATTCCAGGATCCCTGCTCATCTCTACTCATTTGTTCCTCTTTTCTCCCACCTGTGGAACAAACTTCCACATCCTCTTCAATAATGTTCTTCCATTCACATCTTCAACACAACCGTTCACCACCATCTCAGATCATCCCCAATCCAAAACCATGATCTTTCCTACTCTCGTTAACCTCACCCAAATCCCAACTCCTTTCAATTTTTCAGTTTATCCTCCTTGGAATTTCCGTCTGTATCCATCTTGTTCACCCCATACATCCTCCGTATCCATCTTGTCCACCCCATGCATACATGTTTTACATCCTGTTTTTGTCTGTTACGTCATGATCCATTCAGTGAACGAGCTCTTCCACAAGCCCTGGCTATGTATACAAAAAAAGAAAACAATAACGAACAGCTTAGCTTCTAGATCAAAGAAGAACCATAAAATTGTCTGCAAGCGAGCTTTACTTAACCAGCTGGTTTAAGTCGACAATACAATATTTATGTAGAAATTCTCCTGAGACGACCAACTCAGTTTTCTGTAGGCTGTAATCCAAAACTCAAACACTGGTGCCTTCAGCCAGATTTAAGCACAACCTCTGCAGCATCAGTCCAGTGTGTTTACCACTACACCACCATACCAGCAACTGTGTCTGCAACTATAGTTGTGAACATAATATTGTGTTACAGAATCCCATCTCTTCTTTACGTGAAACATATGTGCTTATGGATGTGTGATATACAGCATGTACAAGTAACATCTATAATAATAGATGTCAGTGTGTCAGTGTGGCTCCCCCATAACTTCAAAACCATGAAACCTAGAGGCCTGAAACTTTGTATGCATACTAAGGGAACTCCAAGGGAGTGCATGAGTGAAAATTGGGTGTTTGGGTTCATTATTTAAACAACCCTTTTGAAGATAATTAACGACCTTTTAAAATTATATCCTTCATCAGGCGATCCTCGGCCACCTCGTCCTCTGGGGTCTTAAGGCGTTTCCTTATTTAATTATCCATTACACAAGGCTCATCCTTGGTCACCTCGCTGGGGTCTTAATTCGCCATTTTTTTGGGCCTGCTCACCAATGCCTTGACTTGGAACAGGCCACAATTGTTTCTTAATGATAAAGTTTTTTTTTTCACTTTCCTCACTCATATCATTGAATGCCTGTTCTTCATAGGTACAAATTGCTGGGTAAATTGCAATGATTATAAACGCTCGGAGGCACCAGCATTCGTGGTTTCATTTCATTTTCGCCCGTGCCATAACATCTAGACTCTAGAATCTCTTAACCTGAGCCGAATTTCAAGATTTAAACTCCGGAATTGAACTTGGCAGCAGTTCTGACTGCTAAAAAGGTGTTCATTTGTCTAATTTGGACATTGCTTGACATTCGGGGCATCTCCGGGTGTATGGTGTTTAGATGACCAATCGGTGATCAATAATCGCTTGCCAAGCCAGCCGTTCTTATGAACCGTTTGGTTGGAGTGCTTGCTTGAGTGCTTAAGCCACTTGGCGAGCTCTCGACAAGCTGTTTGCTTCTTCGTTTCCAAGCTGAATATATAGTATTCGCACCGTCACTGAATATATCAATCAACTTGAACAAAGTTCAGGCGCTACTCGCCTGTGTTTGGCCCCTCAGGTGGTTTCTCGCTTGCTGAAAATGTGCAATTTTATTTCAACGTTTCCTCCTTTTGTACGATATTTCGTTATACGACTCGTCACTTTGACAAAGATCGATAAATATAATAAAATTAAACGTTTCATTTTTAAAAGCTTCTTCAACCATTTTGTTGGAGTGCTTGCATGGAGTACAGTACTCTGCAAGATTCAATCTCTACAAGCTTCCATGGCAATACCATGGCGTGGTTCTCTGTGGGGACATCTCAGGAGTTAGGAAGGCAAAATGTATTAGATTATTACAATGTGTAAAAATGTTTCAATTGTTCCAAAGCAATGAATTGCCACATCACGGCAGGATAGCCTAGAGGTACACATGCTCGCTCTAAGCTGCCTATCCTGAGTTCAAATCCCAACCCAGTTATCAACTATCATCCCAGTGTTTCACAGGCAGGGTGATTCATCAATTTGTGTGCCTTCTCTCGGATAGATGTTAAACTGGACATCACATCTGCCAAATCAATCATTTGTATTTTTATCTCATGATAGTATAAACTGCTCAATGATTTTAAGGATGCATGATAAGATGCATTATTCCAATTTAGTGATAAATTACTTATTTAACGCCTTTCAAAATGGTAACATTTAAACTATCTTTTCATTTGCTTTCGTACCAGTTCCTATTTATTGCTGTGGTGTTTAAACTATTTCATTCACCATAAATAGGGATTCCTCCAGTGAAAGAACTGCCTGCATGCCAGCTCAAGATGCAGTTTCAAGAGGCTAATCAACCAGGAAGCCACCATTACCGGTAGGAAAGAAAGTGGAACAGGCAGCAGGGGATCCATTTTAATTGGCCCACCTTGTTATGCAGCTTCTCCACTATAACATTATGCCTGGGAAACCAATTACCAGGAAGCATGTGGCATCACATTACTGTGGTCAACACACGTCTTAAGACGCTATAATCAATCTCTTTTTCATATATCCCAGTTAATTGCACCCTTTAGCACCAAAAGTGGCAGAGAGCTGTTGTCCAAAAACACCATATGCTCTTCTCTTCTGTTACACCCTTTCACTATTTATAGTTTGGATAATGCTGAGCTGTCACATTGATATTGTGACAATGTCATGCTACCAAAGCTAAACATCCACTGTGCCTCCCATTTGTTTGAAACTGCTGAAATAGAGAAAGTATACTATGCTGTGATTTTTTTTTTAACGATCGACTAATTGATCATTTAGTCACAGCGAAGCATTTTGATGGGAGCACAAGGAAAAAAGGTAAATTGAACCAATCATTCTATAGTGGTACAGCATCGATTCTCAAAAACTTCTTCCGAACGATAACTTCCCAACACCTTATGAAAATATTACAGAAAGAAATACATTTTGTAAATGTTCCACATTTACAGTCTTGTACTAAGAACTGGATTCCAACTGTATCCTTCCGATGGTTTGCAGTATATGCCTGGTGTTGGCTCAATAGTTCGGGTGATGGGCTTGGGATCTTCTGATCCTGAGTTCAAACCCCACTCGTCATCCTTCTGAGGTTGGCAAAATGAGTGCCAACATGCTGGTATACTGTGTCGAAGTGGCGACCTGTCCAGGATGGTGTCCAATGGCCAAGGAGTCTGCTTTGGCAGTACTAACGCTCTGCACAGAGTATGGTCCCAATGGATGGATGGATGGTCTGCAGTATGGTACTGGTAAAGCCTTTACTGGCATCTGTTCTGAAGAGTTTATATGTGAATTATATATGGATGTCGGAACACCCGATGTGTCTGATAATAAACTTGTACACTAAACAGGAAGCTACAGTAAGAACAGTGTATGGAGAGACAGAATGGTTTGGAATTGGAAAAAGGTTCAATCTGTATTGTGAGTACATCATGAGGAAATCAAACTTGGATGAGATAGAGGCTGGAGTCAGGATTGGTGGAAGACGTATGAACATCTGAAGGTATGCTGACGATGCCACTCTGTTCACAGAAAGTAAAGATGACTTGAAGAATCTGCCGCAAACAGTGAAAAAGAATAGTGAAAAGTCATCTTCCTGGGTTCTTAGCTTGAAGTGAGTGGAGAATGTGGAAGAGAGATTAATATTCGGTTCGTATTGGGAAGATATGCCTGGTGTTGGCTGAATGGTTAGGGTGGTTAGGGTGGTGAGCATGGGATCCTCGGATCCTGAGTTCAAATCCTGCTTTGCTGTGGAATTAATACCAGGTGTGGTTGACTCTGCCTGTCATCCTTTCGAGCTCGGCAAAAAATGAGTGCCAGCTTGCTGGTATCCTGTGTGAGAGTGGCGACCCATCCAGGATAGTGTCCAATAACAAAGGAGACTGCTTAGGCAGCACCAATGCTCAGCACCAACGCACAGAGTATGGTCCCAATGGAATGGAATTGGGGAGATCAGACATGTCAGGATTGACAAAGATCTTGAAAGATAAAGATGTGACAAAACAAACGAAGAGAAGGCTGGTGAAGACTGGGATTTCCAGTTGCAATGTATGGATGTGAGTTATGGACAGTAAATAATAATAATAAAAAATAATGCAGAAGATTGAAAGTTTGGAAATGTGGTTTTGAAGACGAATATTAAACATTCCATTGACTGCAAGAAGAACAAACAAATTGGTCCGTGACAAAATTAGACCACCAAGGACATTACAAACATTGATGCTAAAACAGAAACTGTGCAGAAAACGAAAGTAAATCAACTGTGCTAGGTGAGGTTGGGGCAGAAGAGGAAGACGTAGACCTTCTATGACCCGGATGGAAGGGGTACAGGCTGCCACCAAGCTGTCTCTCTACCGGAGCTTTGAAAAGCAGTGCAGGATGGGGATGTTTGGAGAAATCTGATCAGGAATGTCACCAGAAGTTGGACACGATTTGACTGAACTAGATAATTATAGAGAATATATTGTAAGAATTAGTAATTGTTTGATTAAATAACTTGATGGACCTCGCTTCCTCAAAAACAGTTGCCTTGTATGATAAAAGTGCCCAATTGTGTCTAATTGAGGGAGAAATGAATATAATTAAAAGTATCGAGGTTTTTAGGGCAGTGTCGATGCCAAAACAAGGCCTTCGTTGGTTTTTTTTTAAAATTAAGATTGAGGTGAGACAATGAGAGGAAGAAAACTCGATGTTTTGTGTGATGCAGCAAAGGCCGCCAGGTGCTTCAGTACAATGAGATCATCTGGCTTGGAAGGGGCCCTCTTGGACAGGGCACAGACAAGTTCTTTGTTTTTCCTTTGATGTTTTAATTTCAAAAGCTAACCTGCCAGTGGAAATTGAAGGAAAGCCATAAATGCAATTTATGTGGGGGCAAAAGGACAATTAATGATAATGTATTGTGTGCATGCTCAGTGAGATCAGTGTGGAGATGTTACACTTTTCACCATCATAGGATTTTGGAAGTCTGATGGATTCTCTTGTATGTCCTGTAGCAAAACAGAAGAGAATGTGGTCAAACTCTCGAAGGTTTTTTTGTGAAAGAATAAGAGAAACTTGGATAAAGTCTGGCCTGGGGCCTGGAGGGTGGAAGGTGTAGAAGCTGCTTTAAAATCTCAGATGGTTTTTCTACCAGATATTGCTACAGCCAATCTTCCACCTGATCAGTTGATAACATTGAACTCCAGAAAAAAGCAAGATAATTATGGTCAAGTTAACCCTATAAAAGGTGCAATATTGCACTATCCTTCCTCTATAAGTCTAGAGCAAGTGCAAGTTCAGTGGTGTATTGTAATATGTTACCTATGACCCTCAGTTGGTGTTACAAGACCTCCGAAGTGATTCTACTGGGTGGATGAAGTACAGACATTATGGAGCAAATGGCCTCTGTTTTTCCATGGACAGGACTTTAAAATCATTACATTTTGCATCAACGACTTCACCTTACTACTTGTGGTACCCCAAAACCTCCCTGTGTCACAGTCTTAATCTGCCTGTCTTAAATGCTTTGATGGTGCCAAGTATCACAGATTACCTGTGAAACTCGGTGTTCTCATTTATTGAGGCCTCACAGGTGTGCAACAGATTGTCACAGATGTTTTTTTGCTGAACCAATTGAAATCAAGCTCCTTCAATTCCTCATGGGAAGGCAAGTGGTGACTTTTAAACCAGGAAATGACCATCTGATCTTGTCGTAATATGATTTATGAGACTATGAGCAAGACTAATTTTCAAATTGGAAGGAGAATGTGATGAGGGTAATGAGGGGGTGGGAAGTGGGGGTGGAGATACATGTGAGGGAAGCAATGAAGGACACAGCAACATATGAAGGAAAGCAAGGAAACATGGAGACTGTGAAATTTCAGCCTCAGTGGACGAGTCAATTCAATTTTATCACAGCCTCAAAACTAGGGAGACCAGTATGCTTCATGTCCAGCTTGTTCTCAGGACATTGAAGCATCAGCGACTTGACGATGCACTTCAAAAAGTGAAGACGTATACAACCCTGTCAATGCACTTCAAAACAGAACTTCACATCGACAAACACAAAAAGGGAAATGGAACTATGACATTGTTCATAAAGAAAGTGCAACCAAGCATCAGGGAAGCGGTCACAGATGTATAAATTATGTTCTGCAAGTTCATACCTGAGCAAACCCTGACTGCAAATGTAGCGAACCAATTCACAGAACTTGTGCCCATCCTGCTTCTGGACACTAAGATCACACAGCAGTTCTAGTGTCAAAAACAAACAAACAACTAAGCTGACACATTTTTGAAGAAGAGATCGTCACTAAAGCTACTGAGATGTTGAGAGAGGTTCAGAAATGGACCACACTTCATCATGACCAAGGAGTCTAACGATCATTCAGGTGAGAAATTATCCATTTTGGTGAGTACTTGTAAATGATGGTGCTGCCAGCAGAATGTTGGACATGGTCGTTTGTGATATTGTAACCAGTGAAACCTTCTTCAATGTGCTGAACAAAACTTTGAGGTAAGAAAAAATTTTTTTGTTACTGTTGTAGCTTCATGTTGTCCTTTACATCAGCATCTTAATATATTAACGAGAAAGCATCTCAAAATGCAAAGCCGGTCCTGATTTCTGGTCCTGGTCCACGTCTGATTTCTACTCAAACTAAACTTGACGAAAACGATAGTTAACCATAGAGTTGGTGTCAAAGCCACCCAATGCTCGCCTGTGTATACATTTATCGTTTTTAAAAGACTAGTCTAATAATATTTTTTGTAAAGCATTGCAGTGAAGTCTGATCCAAATAATTTTAAAGCAATATATGTATTTGTATATTGTAATCAGTAAAAAATAGTGTGGTAGATAAAAACATTAGAAAGGAAAAAACTTTAATGTTGATGTGCTACAAAAAAGTTAAGTTCAAAACAGGTCAAAAAATTTAAAAACTTGAAATTATTTTTTAATTTCAACTTCATTACATCAATAGTATACCCCAAAGGAACCTCCATGCCAAATATCAGCATCCTAGTACACATATTAAATGAATGGCAAGCTTCTAAATAACTTGCACAAAAAACTTTAACGTTGATGTGCTACAAAAAAGTTAAGTTCAAAACAGGTCAAAATTTTAAAAATTGAAATTGTTTTTTAATTTCAACTTCACTACACCAATAGTATACCCCAAAGGAACCTCCATGCCAAATGTCAGCATCTTAGTACACATATTAAATGAATGGCAAGCTCTAAATAACTTGCACCAAAAACTTTAACATTTTCACGCTGATGCTGACGCTCACGCTCGACGGCTGGGTATCGCTATAGCTCTCTGTTCTTCGAACAGACGAGCTAAAAACAATTGTACATTTTATTAATTTGTGTTCCCCATATTCTCATAATAGAGGTTTATTGAAGATTTAATGCCAAAAGCTCAAATGTTAAAATTGTGGCCTGGACAGACACACTGAAGCTCAATGGTAAATAAATAAATAAACACGGAAGTGATGAAGTTAATCAAGGCTAATAAGGGCTATTTATAGTTACTATGACTTTGCTCTTTCACATTTTGATCCAATTTTTTTCTTCTCCATATTCTCATAATAGAGGTTTATTGAAAAGTTGATGACAAAAGCTCAAATGGTAAAAGAAAAAAGTTGTGGCTTTGGTCGTTCGTGAGATCCCAAAGGTTTTGTTTCAACCTCTCACAGTTGTGAGCCCACAAGACTTAAAATGTATGTTGCTTCAGGAATGATGGAGCTTTTGAAACAAAGAAACTGCACTATGAGGCTCTACCTGCAGAATAGGAACAGCAATATTGTTCTGTAGAGATTTACACAGTAGAAGTTGGATGCAAAGTTTTGTTTGACGCACAATGATTAGACTTCTGAAGGATGTTGGAAATATAATCGCTGTGGCCTATTGGTAGAGATA
>CM068965.1:60243507-60255352 GCA_035128595.1 Eptatretus atami | reverse complement strand
TCGACCATCTTAATATTTATTATATCTTAATATTTATTTATGGTTCAAACGACCATCTTAATATTTATTATATCTTAATATTTATTTATGGTATTTATTTATTGGTCAGGTTAACGACCATCTAAATATTTATTATATACACACAGTGTATAGCTGAGATTTATTAATGGTTGTAGTATATTGTGAAAAAATTCATCTGGAAATAAAAACCTTGTAAGTCTTTCTACCTTATACACACCTAATTAAGTAACTCGGGTTTGGATTCACAAAATGCTAATTGCAGACAAGGGATGTAAAAGAGCAATTTTCATGTAATATTGAAGGGGAGGAGGAGGAGGAGGGGAGGAGGAGGAGGAGGTGGAAGAGGAGGAAGAGGAGGAGGCTGGGTGGTTCATTCAAAGTTCATGGAATGAGGATTGGTTCGTACATCTTTAACCCTCAAGCGAAGCAAAAAATGGGGTGAAGTAATTGGTTCATTTTGTCTCTGTCTGTCTGTCTTTGGACGTCAGTTTATGATCAAGCCAGGTATTGGCTTAACAGTTAAGGTGGCTGGCTTAATATCTTCGGGTCTTCAGTTCGAGCCCGTCATGCCTTTAAATAACACCAGGAGTGTTGACAGCCTGTCATTCTTCCGAGGTCAGCAAAATGAGTACCAGCTTACTGGTTGCAGGGGCACTGCATCAGCGGCACAGCCTTACTCCCAGCAATGATGTAACCAGCAGACACAGGCTGCAACGAAATAATTTGTTTATGATCGAGGAACAACTTGAGTTCAGTTCACTGTGATATTTTGAACACGAATCTGAACACAAACCTGCAGTTTAACAGCACTTTGACTCTGAAATTGGTAAATTTTTTGGAATCTCATCCTAATCGTGCTTCAATAAGGTTGTTGTTTTTTCCTCTGCCTGTCTGGCAGTCAAACAAAATTGAAAATCATTCCAAACAGGAAACTCACTGCTTTTCGGGACGTCATAAAGGACTGTTCGATGAAGTGGTGCCAAAGACGGTGCATCAAATCAATGGTGGTAAACTTCCGAAAGAAGCTTTTTTTCTAAAACCTTTCAAAACATTTATTTTATTTCAACTGAATTATATTGTTACAATTGTGGGGGTAGATGGAAGAATTTGATAGGGAATATACATTGTGTAGAGTTGCTTGGTCTGTGGACGTGGAGAAGGCATCTCGATGTGATTAAGTAGGGAACCTGTGAGGTTAAGCGTTACGTGTCACCACACGAGGGGGTGGTGTTGTGTTAATTAGCTAGAGTTTAATATGTAATCTTCCCCAATATCTAATCGCCCCTCTGTGACTTTTCCCGATGTCTCTATAATCAAAACTATGAGGAGGAACATGCAGGCGTGCCGAGCAGGCAGAAGCCCCGCCTTCCAGGATTTCGTGCGAGCAGGCCACACCCCGGAGGCAGAGGATATAGGTGTGATCAAGAGGAAGGTTGGCTTGCATGTTGTGGGAGTCTTCCTGCTACATAGGACGAGAGATCGGTTTAGCGCACACACAAGGTCAGTGTGAGGAACGTATGAGGCAGAGTTGATTCGGAAGAGAATCAGAGGAGGGATTTCTGGGCTTGTTCATTTTTGGAGAGCTGTGATCAGAGCGGAGGCACAAGGTGCATTGTTTGGAGAGGCGAGAGCGGAGGGTGAGCACATGCCGAGGAGGACGACACGACCATTGAATTTGTGTAGAGGCGATTTGGCTTGCATTGTGAAGCAAGATGCTGGCCTTTGGCTCTTGGTTGAGTCATGAGAAACGGACCCCGAGCCTCGTGTATGTCATAAGCAGCTGCACTGGGGATCTGAGCCTTAGTGTTGAGTGCCGCTCGCTGAGTGCCTGGCTTACGTTTGTCCTGCTAGGAGAGAAGTGAAGGCACCATTTGCGCGTGTCTGCATGTGCGAATAGACCATTTCTAGGCCAAGCTAAGCACAAGAATATTTGAAAGGAACGGTTTTCTTTTTATTTTGTTTCCCTGTTGTCCGTATTTGATTCTGTGTGAGAGGCGCCTCAACTCTAGGATTTGTTTACTTTATTATTATTATCATTACCTTTTGAGTTATTGACCTTTGTAAATATTTGTTTATGTTCAGTAAATGTGTTCATCTTAAGAAACTGTATTTGTGTATTTGTTGTGGGGTTCGAGGATAAACCCACTGTGCATCCGTTTCATTCCCCGTGCTCCTCCGTCCTCCGCCTTTGCGCCCCATGCCCTTCAAGCACGTGTTATAATCTCCGAGGATCAACGTGTCCATCTCCTATTAACAAGGAACCGCTCGGCCGTCCCGGGGGCTGTCGGTGTTAACCGCCCGTCACCAGACTTTGGGTCGGCGGGTTACCCTGGGCCGGCCACCCCTGCGACAATATACTTGAACAATGTAGAACACAAATTGCCTTATTGACAATTTCAAAAACCTTCCATTTGGCAACACAGTGCTGTACTTGGAGAAATATTCATGCAGTTGCATGCCCTGAAGGCAGAATAATTGTGAGATCAGCTTCAGACAAATGTGGTGGCACCCAGTGCTGTTTATTTGGTGCAAGATGTGAAGCAAGACTTTAAATGTTTCTTCCCACGTGCCCTTTTCCTCAAGATTGTGTGGGGTAAGTTGTTCAATGAACTCTATAGTTCCTTATAAATCAAGTGAACTTCAATAAATAACTTTAAAAGCTTGGCGTCTCTCAGACTATGGATGGACGCAACGTTAGCGGAGAGCATGGTGAAAACAACATGGCAGTGAAAGTTAATGCATGCTATATTAATTTTGTGTTTCTTTAATTTTGCATCAACATGCCATATGAGGATATCGATGAGTTGAGTAATGATACCGGGCAACGCCCGACCAAATGTTATTTTCAGAGTGACGACTGACTCTCACCCCTGTCCATTCTCAATACTAAGCAATGGCGCCGCACCCCGCTCGCACCTCTTCAACACGCATCTAAACACCCCTTTCATCCTCATCCCCCCTCCCCGCCACCCTCACCTCACCTTCCCCACACTTTGGACCAGCACGTGCCCACGTGTTTGTGCTGGGTAAGAAGGAGGTCACCAATGCCTCAGGTTCTCCTATCTCTCTGTCTGTCTCTCTTTGTCTCTGTCTCGTCTCTGTCTCTCTCTCGTGTCTGTCTGTCTGCTCTTCTGTCTGTCTGTCTGTTCTGTCTCTCTCTCTCTCTCTCTCTCTCTCTCTCTCTCTCTCTCTCTCTCTCCCTCTCTCTTTCCTCTCTCTTTTCCTTTTCTCTGTCTCTCTTCTCCTCTTTCCTCTCTCCTTCTGTTCTCTCTCTCTCTCTCTCTCTCTCTCTCTCTCTCTCTCTCTCTCTCTTCTTATCTACCTATCTACCCTTACACGGAATGAAACTGATGGTGCTTGTAATGTTAATATAAGTAAGATTGTATAAGCTAGATAGATTGGGGTAAGTCTGCCCTTTGTCCCTTTGCTATTGCATGCACGTCTTTTGCCACACCACACAAATATTGTATGCTCCTGCTGTATGGATGCCCCTATGAGTAAACCCCTGTCTTCACTATGCCACATGCTTTTTCTCACTCTCCACCTTATGAATAAACCCATGTCAGTTGTTCATCTCAACCTGCTCGTCGTGTCCTTTCCTGTATTGGTCCAGCACAGTCCACATTATTGTTAGACAGGAAAGTTTACTCCACTTGAGTTGCTCTCATTAGGCAGTGCATACCCACGGTTCTCGCTCGGCCGTACTTAAATGGATAACTTTCTTCAAGGACAGTCGTGTGGTGCTTGGGTATATAAACAACGAGTCTCGGCGGTTATATGTGTTTGCGGCCAAACATGTTCCAAGGATCCATAAGAGTACATCACCTTCTCAATGGAACATATGTGGCAAGACATTAACCTAGCAGACCTGGCCACTCACTCTAGAAAAGCCTATGACCTGATGGCTTCATTATGGCTGTCTGGGCCATGATTTGTCTGTGATTCCGAACTACCCATCCCATCGTGTGCTGCCTTTTTGGTTGCTGGTTACATCATTGGTTAGGGTTGCAGCTATGCCGCTGATGCAGTGCCCCTATTACCAGTATACTGGTGCTCATTTCGCCGACCTCAGAAGGATGACAGGCTGAATCAACCCCCTGGTGTTAATTCAGTGGCAAACGGGGCTCGGACTCAGGATCCCAAGGATCCCAAGCCACCACCTTAACTGCTCAGCCAACACTAGGCTATAACAACCCACTAAACCTACTTTGCCTGCTGTACAGTTGTTAACAATCTGGAGTTTCATTCGACATCCATATTAGCTACTAAGCATGAATATTCATTGGGAACACAATGTTTCACACGTTTCTCGAAGTGTAAGTCTGCAATCGTAGGTGTTGCTTTGTTGGTCTACTTCATATGCTTATTCAAGCTAAAGAGGCAGTCAGCCGATCACAACGGTCGACATGACCACCGCCAACTTCCAGTTCATCTCATGGAGGAGGCTACAACGATCATAATTGGCAACGTTCATCGTGAGTCCTATGCCTCGGACATTCACAACCTCACTAACGGCAAGCAAGTGGACAAGTCCAGCACCCTGCACAAATTGAATCCTGCCTTAGGCAATGAAGGAATTAAAAGAATCGGTGGTAGACTCGACCAAACAGATCTAAGTGACAATGAGTGACATCCAGTCATGCTACCCAAACATCATCATGTTATGACCCTCGTTGTACGTCATTATCATGATCAAGTTAATTATCAAGGTAGACACTTCACAAGTGGTGCTATTTCCTCCGGTGGATATTGGATTGTTGGCGGCAAGCGTCTCATTGATGGGATACTGAGCAAGTGTGCCAGTGATATCGTTCTGCTGAAGGCAGATGCTCACAGAAACAACTGGCCCTGTAGATGTGTGATTAAAACATTGTCCAGCACAGACGGTCGTGTTCGAAAAGTGCAAATTCTCACCATGAAGGACGGCAAACCCCATATCTACATGTGCCCGTAACTGAGGTTCTACTGCTTATACCAGCGGAGGAAGAGTGAATTCCTTCATTGTGTTCTATTGATTGTGAATTTCATATTATCATGTTATTTTCCACGAAGTCCATATCCCTTAACCATAGTCTGGTCCATGAATTTAGTGATGTAATATGTAGTCAGTTTATTTCATTTTTGACAAATTTTCAACATTGTTGATCATGTTCAATAACAATTTGTCTACCCTGGTTCTCGTGTTCATGCAATTCTCTTCGCTCAATCAATTGCTGTAGTAGTTTATCTAAAAACCAGATGAGGAGTGTGATGCGTCACCAAGTTTGAATTTAAAATGTGCATTCATGTTCCACCCATGTTTTGCCTCATGCATATTTATGCTCCGTCCATGTGTTGCGTCATCTCCACCGTGAGGGGTGCGGGAGTTTTCCTCTTCCCTGTCTGGTGGAACGGTGGTTTTGTGTGGAGAAAGCATGGTTTTTACCGTCACACTTGGAGTGTTTTAAAATGAAGTGAAAAGTAATTAAAACCTCTCAGTGTTGGTTAGTTGTCTGGAGCATTCTTTCTTCAAAGAATCTGAACACGGAGGCCATTCTCGGATAGCTGCAATCCTATATTAACTGCACCAGATAGTTTTAACTGCACAATTTATAAATAAACTGTGGTTTATAATTGGGGAATTATGGTAATTGCTGTGTTGTATCCGCATCCCATCAACTTGATCTATTAATTTGTGTATGTTCTACACACGCTAACCCCATTCTTAACAGTAACTTGTTCAAAATTGATATCCATATTCCTTTTTATAATTGGCTTGCATTCATACACATCACATTATTCTCATCTTTTGGCATAAATTTGGCCAGGTACTGACTTACAATGCAATGAGCAGCAGTCATGAAAGATATTCCGGCAACTTTAATGATTACAACACAATACGTGACTTTCAAAATGATGTATGAATGCTCATGTGTGTGTTTACAGGACTTTTAACCTGCCATTACGAGCACAAAATCTGTGATTCAAATCGTCTCTTAAACATAATTTCCAGAATTTAGACGAAAGAGTGGTACTAAATATATAAACTAACCTATACTAAATATATAAACAACCAAAGTTGTCCAGGTCTTTTTGGAACAACATGTATAATTCACGGACTGGTATTTGTGCGTTTGTTTGGCGTGCTACTCTTCCTACAATTCTGGCCTAATTACATCCAGACTTGCTATATAGAATCAGCATAACCCAATTAATGTATATGGGGTGTTTTTATCTTTGCTGGTGGTCTTGGTGGTGTGGGGGGAGGAGGGGCGGGGGTGGTGGAAGGACGCAAATTCTCGATGTAAATGTACATCGTGTTGCGCCACCGCCAGGTAGGGGGCGGTATTACAAGTCTCCACCACTTTCAGAACAGTGTTCCTGTCCCCACGTTTTCCAGTGCAGTGAAGTGTTTTGAATTATAAGCAGTAGGGATGTTTTTGCTTCATGCACGTAAGCCGGATATATTTTTTTCCGGGAGCGATTGAGGCAGCTGTCAGTTGTCACACCAGCCAAATGAAGGTATGCATCAGAAGAACCGTTGCATGCTTGGAACAACATCACCGTAGAGTGGATAATCTGCAAGTCAAACTAATTTGGTTACAGGGACAGTCATGGTATTCAAATGGGTTTTTCCATTCTGCAGATGAAAACTTTTGTTTTTTTCCAGAAAGTCAAATATACACTTGAGTTTTTAATGTTTGAAGGAATGTGCAACTCGAAAGGACAGAAAATGTGTCTGAGCTTTAAAGTATTATATTATCAGATTACACATCTGTGAATTGAACCAACTTGTGTGGTCATAATTTGATAAATGAGTTGCACAGAGATGAATATCAAGTTGAAATTTAAATGTGGATATGTGGCCTTGCATGAACATAGTTTGATATGATCTTATTGTGTATACCACAGACAGTGCTATATTTCCAATATATCATTTTTAAAAATCGCATCCGTGTCCAAAGGAAGCAGTTCAGTTTGGCATTTTTAATATGAAATAGGTAGGCAAAGACTTGAGACGAATGAAACCCATAGAATTACCCTTTAGAACCCATTACAAATACCCTTTTCGAAATAACCTTCAGAAATACCCTTGAGAATTACTCTTCAAAACCCTTTAGAATTACCCTTTTACACCCATTAGAACCCACTAGAATTACTTTTTAAAACTCTTTAGAATTATCCTTCAGAAATACCCTTTAGAATTACTCTTTGAAACCCTTTAGAATTACCCTTCACACCCATTAGAACCTACGAGATTTTACCTTTAGAACTCTTTAGAATCACCCTTACAAATACCTTTAGAAATACCCTTTAGAATAACCCTTTAGAATACCCTTTAGAATAAACCTTTAGAAATACCTTGAGAAATACCCTTTAGAAATACCCTTTAGAATCACCCTTTAGAAATACCCTTTGAATAACCCTGTGAATACCCTTTAGAATCACCCTTTAGAAATCCCTTTAGAATAACCCTTTAGAAATCCCTTTTTGAATCACCCTTTAGAATACCCTTTGAGAAATACCCTTTTGAAATACCCTTTAGAATCACCCTGAAAAACATCCTTTAGAATACCCTTTAGAAATACCTTCAGAATCACCATTTAGAACATCTTTAGAATCACCCTTAGAACATCCTTTAGAAATACCCTTTAGAATCACCCTTTAGAAATACCTTTAGAATCACCCTTTAGGATCCCTTCGAAATACCCTCCAGGAATCACCCTTAGAAATACCCTTTAGAATCACCCTTTAGAATCACCCTTTAGAATACCCTTGAGAAATACCTTTAGAAATACCCTTTAGAATCACCCTTTAGAATCCCTTTAGAATAACCTTTAGAAATACCCTTTAGAAATACCCTTGAGAATAACCTTTAGAAATACCCTTTTAGAATCACCCTTAGAATCACCCTTTAGAATAACCCTTTAGAAATACCCTTTAGAACAACCCTTTAGAAATTACCTTTAGAAATACCTTTAGAAATACCTTTAGAAAACCTTTAACCCTTTAGAATAACCCTTTAGAATAAACCCTTTAAATACCTTTTCGAAATACCTTTAGAATAAACCCTTTAGAAAACCCTTAGAAAACCTTTGAAATACCCTTTAGAATAACCTTGAAATACCCTTAGAATAACCCTTTAAAATCACCCTTTAGAATCACCCTTTAGAAATACCTTTAGAATCACCCTTTAGAAATACCCTTTAGAAAATACCCTTTAGAATCACCCTTAGAAATACCCTTTAGAATAACCTTAGAAATACCCTTTAGAAATACCCTTTAGAATCACCTTTAGAAATACCCTTTAGAATAACCCTTTAGAAATACCCTTTAGAATAACCCTTTAGAAATACCCTTGAGAAAATACCCTTTAGAATACCTTAGAATACCCTTTAGATAACCTTAGAAATACCCTTTAGAATCACCCTTTAGAAATACCCTTGAGAAATACCCTTTAGAATTACCCTTAAGAATACCCTTGAGAAACATCCTTTAGAATCACCCTTTAGAAATACCCTGCAGAATCACCATTAGAAACATCCTTTAGAATACCCTTGAGAAAACATCCTTAGAAACCCTTTAGAATCACCCTGAGAAACACTTAAAATACCCTTATAGATCACCCTTTAGAATACCCTTAGAATCACCCTTAAGGAATACCCTTTAGAATCACCTTAGGAATACCCTTTCGAATACCCTTAGAACACCCTTTAGGATACCCTTTTAGAATCACCTTTAGGAATACCCTTTAGAATCACCCTTTAGAAATACCCTTAGAAACACCCTTAGACCATACTGCACATACCCTTCGAAATACCCTTTGAAATACTTAATCACCTTTAGAATCACCCTTGAGGAACACCCTTTAGAAATACCCTTTAGATCACCCTTTAGAAATACCCTTTAGAATCACCCTTGAGGAATACCCTTTAAAATCACCCTTTAGAATGAATCACCCTTGAGAAATACCCTTTAGAAATACCTTAGATACACCCTCTTAGAAATACCCTTTAGAATCACGCTTAGAAATACCCTTTAGAATTACTCTTTGAAATCCTTAGAATACCCTTCACACCCATTAGAACTACGAGATTTACCTTTAGAACTCTTAGAATCACCCTTACCATACCCTTTAGAAATTACCCTTTAGAATAAACTTAAAACCTTTAGAATAACTTAGTTACCCTCTGAGAAAGACCCTTTAGAAATAACCCTTTAAATAACCCTTTAGAATACCATTTAGAAATACCCTTTAGAATAACTTATATAGAATACCCTTTAGAAATACCCTTGAGAAACATCCTTTAGAATCACCCTTTAGAAATACCCTTCAGAATCACCATTTAGAAACATCCTTAGAATCACCCTTGAGAAACATCCTTTAGAAATACCCTTTAGAATCACCCTTTAGAAAATACCCTTTAGAATCACCCTTTAGGATTACCCTTTCGAAATACCCTCAGGACACCCTTAAGAATACCTTTAGAATCACCCTTTAGATCACCCTTGAGAAACACCCTTTAGAATCACCCTTTAGAAATACCCTTGAGAAATACCCTTTAGAAAATACCTTTAGAATCACCCTTTAAAATACCCTTTTAGAATAACCCTTTAGAATACCCTTAGAAATACCCTTTAGAATAACCCTTTAGAAATACCCTTTAGAATCACCCTTTGAATCACCCTTAGAATAACCCTTTAGAAATACCTTTTAGAAATACCATTAGAATAACCCTTTAGAATAACCCTTTAGAATAACCATTTAGAAATACCCTTTTAGAATAACCCTTTAGAAATACCCTTTAGAATCACCCTTGAGAAACATCCTTTAGAATCACCCTTTAGAAATACCCTTCAGAATCACCATTTAGAAACATCCTTTAGAATCACCCTATGAAAACATCCTTTAGAAATACCCTTTAGAATCACCCTTTAGAAATACCCTTTAGAATCACCCTTAGGATTACCCTTTCGAAATACCCTCCAGAATCACCCTTAAGAAATACCCTTTAAGAATCACCTTTAGATCACCCTTTAGAAATACCCTGAGAACTACCCTTAGAAACCCTTTAGAATCACCCTTTAGAAATACCCTTTAGAATAACCCTTTAGAATACCCTGAGAAAACCCCTTTAGAAATACCCTTTAGAATCACCCTTTAGAATCACCCTAGAATAACCCTTTGGAATTACCCTTTAGAATCACCCTTTAGAAATACCCTTTAGAAATACCCTTTAGAAATACCCTTTAGATATACCCTTTAGAAATAACCCTTTAGAATAACCCTTTAGAAAATACCTTTTAGAAATACCCTTCAGAAATAACCCTTTAGAAATAACCCTTTAGAAATACCCTTTAGAATAACCCTTAGAAATACCCTTTAGAACTTTAAATACCCTTTAGATCACCCTTAATAGAAATACCCTTTAGAATCACCCTTTAGAAATACCCTTTAGAAATACCCTTTAGAATCACCCTTTAAGAAATACCCTTTAATACCCTTTAGAAATACCCTTAGAAAACCCTTTAGAATCACCTTTAGAAATACCCTTTAGAAACCCTTTAGAAATACCCTTTAGAATAACCCTTTAGAAATACCCTTGAGAAATACCCTTTAGAAATACCTTTAGAATCACCCTTTAGAATAACCCTTAGAATAACCCTTTAGAATACCCTTTAGAAATACCCTTTAGAATACCCTTTTAGAAATACCCTTAGAATAACCCTTAAAATACCCTTTGAGAAATACCCTTAGAAATACCCTTTAGAATCACCTTTAGAAAACCTTTAGAAATAACCTTTAGAATCACCTTTAGAATACCCTTGAGAAATCCCTTTAGAATACCTTTAGAATCACCTTGAGAAACATCCTTTAGAATCACCCTTTAGAAATACCTGCAGAATCACCATTTAGAAACATCCTTTAGAATCACCCTTGAGAAACATCCTTAGAAATACCCTTTAAGAATCAACCCTTGAGAAACACCCTTTAGAAATACCCTTTACAATCACCTTTAGGAATACCCTTTAGAATCACCTTAAGGAATACCCTTTAGAATCACCCTTAGAATACCCTTTCGAAATACCCTTTAGAATCACCCTTTAGGAATACCCTTTAGAATCACCCTTTAGGAATACCCTTTAGATCACCCTTTAGAATACCCTTTAGAATCACCCTTTAGGAATACCCTTTCGAAATACCCTTTAAAATCACCCTTTAGAATCACCCTTGAGAAACACCCTTTAGAAATACCCTTTAGAATCACCCTTTGAGATCACCCTTTAGAAATACCCTTTAGAATCACCCTTGAGAAATTACCCTTTAAAATCACCCTTTAGAATGAATCACCCTTGAGAAATACCCTTTAGAAATACCCTTTAGAATCACCCTTCGAAATGCCCTTCTAAATCACGCTTTAGAAATACCCTTTAGAATTACCTTTGAATCTCTAGATTACCCATTCACACCCCATTAGAACCTACGAGATTTACCTTTTAGAACTCTTAGAATCACCCTTACAAATACCCTTTAGAAATACCCTTTAGATAACCCTTTAGAAATACCCTTAGAATAACCCTTTAGATATACCCTGAGAAATACCCTTTAGAAATACCCTTTAGAATCACCCTTTAGAAATACCCTTTAGAATAACCCTTTAGAAATACCCTTTAGAATCACCCTTTAGAAATACCCTAGAATAACCCTTTCGAAATACCCTTTAGAATCACCCTTTAGAAATACCCTTGAGAAATACCTTTAGAAATACCCTTAGATCACCCTTGAGAAACATCCTTTAGAATCACCCTTCAGAAATTACCCTTCAGAATCATCTCTCTCTTT
>CM068965.1:60202816-60221204 GCA_035128595.1 Eptatretus atami | reverse complement strand
CACCTAGTGGTCTTCTCACCCGACCCCCGGCCCGCAACAATATATAATATACATAAATATACACAAATGCACATTTATAATGAGCAAGAAACTGTGACTCTCAGGCACCAACAAATGCATTACTTCCACGGCCTGTTTGAACACCCACATTTTCTGGTTTTTGTTAAATATTTTATTTATTGCTTTGGAGTTTCCTCTTTTCGTGTACAGGTTAATAATGTGTCTTCATGATAACTTGATTATCTTACTGTCGAGGGCTAAATTGATCCATGATTTTCATTTTCCATTAAATTTCATTTACATGTTCAGGAAACCACGTGACCTCGAGTTAAACGGAAAAATTATACGGTGGACACTGGAACTCGTGGTTAACTGAGTGGCATTTCTGGTTCTCAAGCAACCCACCTACCATGAAGTGGCCCCAGGTCCGGCTCTTCCGAGGACAATCGGGGATTAAACCCCCTCATAATACACTCGGTACCTGTGGCCGTAACAATATGTATAAATATATATATATATATATATATATATATATATATATATATATATATATATATATAATAGCTGGCAGAATAGCTAAGAGGTAGGCATACTTGCCTTTGAGTTGTTCTGCTTGGATACAAATCGAGCTTGCAAGCAGGACAACACATCAATGTGTGTGCCACCTCTTGAATGGACATTGAACTAGGTGACCCCTCTTCTGGCATTAGTCGGTGGACGTAAAAAAAAAAATATCCCACAATGCTCCTTGTGAAGACCAGATGAAATATCACAGCCACCCTGGCCACAATTTCAAATTCCTGCTCTCTCCTACAGGGGGCACTGCATCAGCGGCATCGCCATACTGACAGCAAAAATGTGATGCAAACACACAGCCACATGCTGCACAATCGTCAGTATCCTCTGACCTCTGGCCAAAATATTATGTCTGCAAATGCAGTCACCATATTCCTCCTTCATTTATATGACATCTCGGCATCAATATGATATAACTTCATATCGGTAATAAACAAGGAAATGTCTTTCAGACTTTGATCGTGGATCCGATTTTTATTGGATCCACTATCAAGTGTCATGACAGTGGGGAGGGCTCTTGTGTCATCAGTATTTTGTTCAGATTATTGAAACCTTCCACCTAATTTCTCAGTTTCAACTGTCAAAAAGCAATAGGAGCACCATTCCTGCAGATTGTGAAATCTCATTGTGTTGCAGTTTTTGATGGTTGACATTTTGCAATGGCAACTGATAGCATCTACTCCTGGCGAGAACAGAATATACAATAACAGAATCTCCTTGGGTCTCAGTAGGTTTGAATGATTGTGGCTCATGATAGTTGCCAGGAGCTCTGTACTTTAGTCCACTATATTCTTCTGGAAGTTTCACACAATTTAGAGCTTGCTCTGCTTCAGTTCAGCTCCTGGCAATTTAATATACAGTATATATATATATTTTTGTCATTAGAGGTGCATGTTTGTGATTGTAGAATTTCATGTTGTGCTGGGAAAATCTCCACGGGAGATTTATCAACTTATGATGGAGGTTTTGTGGAACCAATTCCCTTTGTATGAAACCAGTGGGAGGTTTCCAAGTTGAGGAGCTGCAACACAAATCTCACACACTTGCAGACAGATACATGAGACTATACAGTACCAGACTTTACTTTCACACAGACACAGCCACTGAGATTGTGGGAAGTGACGTCAATTCCCAGAGCACTCTGGGTACCAGCGACATCATCTTCATGACATCACTTTTCTCTCTGCACTCAGCTGAGAAATCAAAATGGAATTTTCTCCTCCCCATGGATGCCAACTCCTTGTTAATTGACCTTGAAGTTAATTTTGCAAAGTTTCTTCAAAGACTTTATGGGACAGGTCTTCATGAAGGTGTCAAGCCAACTCTAATCCTTCCTCCATGTGAACCATATTGCCAGACTGTGCTCCTACATCTACAAACTTTTAATACGTTTAAACAATCCCATCATTTTATTGATACTTTTTATTTTAATACCTCCGCCACCAAAGGTGAAGGAGGTTATGTTTTCACCCCTTTCTATGTTTGTTACTTGCAAAATCGAACATTTTTCAAGTATATTGGTGAGTCGGTTTTGTTATTCTGTCTGTCTATCTGTTTATCTGGCTGTTTGTCGCCTACAGGTCCTGGTATAGAGCACAGCATCATCAGCACAGCTGTGCTCAACAAAATGATAGCTACCTGGCAGCCAAGCTGCCATATGTCGGAAGAAGAAGAAGAAGAAGAAGAAGAAGAGATTAGGATTATTGTTGGAAACGACAAGCAAAATCAGCTGGATGAAACTAATGATGTCTAATTCCAACAACAATGTATATATATATATTATATATATATATATATATATATATAATATATATATATTATATATATATATATATATTGTTGCGGTTCTCGGAACCGCATGCATACAACAGATAGGTGTCCCAAGACAGTCATTCCATTATTATACATATAGATAGTCCCTTTCCTTTTGTTTAGGAGGACAACAAGGGAGTGCATTGTGACGATCTAATAGCTAGGGATGCTTCAATCATTTTCTCCTTCATTTCGTCCCCATCTTCTTTCGACTGATTATTCCTGAGGTAAATCAGCCATGTGTGCCGTCGCTGTAAGGTGGGCCTCATGTAGGCCAGCGCGTGCGGCGCCGCGGTGAGAAAACTGCTGCACAGAGATTCTCGTTCCCGGGCGAGCCCTAAACCCGGCGTGTGCGGCGAGTCATGTGTGCTTGGCAGTGCGGGGTTGTCGACTCGAGCTTCCGATGGTCTGGAGAGGATTGCCAGTTGCATTAATAAGGCATGCGAATGAATACCTCTTAAGAGGCTGCACGAATGTGGTTTTTCACAACACAGGAAACACAGACAGCACGCCGCTCACGCTGCACGAAACACGTACGGAGGCCGATAAAGACGACTCATGCCATGTTGGGTGGGATACGAGCATGTGGAGTAGAAGCGGCTTGTTCCTTTCTACCTCAATATCCGACACATATTGGTGTTCGCCCCTCGCACATGCTAGCGGAGTCGTGTGAACGCGAGCGCTGGCCACCTGCGTAATGGCGGAACCGTGCGCACTGTATGGAATGTGCTCGAAAGCAGACACGTACGCCGCTTGTGAAACGTGCATGGATTTATCCATGGCAATGTACCTTCGGCCCTCACTGGCAGCAGTGGATTCTCCACGGATGGTGAACGTCTTCTCATCTCTACGGCCAACGAAGCTGCGATCGAGCCGGGGAATGTACAGTGCTGGGCACGTTGGCACGTACGGAGCGAGCGCGTTGATCGACGCTGGTTGAACGCCGAGCGGGCATGCGGGACCCTCGACGCGGTCGCCCGGTGCGGCCCGGGGTTTTGCAGGACGATTCGCGTGCCAATTTCTGTGTGGGCGATTCGTGTCATGTCATGGGTCGGAGCGAAATATGTTCACTGTCTGGGATGGCCTTGCCAGAAACGAAGTGAGGTGATTTCTGGCCAAAGTTGACCGGCCACGTGAGGGGTTGGGTCCAATCGGAGCGCCCGATTCAGGTGATGACGTTTCGATTCGGGGTGGCCCTCCCCTGAGCTGCGAGTCCTATAAAGGCCGGAGCAGTCTCTCTTGCCTCTGCTCCTTCTCCGCCTCTCTCCCGCTCTCGCCTCGCCCTCGTCGACACGCCACGACCGCCTCCTGCTGCGGACTCCGCCTCCTCGTCTCCGCCCACACGACGTTGACCCACCCACCTACCTGGTCCCGCCTACCACTCCACCTTCGCACTCTGGGCTCCGCCCCTTCTCCACTCAAGCTCCTCCTTCACGAACACAGTCTCCACACGTGCGGCTGGGGCCAGAGACAACGCGCCCACTGTCGGGTACTACACCACGGAGCATCCCCCCCCCCCCCCGAAACGTATTGGTGGCGCGTCGGTCGTGCTATCGGGCGCAAAGGTACCGAGATCATAGCCTCAACTCCCTTCCCTTCCTGGTTGCAAAACTTTCTCTTCATCGGGTGTGTGTGTGTGTGTGTGTGTGTGGTGTGTGTGTGTGTGTGTGTGTGTGCTGGCGCCTGTCTGCTTAAGTAAGACCGCAGAAGATCGTTATTGTTATTATTGTTATTATTTTCGCGTTAAGTCTGCTGTGTGCCCCCTTTTGTAAGTTGACTGTTAATAAATCTTTATTAGGAATGTTCCCAGCTCGTTTTTGTCTTTTCTTCCATTCATCCAGCATGGTCCGAATCCTACTTTAGCCAGAACTTTATTCCCAACGATCCATTCCTTTTAGCCAGTACGTCCTTGGCAGTGTCCGTCGGCTGCATCCGATCCGGAAAAGTGATCCGATCCGGTGGAGTGATCCGGTTCGGACACCTGGTGTTGGCTTAGTGGTTTGGGTGGTGGCTTGGGATCCTCGGGTCCTGAGTTCAAGCCCTGTTGGCTGCTGAATTAACTCCAGGGGTTGACTCAGCCTGTCATCCTTCCGAGGTTGGAGAAATGAGTACCAGTGTAGCAGCCAAAAGGCTGCACACGAAGGGAAGGGGTATTGATGGATTTATTAAATCTGGTATTGGTGTGGTGCAGGCACGATGGGCTGAATGGCCACCTCCTGTGCAAAAATTTCCTTGAAATTTGAAGAGGATTCGCATATTTGGTCATTGAATTCAACCACCAATTAATTTTGAGGTCAAATTTGTTTTATGGATTTTGAAAGTATTGTAATCTGCACGACGTCTTCTTGTTAATTTCGGAATCCTTCGGATTTCGGCAATTATGTTGGTCGGTTGTGTGTGTCATCTGTGTGTCTGTCTGTCTGTTGGCTGCTCTTAGAGCACCCGTATTCTGGACATTTCCATCTGTCTGTCTGTCCGCGAAACTTTGGTCAAGCCGAGGGGCTAAACCACTCAATCGATTCCAATGAAATTTGGTAGGTAGGACCAATATTCTGGGAATCGTGTGCTTTCGAATATGAGACCCCGGGCCCTGATAACGGCATAGCAACGGCCCTTTAAAGTGGTCAAAAAATCGAAAAAAATCAAAAAAAATCGAAAAATCGAAGCTTAGAGTTTGTGCGCAATCTATCTAGCTCCCTTCATGCCAATTTGCAGCCCTAACAAAAATATTTGTAGGAGGAGATAGGTTTTGGGCGAGTACATGTCGAACATTTCAGAAATGGTAATTGCGAATATCTCTAAGAGAAGAGTCTGATTTTGATGAAACTTGGGTGAAATGTGTACAATGTGGCTAGCATGTACACAAAAATGAATGGTTGCTATGCACACCTCCGTCGCTTAGCAACAGCTAAAATACTTTATCGTACATCGTACACTTATTTTGGACTGTACAAAAAAATCAATACCTCCGAAACTGGACCTCTGAGGGACCTGTTTTTTGTGCCCAAGGAGAATGTCTTACAGCATCATATAAAAAAATAAAATCTTTAGCGAGTAGATAAATGGAATTACCAGGCTGCCATTTGTTAGAGTCTCTTTGGAAACATGCCTGAAATTTCACAAGCGGGTTTCTGGGCGCAAACTAAGAGGCTGTGATAATCATATTTATTGTGCTAAATTGATTGATAGCATGTACATGAATATCGGCTAGTCGCGTCGGCCAGCTTTCCATCTAGAGCGAGCAGCCATGTCGCCTACCGGCTTGTTTGGATGTGTGTGTTTTGTTTACCCTGTAGCAGCCACACCGTTTCAGCGATCATGACCAAACTGGGTACAGACGTCGGCCATGGTCCAACAAAGACACTTGTCGTTTTTGGTGAATCTAGGTCAAAGGTCAAGGGCAAGGTCACCGAAAAACCGAAATTCTTATTTTCGCAATAACTTCCGCTAAAATGGTCGTATCGACTCCCAAATCCAAAATGTGCATCTTCCAATACTGCATCCAACCAAATGTCTCATTAGGGTGTCACACCAACACCCTTCTTAGCGGTTGGGGTCAAATGTCAGGGGGGTCGGGTCAAAAATTTCAAATTACGATAAAAACGCATTTCAAGTCCGATTGACTTCCAAGTTATGATCATGACCAACTAAATGCTATAACTCATTAAGAAGTAGCATATCGACTTATAAGAACCAAATTGATTTTCATTCAGCGAGAAATGACAACGTTATTCCGGCAATTCCTTGCTCAACGAGCAATTTCATTTGTTTCTTTGTGTGCAGGATGTCTCAAAACGGAATGGACGGATTCGGCCGAAATTTTGTGGGCTGGTTCGGTGTGTGACATGGACGAACTGATTAGATTTTGGTGAATATCCGGATCCGGATCCGACTACTATAATTTTAAAAATGATTCTTCACAATTGAGACATAAGGCTAAACCGATATATGACGGGATACCTCAAAAAGTTGTACACGGATTCGGCCGAAACTTGGTGGACAGGTTAGGGGTGTGGCAAGGACGAATTGACTGGATTTTGGTGAAGATCCAGACACGAGAATTTTTAAAGTGATTCTTCACCAGTGAATGGGGATAGGGACAACAACGACATCTAATATAGCTCAAAAAGTTATGGACGGATTCGGACAAAACTTTGTGGACAAGTTGGTTTTGTGACGAGGAGAAATCAGTCAATTTTGGTGAAGATTCGGAAATGATAATTTTTTTATTTCTTCAGTGATTCTTCACCATTGAGAGATGGGGTCGAAAACGATATCCAGCATGATAACTTGTGGACTAGTTATGGCAAAACTAGATCGATGAGTTGGTTAGGTGACCAGAACAAGCCAATTCGATTTTGGTTCAAGTCCAGATCCAGATCCGGCCTATCAGTGGGATACAAAACGTAAACTGTTCATACTGGAGGAGGTATGCGTTTTACCGAGCGCCATTGTAGTTTTCCTTACGCAACTGTTATGAAAACAAAGGTCTTGTTTTTGTACAACTGTCTCACTTCGAAACCCACTCTGTGGGAGTACCTTTTGTGCAGCTGCCCTTCACAGGGCAGTTCACCAGATGACGAGATTGGGGCAAAGCCTTCGCCCCCCCCCCCCCCCCCCATTCTTTGATGATAGGAGGAAAAGCATGGAGTAACTTTCCAGGATCAGATTGCGGTGCTGTGTGTTGGAGTGGTGCTGAGGTGTCGTCCGCCAGACTGGGGTCTCCTTGGATTTCTGAACGATACTTTCCAGCCAGTTCAGAACGATACTGAACGTTCAATTTCCGACTTATTTCAAGTTCTTACTGGGGTTCTTCAGTGATGTGGACTGATTCCCACACTTTTCAGTGCTTGTCAGAGATGTCAAAGAGATCAAGCTGCGGTGTATTGTTTTTGGCAATGTCAAGATCTCTGATGTTGATTTCGCAGACTATGCAGTCATACTTGCGGAGATGCTGGATATACTTATGGGGGCCCTCAAGGTGCTGAATGAGGAGTCGGAGCCACTGGGATTTTGGGTTTTCTGGGTCAAAACAAATATACATCCTTTCAATGACATGTTGGATGCTGCTATATTGTCTGTATCTGTTTGTGGTGAGGTCATGGAGAGATTCACTTTCCTTGGCAGTGGTATTCATGTCTCCACATGTTGTGAGCCAGAGGTCAATAGACGTCTGGGTCGGGGCTGGGGAGTCATGGATTAACTGGATCATGGGGCATGGCACTGTCAGTACCTATGCAGGACGATGAAAGTTCGAGTTTTTAAGTCAATGGTCCTTCCAGTTTTGTTATACATGCGTAGTACTTGGACTCTGAGCAAGGATCTGAGACAGAGACTTCACTCCTTCAGTACCAAATCTCTTCGGAGAATCCTTGGCTATCGCTGGTCAGACTTTGTGTACAACAAGCAGTTGCTGAGACAGACTCAGATAAGATTTGTTGCCTTTATAGTTTGTGAGCATCAGCTGCGGCTATATGGACAGGTGGCTTGTTTTCCTGACGCTGGTGCTGCTCACCAGATTCTCGCAATGAGGGAGCCTCGTGAGTGGAAAAGCCAACGGGCCGACCATGTGCCTCGTGGTTGCTGCAGGTTAATTGGAATCTGAAGGAGATGGGGATGTGCCAGGCATTTGCTTTGGGAATGGCCAGACGGAGGCCCCTGGAGTGGACCGGCGGAAAGTGGACACGGTGACGCGCTGCTCCGGCGTATGCTCCCATACCTGACCTGACTTGTCTCACTTCTTGTTTTTTTTTTTACCTCTGTGCATTCATTTACTAAAGGATTTGCCAATCCTACAGTGGAAAAATTTGGGCTCGCCTCCTGCTCGTCTCTTCTTGGCGACATTGTTCACCACGAACATTGATCCAAAGGGCCTTGGATGGTAATAAGACACACTTCACAACAATGTGATGAATATAAAGCTCTTATAAGATTGTTATCACTAAAAATGAATATTTTAAAAAGCCTTTCATTTTCAATTAGTTTTCAGCACCTTCAATACATACATATATATATATATATAAATATGTATATATATGCAGTATATACATATTTTTTTTGTTGTTTTCTGTTTAGCAATGGAATAATTGCTGTTGCTCTACATTCAGCTATGTTCCCCAGTGTCTTTGACCAGCTGTGATAGAGCTCTGGGATTTAGGCCTCGTCAGACAGATGGCTTTGCCAATCTCGTTATTTTTCCTCCTCGGTCAAAGCGTTTACTCGTGCTTTTTCTGTGCCATGGAATTGAAAAGGGATCAATTTGTGGTGCAAAACCTGAATTCTAGTTTCTTCAAATCCTGCATTTTATATTTGTAGCAAACCTGATGTTAGCTTCATGGCTAAGGTGGCCGACTTATAATCTTACGGTCTTGAGTTCAAGCTCCTGTTGACTGTTGAATTAACACCAGGTGTGGTTGACTCAACCTGTCATCCTGAGGTTGGTGAAATGCATACCAGTGCACTGGTAATAGGTGGTGCTGCATCAGTGGCACAGTGACATCCACAGAAAATGATGCAACCAGCAGACACAGGCTACACGTGATAGCTAGCTATTCATGGCTATTTAGTGGGGCAACTTAGCTAAATATAGCATAACAATTGTGCATTTTGTGAGGAAAGCACCAAATTTGGCACACTCGTAGCCTATCATATTAGGAATAGATTTGGATATTGGGCCATCTCAAAATTTTTGATGGCAGTGGACAATGGCTGCCACAGCCATCAGCGGCTGAATTTGAGATGGCCCAATATCCAAATCTATTCCTAATATGATAGGCTACGAGTGTGCCAAATTTGGTGCTTTCCTCACAAAATGCACAATTGTTATGCTAAGTTGCCCCACTAATTGGTGTACATTTGTAAATGTGCTTCAGTGGTTTGAATCATTTTCAGTGAACTTTCTTTTTTTGGACATTTATTATTTCTCATTGTCAGGAACTTCGATGTAATGTTTCTGCAAAGGAACATCATATGTGAAGGGTAGCTGTAAATGGAAAATATCTGAGATCCTTGTTTGATTTCTGTCTGATTTTATTTTATTTTATGAAACTCAGGATCATGGAAGAGCTGTTACACAAAGCTCACACACGTTGCAGACATAGACATTAGACAACATTGGACTTGACTTTTTTAAACATCAGATAAATGACCTTATGGGGGCAGGGGGGAGTGACATTACTTCCCAGAGCACTCTGAGTGCTGGCAATGCCATGTTGTGATGTCGATCTTGTTTCTGCACTCAGTGAGACAGTTGGGGAGAAATCTCCTCCCCCCCCCCTTTTGTCCCTACTCCTCACCCCCATGAGATTCTTATTGCGCTCGGTGATTTTAATGCAAGGGTTTAACAAGAGAACCGGCAAGTAATTCTGCTGGTAAAGGGTTCCTGGAGTTTTGCACTATGAATCACCTCACAGTCATGAACACTTGGTTTGAAAAGAAAGAAATCCATCTGTGTCCATGAATGCACCCAGCTATGAAGACATCCAATATGATTGACTGTTGTGATGCACGCAAGTCAGTGAATATTCTGTACCGGCTGCAAGATCATACAAGCAAGCAGTTACGTACAAGGATAACGGAAGGTATGGGAGACACCTCCGGCGTTGTGAAGGGCCATTCCGACCATTCAGACCTGGAAACCTGACACAGGTACCTGGGCTGACAAGAGTACCACCTGTACTTATCAGTTTTCCTTGAAGTCAAACAAGCCTCGGTCTAGCACTTCATCCATACATCAATCATCCGGACAAGCTCGAGTGACTTTCAAAGGACTGGACCGTGCCTACTGGCAGACAGAATTGCCAGGATTAGTGTCGTCGTCTCCTTTGTAAATGTCAGGAGCAACTATGATACCCATAAGCTAGCCAAATGCCTCCTCATCTAATTAGTGACACACATGAATGGAAGAACATGATTCTCACTCTCCCTATCTACTTGCCAAGGGAACGGGCTTGGTGGATTCAGCAGGGAAGAAGATCCTTTTGAACTAGACTCTGTCGCCTGATTCTGTGCAGGGACCTGAGAGGCATACATTAAGTGGAATGCCTGCAAAGTTCAACTTTGAGAGGGGTGTGGGGGCGTGCGGTGCCGCTGATACCATCGGTACAAGTCATGAGAGGAGCAAATTGCTGTTTAGACCATCGATTGGTGTCAGTCAAACTGCTGGTGAAGGCTCTTCATTCAAGACTTAAGAGAGGGAGTGTCATTGCCGTTTGCAGTCCACCAGCTATGCAATGCAGATCGAGCAGAAGCTTACTGAGAAGACTTGGCACAATGACTCCGTGAAATGCCACGTAATTCAGAGCTCTGCAGAGCAGAATTGGTGTAACCTGAAGACATGCATTGTAGCAACAGCAGAACATGTAATGGCTCACACAAGGAAAAAATCAACCAGATTGGTTACTGGAGAGTGCAGGCATCCTCAAACCTTTAATTGAGGCTAAGAACAATACACACAATCGAAGTTGCAAACTAGCAGTATAACACATTGCAAGGAGCTTTGAAGGCAGGCAGCTGTTGACACTGTTAAGGAGGAGTGGATATGAAAGAAAGCACGTGAGTGGAAAATGCTGTGAAGATTGTACATACAAGGTGGAATAGCATCAGCAAGCTACAGATGGCTTATGCCGGATATAGGTGAATTAGACCAACTGTAGTACTGTTGGACACCTTTGCTGAATGGACGGTGAATATATATATATATAAACCCCAGCGAGGCTTTACATTGTTAAATGCTCAGTTTTGTTTGTATGTTTTGTATGATAATCAGCTTAGTTTGGTTTGCCAACAAAAAGGGAAGAGCAGTGTCACAAATAGAAAAGTATATTGCGCACAATATTGCATCTGTACATTTGAAAAGTATTGATAGGAAAGCAGTCGAGGCATGCACAAGGCCTACCACAACATTTCCTGCAGTTATTTTCTTTGAGTGGCAGGTCGAGGTGAACAGCCTGCTGGTCTAGCCACTTGGTGTGACAGCTATTTTGTTACTTTCGAGTGCGCATGTGTGCACTTCATTTTGGAACTCGTATTGACCAGTACTTCCAGCTCCAGATCAATCATCCCATTCGACACATGCTGTTTATCCTCCAATGTGTAACACATTTAATCAATGCGTGGACTCCTCTGAGACATTGTGCTACCAACTGTGCAACAACCAAGCATATTGCAGTGGCTACATGTTGTTGAATCTGCAGGGTGACAGTCTTTAGGTCTGCAGAATGAATTGCAGTGTTTTCTCGGTGGGTGTCATGTTGTGACTTTCTGCGTTATGATGACTCTTTAGTAATAATATGTAATACCCTTCAAAAAACCAAGCATAAAGTTTTAGGTTTGTACATTACCTCTGCCACCGAAGGTGGATGGAGGCTGTTTTCACCCTTGTCTGTCTGTTTGTCTGTCTGCGAGCAGGATATCTCAAAATGTTGTGGACGGATTCAGACGAAATTTGGTGGAGAGCTTGGGTTTGTGAGGAGGACAAATCATTTCTTTGCCATTGAGAGATGGAGCCAAAAACGATAAAGAGCATGATATTTCAAAAAGTTGTGGATGAGATAGTTAGGTGACAAGAACAAGCCGATTAGATTTTTGTGTGTCACAAAGATGAATAGTCAGGATCCAGATCCACCTTATAAGTAGGATACAAAATGTGAACTGTTCAGTATGGCGGAGGGATGCGCTTTGTTGGGTGCCGTTCTCGTTAATTTCCTTTAATCATACCTGTAGCTTTTATAGTTGGAGATACTGATTTTTTTCTTTATTTAGGACTGTACATCTATAAATGCTTGGTGTTGGCTCAATGGTTAGGGTGGTGGGCTTTGGATCCAAGGGTCCTGAGTTCAAATCCTGCTCAGCTGTTGAATTAATACCTGGTGGGGTTAACTCGACCTGTCATCCTTCCAAGGTCGGCAAAATGAGTGCCATCAATGCAATTTCGACCAGGAACCCTCACCTCAAAAAAAGACCCCTTGGTACCATTTGGGTGGGAATACGCCACCATACATTATCTGAAAGCTTTGAACCTGTCCTGTATGTTATGGAAATGTACAGTGAACCTGTCAAAGAAGTAGCTTGGTGGTTGAAATCGCGTTGCTTTGGCAACCAGCTCGTACATTTCAGATGCACTAAAGAAACATAAATTTTAATATCTTTAACTATAAAATCTACAGGTATGATTCAAGTATATGCTTCTTCTATGTACTGGCTCTATTTGTTTTATGACCTTGGCAATCCATTGTCATGTCTACTTGCTAGAGCCAAGGTCAGAATTAAAAGTATCTATTTTTAGGTAAAATGCATGGGTGTATTTTTCATGCAATTCTTCCAGAGGTATGTTGGAAAAAGGCTGAAAAATGGTCTTTTGTGCTTTATAATAATTTATAGAATTATCAGGGGTAGCTTGGTGGGGAAACTGATTCTCAGAAATGGAGACAGAAAACGACATTTTTGTTGAATAACATGAAAAAATAAATAGGAATGTCTTATTTTAATGACGTGAAAAAACTTCAACTGCAGTGCATGAAATTTAAACACATTTCGATTTCGTGCTTTATCATCATGCTGGTGTGATTCCTGAAGCTGAATGAGGCAATGGAGTCAAAAATTAAAGGTTCCCAAAAAGACATAGATGAACGGATCAAATGTCCTCGAGGTTCCCATCATAAAACTGACCACAATAAGAGATCTGGATAAAAGTTCCTTATTCTCTGTTCAACTTCTCATTAAGGTTCCTTATTCTCTGTTCTACTTCTCTTATTAAGGTTCCTATTCTCTGTTCAACTTCTCTCATTAAGGTCCTTATTCTCTGTCTACTTCTCTCATTAAGGTTCCTTATTCTCTGTTCTACTTCTCTCATTAAGGTTCCTTATTCTCTGTTCACTTCTCTCATTAAGGTTCCTTATTCTCTGTTCAACTTCTCTCATTAGGGTCCTTATTCTCTGTTCTACTTCTCTCATTAAGGTTCCTTACTCTGTTCAACTTCTCTCATTAAGGTTCCTTATTCTCTGTTCTACTTCTCTCATTAAGGTTCCTTATTCTCTGTTCAACTTCTCTCATTAAGGTCCTTATTCTCTGTTCTACTTCTCTCATAAGGTTCCTTATTCTCTGTTCTACTTCTCTCATTAAGGTTCTTATTCTCTGTTCTACTTCTCTCATTAAGGTTCCTTATTCTCTGTCTACTTCTCTCATTAAGGTTCCTTATTCTCGTTCAACTTCTCTCATTAAGGTTCCTTATTCTCTGTTCTACTTCTCTTATTAAGGTCCCTTATTCTCTGTTCAACTTCTCTCATTAAGGTTCCTATTCTCTGTTCAACTTCTCTCATTAAGGTTCCTTATTCTCTGTTCTACTTCTCTCATTAAGGTTCCTTATTCTCTGTTCTACTTCTCTCATTAAGGTTCCTTATTCTCTGTTCAACTTCTCTCATTAAGGTTCTTATTCTCTGTTCTACTCTCTCATTAAGTTCCTTATTCTCTGTTCTACTTCTCTCATTAAGGTTCCTTATCTCTGTTCAACTTCTCATTAAGGTTCTTATTCTCTGTTCTACTTCTCTCATTAAGGTTCCTTATCTCTGTTCTACTTCTTATTAAGCCTTATTCTCTGTTCAACTTCTCTCATTAAGGTTCCTTATTCTCTGTTCTACTTCTCTCATTAAGGTTCCTTATTCTCTGTTCAACTTCTCTCATTAAGGTCCTTATTCTCTGTTCTACTTCTCTCTTAAGGTCCTTATTCTCTTGTTCTACTTCTCTCATTAAGGTTCCTTATTCTCGTTTCTACTTCTCTTATTAAGGTTCCTTATTCTCTGTTCAACTTCTCTCATTAAGGTTCCTTATTCTCTGACTTCTCTTATTAAGGTTCTTATTCTCTGTTCCTACTTCTCTCATTAAGGTTCCTTATTCTCGTTCTACTTCTCTCATTAAGGTTCCTTATTCTCTGTCTACTTCTCTTATTAAGGTTCCTATATTCTCTGTTCTACTTCTCTTATTAAGGTTCCTTATCTCTGTTCAACTTTCTTATTAAGGTCCTTATTCTCTGTCTACTTCTCTTATTAAGGTTCCTTATTCTCTGTTTCTACTTCTCTTATTAAGGCTTATTCTCTGTTCAACTTCTCTATTTAAGGTTCCTTATCTTCTGTTCTACTTCTCTTATAAGGTTCCTTATTCCTCTGTTCAACTTTCTCTATTAAGTTCCTTATTCTCTGTTCTAACTTCTCTCATTAAGGTTCCTTATCTCTGTTCTACTTCTCTCATTAAGGTTCCTTATTCTGTTCAACTCTCATTAAGGTTCCTATTCTCTGTTCTACTCCTTCTTATAAGGTTCCTTATTCCTCTGTTCAAAACTTCTCTTATTAAGGTTCCTTATTCTCTGTTCAACTTCTCTTATTAAGGTTCCTTATTCTCTGTTCTACTTCTCTTATTAAGGTTCCTTATTCTCTGTTCTACTTCTCTCATTAAGGTTCCTTATTCTCTGTTCTACTTCTCTCATTAAGGTTCCTTATTCTCTGTTCTACTTCTCTCATTAAGGTTCCTTATTCTCTGTTCTACTTCTCTCATTAAGGTTCCTTATTCTCTGTTCTACTTCTCTCATTAAGGTTCCTTATTCTCTGTTCTACTTCTCTTATTAAGGTTCCTTATTCTCTGTTCTACTTCTCTCATAAAGTTTCCATATTCTCTGTTGTACTAAACTCATTAAGGTTCATTAATCACTGTTCTACTCATCTCATTGCGGTCCCAATTCACTGTTGTTCAACTTCTCTTGTGACATTTTTTTGCAATGAATCGAAGAAATCCTTTCGGTGAAAGGAAGTGAGAAAGTCACGTACACGGTACATCACATACTTCCAAGAAGGCTGCATGTCGTGCTCAGCAGATAAGCAGCATTCTGTGTTCCTGAACTTGTACCTTCACTAGAAATCGACACTAATACTGTTGCAAACAAAGCAAGCATCACAGAATCACAAAACGATTCTTGTGGTATTCAAAGATATTGATGTGATTATTCTTACCCTCGCTTTCTACGAGAGAGATTGGAAATATCTGTCAGATGTGGAACCCAAACTCGATTCAGGTGCATAAAAATATGAGCAAAATTTGCACGTCAGTTGGAAGAGAAATCGGTGAGGACTTGTTTGGACTGCACGCTGTCTACCTTTGCAGTGTACCTTTCAAGTGTAAGCAGCTGATCAGGTATCACATGGGTGAATGAGCTGCGATATCAATGCCCTGAGCTAAGAAGGGGGACATTGAATCCAGCCAAATACCTTCATGTGAAGGCTGTCTCTACGTGCATGCTCGAGTGTTTATTATCAGGCCAATGTCTGGCACACAAGCTGAGAGAAGTATCCCCACCTTCCCAGTCCTAAATCAAGCTATGGTTGGGTCATAGAGGACATGCAACTGTCAATTGATGAAAGGCCTGCCTGCTCCTGAGGTTGGAGTTCATGGTATGTAAATCCACCAAAGAATATAAACTACTACTACCTGATTGTTAGTGGCTAGAAAATCGTTTCAAGTGCAAGCAGGCTACAAGTATATGTGAACAGGCCTGAAGATGAGCAGGCTGTGATAATTAGTATGGAGTATGCTGTTTGGATGACGAAGATGACGACACTCATTTGGAGTTGGACGCTGCTGTGCTTGTTATACAATGAGCCAAAACAGTGGAGCAAACTGTCCAAACAGGTAAACATCGCAATTACATTGAGGAGCTCGACAATAAATCGGAGTTTACTACCCTGAAATTCACGAATTTCCACATGTATCGATAAGAAGATTCTTTTTGGTGTACAGGGAAGAATAATCCCTGATATTTACCTGGTTAATGGGTAGTCCACACCGTAAAACAATCAACCATTGTTTCTTTTGTGATTAAATGATAAAATGGCGAGATTAGTGCGGCTTTGTGATGATGAAAAATAATGACTCCAGGAGTAAGGACGACAGGAGCATTCAGCAGCCAACGAGGCTCGTACTCAAGACCCAAAGACTCTTCCTGTTACCAAGCGGCTTGCTTACCGCTTCCCAAGCGACTCGTTTGATTCAAAGCACTCAAGCAAGCACTCCAACGGAACGGAATGCTCAGCACCGCTTAACAACATGGCGGTCTCCATGGAAACAATGTTATCATTGTTCTCGAACAAATGCTGCCCAGGCCGTCGTTTTCAGTTTTAACATTCGCGCTGCTCTTGCGACAACTTTCTAAAACGAATTTATTGTGTTAGCAGCGGTTACAGAGTACAAGGAAGAGGGAAAGAAAGATAAATGAATGGGTAGGGAGAATGAGGAGTTTCCTGGAAAACTTTTATATGGACGACCCTACCACTGTGCAAAGCCTGGTGTTGGTTTACTGGTTAGAGTGGCTGGCTGGGGATCTTAGGGTCTTGAGTTCGAGCCTCGTTGGCAGCTGAATTTACTCAGGGTGGGGTTGACTCAGCCTGTCATCCTTCTGAGGTTGACGAAATGAGCACCAGTGTACTGATAGAGGGGCACAGCATCAGCGGCACAGCTGCACTTCCAAGAAATGATAGCTACCGTGGCAGCCAAGCTGCCTTATGCAAGAACCGGACCACTGTGAATTTTGAGGAAGGGGTGGGGGTGGTTTGCATGTTTGTAGATAGTGAAGAATTCGGATGAAAAGTGGAAGTTACAATAAAAGTATGAAATGTACGTTTAAATAATACGAGCAGAGTACCCACCCTCGAGGGTGGAGTTTGCACATTACTTGATGAAAAAAAAGTGTAATCTGTGTTTTGCAAGAGGACCCTTTTGACGTTTGTGTGGTGTGTATTTAAAGGTGCCTAAGGGTGTAAAGGTCTTAAGGATCTAATAGATTAAAGGGGTCTGTAGGGGTCTTAAGGGTTCTAAAAGTCTAAAGGGGTGTAATGAGTTTGAAGAGACAAAGGGGTGTATCGGGTCTATGGGTATAAATGGTCTAAACTCTAAAGTGCTTGAGAGATCTAAAACCATTTGGTCAAATGGGGTTAAAGGGTCTATGTGACTATGTCTCAATGGGTCTGACGGTCTAGGGCAGTGGTTCTTAACCAGGGGTATCCATACCCCTTGGGGGTATGGGAACGAAATGCTCGGGGTATGGGACTCGATCTCTGAATATTTGTATATATTTGATTACGAATATATTTGATATACAAGGAATACGTGAACTGCCTGTGCGAAGTTATTTTATAGATAGGATTTTACACTTATGAAAACGCCAACAACAACACTGCTCGCGGATTGTCCGAGCTGTTGGTGAAGCGTTTCGTTCTGCCCTGGCGCCAAATAGAAGAATGCGTCATTTTGCGGCCAATGGGCGACGAGCGGATCAGAGCCGCAGCGGTCCTGCAAAGGCGGAGCGCGGACACCGGTCCCCATGAAGCAGCCCATGACACCGCTGAAGAGAGCAAAGAAGGCGGAAAAGAAGAACGGAAGGAGAAAAGAAGGAAAGGCAGGAAAGCATGATTTACCATCTCCAATAAGAATATCGTCAGGATTGGAAAGTTTCCAGTTTCCGCTTTCAACACGCGTGACCAAAAAGGTAATTTCCTTGTAAATGCGACAACATTTTCAAATAACACATGATTTTTTATGGAACAACAGTATCCGAGAAATATTATTTTAAAAAAATAATATTAATAAAAGTAATACATTGTGTCATTACTAAAACAGTCTTGACCAACCATGTCACATTAGGAAAACCAGTGCTTGCAGCATCATTAATTACAATGGGAATCATTAAAAAAAACAATGCCAAACCAATGAAGGAAAGGACGAGGATGAGCTGAAACATTCAACAAGAGGGGATATTTATTTACAATAGGGGCGATATAAGACAATATTCACAGAATATGTTCAAAAAGATAAGGCTGGTCTGGCCTCATCTCGTCGCTGGCGCTGGTCTGCGTCTGGCTGCCCTGGTCCGTCTTCTGGCGACTGGAGCTCCGGGAAGTTGTGGACATCCAGCTGCGCTCGCGGCCAGGTAGCCAGCCACGTTCTCGTCCCTCAGCTCGAC
>CM068965.1:60191319-60202636 GCA_035128595.1 Eptatretus atami | reverse complement strand
TCCTTTAATCATACTGTAGCTTTTATAGTGGAGATACTGATTTTTTTCTTTATTAGGACTTACATCTATAAAGCTTGGTGTTGGCTCAATGGTTAGGGTCGTGCTTGGATCCAAGGGTCCTGAGTTCAAATCACTGCTCAGCTGTTGAATTAACCTGGTGGGGTTACTCGAGCCTGTCTTCCGTTCCAAGGTCGGCAAAATGAGTGCCATTCAATTGCAATTTCGCACCAGGAACCCTCACCTCAAAAAAAGACCCCTTGGTACCATTTTGGGTTGGGAAGACGCCACCATACATTATCGAAAGCTTTGAAACCTGTCCTTATGTTAATGGAAATGTACAGTGAACCTGTCAAAGAAGTAGCTGGTGGTTGAAAATCGCGTTGCTTTCGGCAACCAGCTCGTACATTCAGATGCAACTAAAGAAAACATAAATTTTAATATCTTTAACTATAAAATCTACAGGTATGATTCAAGTATATGCTTCTTCTATTACTGCCTATTTGTTTTATACTTGCAATCCATTGTCATGTCTACTTGCTAGAGCAAGGTCAGAATTAAAAGTATTATTTTAGGTAAAATGTATGGGTGTAATTTTTCATTGCAATTCTTCCAGAGGTATGTTGGAAAAAAGGCTGAAAAATGTCTTTGTGCTTATAATAATTTATGTAGATAGAATTATCAGGGGTAGCTTAGGTGGGGAAACTGATTCTTCAGAAATGGAGACAGAAAACGACATTTTTGTTGAATAACATGAAAAAAATAAATAGGAATGTCTTATTTAATGACGTGAAAAAAACTTCAACTGTAGTGCATGAAATTAAACACATGTCGATTTCGTGCTTTATCATCATGCTGGTGTGATTCCTGAAGCTGGAATGAGCAAGGAGTCAAAATAAAGGTTCCCAAAAAGGACATGATGAACGGATCAAATGTTCCTCGAGGTTCCCATCATAAAACTGACCACAATAAGAATCTGATAAAAGTTCCTTATTCTCTGTTTCAACTCTCTCATTAAGGTTCCTTATTCTCTGTTCTGCTCTCTTATTAAGGTCCCTATTCTCTGTTCAACTTCTCTCATTAAGGTTCCTATTCTCTGTTCTACTTCTCTCATTAAGGTTCCCTTATTCTCTGTCTACTTCTCCATTAAGGTTCCCCTATCTCTGTTTCAACTTCTCTCATTAAGGGTCCTTATTTCTCTGTTCAACTTCTCTCATTAAGGTTCCTTATTCTCTGTTCTACTTCTCTCATTAAGGTTCCTTATTTCTCTGTTCAACTTCTCTCATTAAGGTCCTTATCTCGTTCTACTTCTCTCATTAAGGTTCCTTATTCTCTGTTCAACTTCTCTCATTAAGGTTCCTTATTTTTTTTCTTCTGTTTCTATTCTCATCATTAAGTTCCTTATCTCTGTTCTACTTCTCTCATTAAGGTTCTTATCTCTGTTCTACTTCTCTCATTAAGCGTTCCTTATTCTCTGTTCTACTTCTCTCATAAGGTTCCTTATCTCTGTCAACTCGTCTCATTAAGTTCCTTATTCTCCTGTTCTACTTCTCTTATTAAGGCTTCCTTATTCTCTGTTCAACTTCTCTCATTAAGGATTCCTATTCTCTGTTCAACTTCTCTCATTAAGTTCCTTATTCTCTGTTCTACTTCTCTCATTAAGGTCCTTATTTCTCTGTTCTACTTCTCTCATTAAGGTTCCTAATTCTCTGTTCAACTTCTCCATTAAGGTTCCTTATTCTCTGTTCTACTTCTCTCATTAAGGTTCCTTATTCTCTGTTCTACTCTCTCATTAAGGTTCCTTATTCTCTGGTCAACTTCTCTCATTAAGGTTCGCTATTCTCTGTTCTACTTCTCTCATTAAGGGTTCCTTATTCTCTGTTCTACTTCTCTCATTAAGGTTCCTTATTCTCTGTTCAACTCTCCAATTAAGGTTCCTTATTCTGCTGTTCTACTTCTCTCATTAAGGCTTCCTTATTCTCTGTTCAACTTCTCTCATTTAAGGTTCCTATTCCTCTGTCTACTTCTCTCATTTAAGGTTCCTTATTCTCTTGTTCTACTTCTCTCATTAAGGTTCCTTATTCTCGTTCTACTTCTCTTATTAAGGTTCCTTATTCTCTGTTCAACTTCTCTCATTAAGTTCCTTATTCTCTGTTCTACTTCTCTTATTAAGGTTCTTATTCTCTGTTCTCTTCTCTCATTAAGGTTCCTTATTCTCTGTTCTACTCTCTCATTAAGGTTCCTTATTCTCTGTTTCTACTTCTCTTATAAGCGTTCAAACTTATTCTCTGTTCTACTTCTCATTATTAAGGTTCCTTATTCCTGTTCAACTTCTCTTATTAAGGTTCCTTATTCTCTGTTCTACTCTCTTATTAAGTCCTATTCTCGTGTTTCTACTTCTCTTATTAAGACGCTTCCTTATTCTCTGTTCTACTTCTCTTATTAAGTTCCTTATTCTTCTGTTCTACTTCTCTTATTTAAGGTTCACTTATTCTCTGTTCAACTTCTCTATAAGTTCCCTATATCTCTCTGTTCTACTTCTCTCATTAAGGTTTCCTATTCTCTGTTCTATTCTTCTATTAAGGTTCCTTATTATCTGTTCAACTTCTCTCATTAAGGTTCCCTTATTCTCTGTTCTACTTCTCTTATTTAAGGTTCCTTATTCTCTGTTCAACTTCTCTCATTAAGTTCCTTATTCTCTGTTCTACTTCTCTTATTAAGGTTCCTTATCTCTGTTCTACTCTCTATTAAGTTCCCTTATTCTCTGTTCTACTCGTCTTATAAGCGTTCCTTATTCTCGGTTCTACTTCTCGCATTAGGTTCCTTATTCTCTGTTCAACTTCTCTCATAAGGTTCCTTATCTCTGTTCTACTCTCTCATTAAGGTTCCTATCTCTGTCTACTTTCTCATTAAGCGTTCCTTATTTCTGTTCTACTTCTCTATTAAGGTTCCTTATTCTCGGTTTCTACTTCTCTATTAAGGTTCTTTATCTCTGTTCTACTTCTCTTATTAAGGTTCCTTATTCTCTGTTCTACTTCTCTTATTAAGGCTTCCTTATCTCTGTTCTACTTCTCTATTAAGGTTCTTTATTCTCTGTTCTACTTCTCTATTAAGGTTCCTTAGTTCTCTGTTCTTACTTCCTTATTAAGGGTTCTTTATTCTCTGTTCTACGTCTCTCATTAATCGTTCCTTATTCTCTGTTCTACTTCTCGCATTAAGGTTCCTTATTCTTCTGTTCTACTTCTCTCATTAAGGTTCCTTATTCCTGTTCACTTCTCTCATTAAGGTTCCTATTCTCTGTTCTACTCTCTCATAAAAGTTTCCCATATTCTCTGTGTACAAACTCATTAAGGTTCATTAATCACTGCCTCTACTCATCTCATTCGGTCCAATTCACTGTTGTTCAACTTCTCTTGTGACATTTGTGTCTAATGATCGAAAGAAATCCTTTCGGTGGAAAGGAAGTGAGAAAGTCACGCTACCACGGTACATCAATACTTCAAGAAGGCTGCATGTCGTGCTCAGCAGATAGCAGCATTCTGTTGCTTCCTGAACGTGTACCTTCACTAGAAATCGACACTAATACTGTTGCAAACAAAGCAAGCATCACAGAATCACAAACGATCTTGTGCGGTATTCAAAGATGTTGATGTGCATTATCTACCCTAGCTTTCTACGAGAGAGATTGGAATATCTGTCAGATGTGGAACCCAAACTCGATTCAGGTGATTAAAAATATGAGCAAAATTTGCAGTCAGTTTGCGAAGAGAAATCGTGAGGACTTGTTTGGACTGCACGCTGTCTACCTTTGCAGTGTACCTTCAAGTTGATAAGCAGATGATCAGGTATCACATGGGTGAATGAGCTTGCGATATCAATGCCTGAGCTAAGAAAGGGGGGACATTGAATCAAGCCAATAACCTTCATGTGAAGGCTGTCTCTACGTGCATGCTCGAGTGTTGATTATCAGGCAATGTTCTGGCACACCAAGCTGAGGAAAAGTATCCCCACCTTCCCATCCTAGATCCAAAAGCTATGGTTGGGCATAAGGACAGGCAACTGTCAATTGATGAAAGGTCTGACCGCTCCTGAGGTTGGAGTTCATGGTATGTAAAATCCACCAAAGAATATAAACTACTACTACCTGATTGGTCAGTGGCTAGAAAATCGTTTCAAGTGCAAGCAGGCTACAGTATATGTGAACAGGGCCTGAAGGCATGAGGCCAGGGATGATATTAATTTAGTATGGAGTATGCTGTTTGGGGATGACGAAGATGACGACACTCATTTGGAGTTGGCGCTGCTGTGCTTGTTATACAATGAGCCAAAACAGTGGAGCAACTGTCCAAACAGGCTAAACATCGCCAACTACATTGAGGAGCTCGACAATAAATCGGAGCCTTTACTACCTGAAATTCACGAAATTCCACAGTATCTATAAGAGATTATTTTTGGTGTACAAGGGAAGAATAACCCTGATATTACACTGGTTAATCAGAGTCCACACCGTAAAACAATCAACCATGTGTTCTTTGTGATTAAATGATAAAATGGCCAGATTAGTGGCTTTGTGATGATGAAAAATAATGACTCCAGGAGAAGACCGACAGAGGCATTCAGCAGGCAACGAGGCTCGTATCAAGACCCCAAAGACTCTTCCTGTTACCAAGCGGCTTGCTTACCGCTTCCAAGCGACATCGTTTGATTCAAAGCACTCAAGCAAGCACTACCAACGAACGGAATGCTCAGCACCCGCTTAACAACATGGCGGTCTCCATGGAAACAATTATCAATTCTTACTCGAACAAATGCTCCCGCCGTCGTTTTCAGTTTTAACATTCGCGCTTGCCTCTTGCGACAACTTTCTAAAACGATTTATTGTGTTAGCAGCGGTTCTACGAGTACAAGGAAAGGGAAAGAAAGATAAATGAATGGGAGGGAGAATGAGGAGTTTCCTGGAAAACTTTTATTATGGACGGACCCTACCACTTGCAGCCTGGTGTTGGTTACTGGTTAGTATGTGGGCTGGCTGGGGATCTTAGGTTCTGAGTTCGAGCCTTCGTTGGCAGCTGAATTAACTCAGGTGGGGTTGACTCAGCCTGTCATCCTTCTGAGGTGACGGAAATGAGCACCAGATGTACTGATGAGGCGGCACAGCATCAGCGGCACAGCTGCACTTCCAAGAAATGATAGCTACCGGTGGCAGCCAAGCTGCCTTATGCAAGAACCGGACCACTGTGAATTTTGAGGAGGGGTGGGGGGTGTTGCATTGTAGATAGTGAAAGATTCGGATGAAAAGTGGAAGTTTACAATAAAAAGTTATGAAATGTACGTTTAAAGAATACGAAGCAGAGTACCCACCCCTCGAGGGTGGAGTTTGCACATTACTTGATGAAAAAAAGTGTAATCTGTGTATTGCAAGAGGACCCTTTGACGTTTGTGTGGTGTGTATTTAAAGGTGCCTAAGGGTGTAAAGTTCTTAAGGATCTAATAGATTAAAGGGTCTGTGGGTCTTAAGGGTTCTAAAAGTCTAAAGGGTTGTAATGGTTTGAAGAGACAAAGGTGGTAGCGGGTCTATGGGTAATAAATGCGTTCTAAATCTAAAAGGCTTGAGAGATCTAAAAACCATTTGCGTCAAATGGGTTAAAGGGTCTATGCTGACTATGCTCAATGGTCTTGACGTCTAGGGCAGTGCTTTCTTAACAGGGCGTATCCCATACCCCTTGGGGGTATGGCGAACCGAAATGCTCGGGGTGATGGACTCGAATCTCTGAATATTTGTATATATTTGATTACGAATATATTTGAATACTAATGGAAAATTTTACGCTGAAACATGCGCTGCCGAAGTTATTTTATAGATAGGATTTTTAACCTTATGACAACGCCAACAAACAACACTGCTCGCGGAATTGTCCGAGCTGTTGGTGAAGCGTTTCGTTCTGGCCCTGGCGCCAAATGAGAGAATGCGTCATTTTGCGGCCAATGGGCGACGAGCGGATCAGGCCGGAGCGCGTCCTGCAAGAAGGCGGAGCGCCCGACACGCGGTCCGCCCAATGAGAGCAGCCACGCATGCAGCGGACGCGCCTAGAAGGAGAAAAGCAAGAAGGAAAGCAAGGAAAGGCAATGATTTACCATCTCCAATAAGAATATCGTCAAGATTGGAAAGTGTGCCAGTTTCCGCTTTCAACAACGGTTGACCCAAAAAGGTATTTCCTTGTAAATGCGACAACTTTTCAAAAACACATGATTTTTTTATGGAACAACAGTATCCGAGAAATATTATTTTAAAAAAGTTATATTAATAATAAGTAATACATTTGTGTCATTACTAAAACAGTTTAATGGTTACCAAACCATGTCACATAGGAAAACCAGTGCTTGCCAGCATCATAATTACAATGGGAATCATTAAAAAAAACAATGCCAAACCAATGAAGGAAAGGACGAGGATGAGCTGAAACATTCAACAAAGGGGATATTTATTTACAATAGGGGCGATATAAGACAATATTCACAGAATATGTTCAAAAAGATAAGGCTGGTCTGGCCTCATCTCGTCGCTGGCGCTGTCTGCGTCTGGCTGCCCTGGTCCGTCTGGCTGCGCGACTGGAGCTCCGGGAAGTTGTGGGGACATCCAGCTGCGTCGCTGCCAGGTAGCCAGCACTTCTCGTCCCTCACTCGACTTCCCTCGAGCTGAAGGAATAATAAAGACCCTTGAGGTCCATTTCCTTTCTTTGGATGTGTGTCTGTGTGCGGCGCCATGTCTTGTTTTAAGTAGCAACTGGTTAAGTGCTTTTGCTGCTACATTATTTGCATCCTTTATAGTCGGTTTAACTCTGCCCTTTATGTGTCTTCCCCCTATTGCTAAATAAATATCCCTCTGTTGAACGTTTCAGCTCGTCCTCGTCTTCTCTTGGTTTTAGGCATTGTTTTTTAATGATTCCCATTGTAATTAATGATGCTGCAAGCACTGGTTTTCCTAATTACATGGTTCTGGTACCCAATATAACTGTTTTAGTAATGACACAAATGTATTACTTATTATTAATATATATTTTTAAAATAATATTTCTCGGATACTGCTTGTTCATAAAAAAGATCATGTGTTATTTGAAAATATTGTTATAAGAAAAGTTGTCGCATTTACAAGGAAATTCCTAGTTTGGAGTTCGCCGTGTTGAAGCGCCGAACCATGGCAAAACTTTCCAATCCTTGACAAATATTCTTTGAAGATGCGTTAAATCATTGCCTTGTGGATACTTCAAGAAGTCAAGAACCATTTGAAGTCCTATGTACAAATTGTATAGGTTACTCTCAGATATTATGATCTTTAGATCAAATCTTTGGATTCCAAAACTCTTTCTCGTTTGATATGTCGAGATTGAGTGACAACGATTTCAGCAAAGGATGAATTCTCATTGACTTCAAGTAGACCCAGAAAGAAAGCTGATTTTGAACGGCTGATGGATTCAAGCAGTTTTGGTGTAGCAAATCGCAGCTGACCCAAACTTGGCTATGAGGAAATGAATTGTTTTGGTTCCGTTTCACAACTACGTAACCTTTGTGAACACAGGATTCTCTGCATTTTAAATCTGAAATCAAAGTGGGAAGAAATCGATTTGAGATCAGATGACGTGCGCAGTAGCATTGTCAGTAACTGTACCTCCGATTCATATTTTGATTGCACAAAAACAACATAAATTGATCTCCACGAGGTTAGTAAGAGTGTGTGTTATGTAGTCGAGATATTGCAAAAACTTGCACATTCAAGTTGTTTTCTTCTTTTGTGTAATAAAATTCAACTATAAGAAGTAAAGTTGCTGATTTATATCTGAAATAGGTGAATCAAAGTATCTATCTATAATTCCAGCAATGTGTGTATGTGTGTGTGTGTGTGTGTGTGTGTGTGTGGTGTGTGTGTGTGTGTGTGGTCTGTGTGTCTTGTGTGTCTGTCTGTGTGTCTGTGTGTCTGTCTGTCTGCGGCCGCTGTTTCTCGACAACCACTCCGTCCGATCTAATTGAAACTTGCCAGGTATATTGCTGGGCCCTGTGGATTTGCCTTTTCAAGGTTTGATATTAATTGGACAATTAGGTTCCCAAGTTATGGCCATTTATTTACCAAACCAATGACAGACACGTGCTATGACGTCACAAATATATATATTTTTTTTTGCATGTACGGCACGCACATACGGCACGAGAGAGTGAAGGAACGGCCTGTGTGGTTGTGTTTCTCGCACGCGCGTTGAAAGTTTTTTTTGCACGTACAGCCACGCACGTACGGGCCCGCATTTATCTATAATTCCAGCAATCTGTGCGTTGTGTGTGTGTGTGTGTGTGTCTGTGTCTGTGTGTCTGTCCTGTACCGCTGTTTCTCGAACAACACTGGTCCGATCTAATTGAAACTTGCCAGGTATATTGCTTGGGCCCTGAGATTTGCCTTTTCAAGGTTTGTATTATCGACAAGTGATTCCAAGTTATGGCCATTTATTTACCAAACCAATGACAGGACACGGTGCTATGACGTCACGATTGACGTCCCAATTTTTTTTTTTGCACGTACGGCCACGCACGTACAGGCACGAGAGAGTGAAGAACGGCCTGTGTGTTGTTGTTTCTCGCACGCGGTTGAAAGTTTTTTTTTTTTGCACGTACGGCACGCACGTACGGCCACGCACGTACGGGCCGCATTATCTATAATTCCAGCAATCTGTGTGTGTGTGTGTGTGTGTGTGTGTGTGTGTGGTCTGTGTGTGTCTCTGGACCGCTGTTTCTCGACAACACTGGTTCGATCTAATTGAAAACTTGCCAAGATATATTGCTGGGCCCTGTGATTGCCTTTTCAAGGTTTGTATTAATCGGACAAGTGGTTCCCAAGTTTATGCCATTATATTACCAAACCAATACAGGACACGGTGCTATGACGTCACGATTGACGTCACAATTTTTTTTTTTTGCACGTACGGGCACGCGAGAGCGAAGGAACGGCCTGTTGTGATTGTTGTTTTCTGGCAGGCGTTTGAAAGTTGATTTTTTTTTTTGCACGTAACAGCCACCACGTACGGGCCCGCACTAGTATTGTAAAATACTTGTAGCTGTTGACTACAAGTCAAGCTATTGACATCTTTGGAATTCATACTGTCAAACTAATATGACTGGTGATGATGATGATGATTTCGACAGTCAAGCGAAGGGGGTATGGGACCATGTAACATGTTGGGAAATCCATTGTGGGTCTGGAATCATCAAAAGGTTAAGAACCCCTGGTCTAGGGGGTCTAAACTCTAGGTTTGAATGATGTAAATTCCAAAAGGGTCGAAAATGGTGAATGGGTCTTGGAAAGTCGAAGGGATCTAAAGGATCCAAAGGTTTAAAAGGTATGTTCCAATAGTACGTAATTAATAGACGTTGTCATAGTGCAACTGATGTTCAAACAGTACGTATTTAAGAGACATAAGTACATAGTGTAACTTTTCCCACAGACAGATCGACACGAATGGCTTCTTGGGACAAAGAACATGTTAGTGTAGTCGCTTAACATGAAAACATTTATTTTTTATGACAAAAGTGTCAAACTTGGCAGACATCTTCTTCAGACGATTAAATACAAATTTAGAAGGGGAGCCCGGGGCAAGAGATGTTTTTTGTGGTTTTTGAAAGTGAAAGAAAAATCGCGTCGGGGCCACGTGACCACGTGACCACGGGACCCGGACAACGTGACCACGTGACCACGGGACCGGGACCACGTGACCACGCCCAATTCGTGCTCCTTTTTCCCGCTCGAGGATGTGGGAACAACTTGCAACAAAATGGCGGCTTACGTGCGGGTAAGTTGGAAATTCGAAGTTTTCTCGATCATTTTTCCTCAGAATAGGCGACTAACGTGACTGTATGGTGACATTTATCAGATTTCCCTCATTAATAAACATTCCTTTTCATGTATTTGGAATAATCTGGTCACTCCTTGCATCCTGACGGGTATTGTGTTGCTTTTATCACCGACTGCCGCAGCCCACCGTGCCGTCCATCGTCAGTCGGTCTCCCCACCATCCTAGGCCGTGAATTTTCGGCCTGTTGCGGAGAACGCTCCTCATGAAGTATTTTCTGAGAATATCGTTTGTTTTTACTTCCTTATCACGCAAATTTCGTCTGGCTTTCTGACCAATTTCATGCCATGAAAATTACGTGGGCCTACTAGTACCTACTGTGTTCGTGTGTTCGAAATCAAGTTGCTGCCGTTTTACTTTTGTAAAATTTCTCGATGATGCTTCATTGACTTGTAAACTTTGCTCATGTAGATTTTAACCCTGTGCCAAATGAAGTCACAAAAGTCCTCCTGTTCAAAAATGCTTCATTAAAAGACTGTTTCACAAGCTTCATATTTAAATTTCACAATTTCCCTCCGAGTGAATGCATTATTAGGAAATTACAAAAAATTCCTGAGCATTTTTGAACAGGAGGCCTTTTGTGACTTCATTTGGCACAAGGTTAACATCGATATTGGTGAAGTTTACAACTCAATCAGATGAGGCATCATAGAGAAATAGGAAAAAAAAAAGGAAAAACGGGTCGCAACTTGAACAGACGGTGCCTACTACGCCATACCTACTGTCCATTTGATTTATGGAAATTGCAAATTGCGTAGTCAAAATGGTGGTGGGGCAGGAATTCTCAAAATCAGAGGTACTATCTGTGATCCAATGTGCAATTTTAGGGTCCGTGAGTACCTTTTTCAAGAATTCTGGACCACTCCTACTATCCTGATAAAGATCCGCCTGGCTGTAGTTCAATTGACTCAGCAGTTTTTCCGTTATAACTAATTACATACCGACATAATGATTTTTATACCCCAAGATCATACCAAAGCTGAACAGTCAAAACGATAATTTTATGTCTTGTATGCTTCTGTTACCGTTTACTGGCTCAATTCACCAAGTGGCAATTGTCCTATTTTTGTGGAATGATCTAGGCTTGTTAAAATGTTTGTTATTCATAGAATTAATTTTTGTGTAACTAAACAATTTCAGATCCCTTCAACCGGGAGCGTGTTTATCGCAAACCCGCCGGGCCGAATCAACTGCGGCCATATGCATCGTATGCCAGAGGGAGACAGCACGAAGATCTGAGGTGCCCTTATTCCAAATTTCACGTGGAGCCGTACTCCCAATATCTTCAAAACGTTGAACAATTTCGCCTGCTCAACGCGTTACCCGTTGAATGTCCAGTACGGGAACAGCGGAACTGCAGAATGCTTCGTTACCAACCGTGCCAAGTGGCATAAGTCCAATGTACAACAACTTTCTACTCAATTACATCG
>CM068965.1:60165586-60178268 GCA_035128595.1 Eptatretus atami | reverse complement strand
GAACAAAATGCAATTGGGTGAAATTTTTATAGTGAAATTTTATTGTATATCACTAGAAACGTTTAAACAGACGTTAAAATCGCCCGTTTCAATCAATATCTAGCCAAACCTGCGCTCTGTGCGAAGTTTCTAAAGTGAGGGTTCGTTAGGGCGTTAATATATCGGTGTTCACAATGTGATTTATTCGAATTTCTTTATATACAGTTTCTTGTTACATTTTTTGTGTCAAATTCACCTTCTGAGGTAGTCAGCATGTGCAGAGGAGGGTTTTATCTTGCAGATACGTTTTCTCGGAGTAGCATACGCCTCTCAGCGGTGACGGTCTGTCGACGACAGACGTAATGACGTCAGCGAATGACCGATGATGTCATGACGTCATTATTCTCTCAGCGGTGACGTCACACATCGCCATGCAAACGAATGTAAAAATTAGAAAATCGCCAAAATTCCCAAACCTGTCCATCTGTCGCGATCTCACATAGCCATGCTGTTCATTAGACCACAGAGCACCCGCATGCCGAAAGTGGTGACAATTCCGTCCAGCAGTTTCAGAGGAAGAACCGTCAAATTACGCGCAGACGTTACAGAAATAATATATGGATATTCCTTTTATATTGGTGATGCATGCCTCCCCTTCCCCAAATCGTGGCCATCTTGGAAAATGGCTGCCGAGCCAAGCATAAGGGCCTACCCGGCTCCCTTCTAAATCGTTCAGTATGGTCACAGGAAGCCGGATACCAAGTTTGGTACTTTTGTCAAAAAATGAATGTCTTGCATATTTTGGAGTTAAGCGATTCCACTATATGGCTTATGAGTTGGGACAAATGGCTTATGAGTATACGTAACAGAGGTGTGCCTCTGAACATTTCAGTGGTCGTTGTATCGCTTTGAATCCGACTACGGCAACAACTCTTGCTAACATATCAAGCACCTCTCTCACAGCAAGGCGAGCAGCTTATAAAGTGGTTGATGCAAAAGACTGGCTTGGAAAGCGATAGCAAGCTGCTTGCTAATGAAGACACACCCAGCCCTTATCGCTTGCTCCGCTTGGCAAGCGGCTTGCAAAGTGGTTGATACAGAATGGCTGGCTATGCAAGCGATAGCAAGCAGCTTGTGGTCCAAGGTGTGAGGATCATGACCATGAGAGAAGTATTGTTGAAAGGAGAAAAAAGAAGAAAAAAGGAAGACAGAGGAGGATATATATCCATGAAATTATATATGAAATAAAGGTGTGTGTGTGTGTGTGTGTGTGTGTGTGTGTGTGTGTGTGTGTGGTGTGTGTGTGTGTTGTGTGTGATGTGTGTGTGTGTAGCCTGAAATCAGAGAAGAGAAAAAAAACAAAGCTTGGCAAATCTCCACCAGATTTTGCACGTACAGTATGTTGGCCGGACCCAGGGTTGCGTCGTCAACACAAAAATACCCTGCGAGGTGGGGGCTGGGGGGAGACGACTGACGACTTTCGCCCAATCTCCAAATTTTGCACACATGTTAGTAATACCCAGGGTCACAAGGTCAAGGTCACAACCCCTCCCTTGAGACAACTTATGATTTTTGCCCATTCACATGCCACAGTGCAAGTGGTTTACTGACCCCTGCTGCAAATGGGAAATTATTAACCATGTCCAAAATATTGTTATGGTTTTGGAGAACTTACCCCAGGGGGAGAGCATACATGGACATGTATGTGACCCAAGGACCAGTTATTACCCTCGCTGAAGGAGAGGGCATTGCATTTGGGTCTGTTTGATTGTTTGTCCGCACAGAACTTTCGTGTTTTTCTCCGCAACCGCTTGTTGGATTGAGACGAAATTTTCAGCATTGGTGCTAATACGCATGTAGAATGTTGTAATGATAATTATGATGTCATATGTCACGTAGTGTGGCAGCCATATTGGAAAAACGGAAAAAACATTGGACCTCTCAATCTCTGAAACTGCACCAAGGAAAAAATTGAAACTTGGCACATGGCAAGTATTCCTCATGAGGATTGTGATTTTTTTTGATGACATCATAGGTGCCTTCGTTATGACATCATAATTGCATATGTAGAATGCTACATCTGATCAGTATGAAAATTTTTGAGGGTCATCTCGGGATAAAATGGTCCACAAAATTTTTTTGATGACATCATCAGTCACGCGATTCGGTAGCCATATTGTTTAAAAAAAAAAAAAAACAACCTTCAAAAATCTTCTTTCCTGAAATGGCTGAACAGATCGAGGCAAAACTTTACATTTATGACCGCCTATCCACAAGGAACAAAAGGTTCATACATATGATGTCATAGGTCACATGGTTTGGCAGCCATATTGGATTTACCCTAAAACATGTAAAAATCTTCTTCTCCAGAATGGCTGAACAGATTGAGGGGAAACTTCACAGAATTGTTCCCCAAAGTATGCGTGTACAAGTTTGTTCAGGAATAATTGATGTCACATGGTTTGGCAGCCATATTGGATTTAAGAAAAATATTACATAATGTTTTCTCTGGAGCCAGTTAATCAATCGACGTGAAACTTCACAATTATAATCTAGTCATGAAGGGGAATACATGTTTTAAATTTCAACTTGATCAGATGCATGGTCTGGCAGCCATAAAGATTTAATATTTTTGATGTGGGTTCTTTTTTTTTGTTTGGTTTTTTTTTATTTTTTTGAATAAGGTTCACTTGGCTGTGCCTGGATTGGTTTGAGGGTGGAGAAGCAGCTGAAATGCAAATCCTATCCAGGTTCCTCCTGATGACTTCATCTTTGCTTTTTGCTTGTTCGGATTCCCTCTGGTTACTCCAATGCAGGACTGTACCTATTTGGTCTTCCATTTGATTTGAATTGAATTTATTTTAATCCAATTCTGAATTTAATTGAATAATAAATAAATAAATGTTTTAAACGTCATGGATCAGGGTAGGTGTCCAATCAAACTTGGACATCTTGGTACCTGGTCATCACTGCCAGCAGTTATAAAGTGGAAATTCTAATTATCTCTTATTAATAACGTAACACACCAGTACACAAATGCCACACAAAACACACCACACAAAACAAGTCCTGGCAACGGTCTGCAATCACTGATTGCTCTTTTTCTTGTTTCATTAGTCTTTGTATTGATAGTCCTTGGGTTCTTGTCAAAGGGCTGTTTGGGGGGCATGCGTTGGCTAGGCTGTATTTGTCCCATGTAATGTCTTCCCCCCTCCCCTTCTGTACTTTCAATCTTTCTTCCTTCACCCCATCGTTCTGTTCAATCCCTCTGTTACTTTCAATCATCCCTGCAATACCCCATCGGCCCGTTTCAACGGTCCACCAAACATCCTTTCAACAGTCCCTCCTTTTTAGATCCTCGTGGAGGATCTCTAAGTCTTACTCACGTTGTTGTTCTTGTGGACTTTTTTGTTTCACAGCCTACAGTTTTCATCGAAACTTCCTGAAACTTGGCGTATATATGTAAAACTACCCTGTGCAGACAGTAACGATCTCCGATTTTGAAAATTCCTCCTAGAAAAAAAGTTATGATGTCAAAATATCTCCACTAATGGAAATTGCCTAAAAAATTATCTCCGAAGCTAGGCAGGCTTTTTGAATTTTGTTTGTGGGAATCGAACAGGGCATTAGCAGAGATTAATTACCGCACATATGATACATCACTATGACGTCATATCAATATTTATGACGTCATTCCTATTTTTTGACATTTTTTGTTTCACAACTCAGAGTTTTCATCGGATCTTCGTGAAACTTGCCATGCATATGCAGAAAGCCCACGCGCAGGCAGTAACCATCTCTAATTTTGGAAATTCTTCCTAGAAAAAAAGTTGACGTCATAATATCGCCGCTAATGGCAATCGCCGATACCATTATCTCCAAAACTAGGCAAGCTGTTTGAATTTTGTTTGCGGGAATCAAGCCGGGCATTAGCACAGATAATTTATCACAAACCTGATACATCACAATGTCATATTCGTTTTTATGATGTCATCATTAAGAGGACGAGGTTCTTAGCTCATTCAAGCTTGTTTTTTTTGATGATTGGTGTTTTGGTGGTTGGTCACCAAATTGGTGTTTTGGATGATTGTTTGTATAACTTTATCGACACCAATGAGCTTTGCAACACTCGCTGTACTCTATGCCCTTTTTCTGCCTGCTACTTCCATTCATTCACTATGGCCTGGTGTTGGCTTAGTGGTTAGGGTGGTGGCTTGGGATACTCTGGGTCCTGAGTTCGAGCCCCGCTGGCCACTGAATTAACATCAGGGGTTTTGACTCAGCCCGTCATCCTTCCGAGGTCGGCGAAATGAGTACCAGTATAATGGTAATTATCCCTGCCTGTTGAAAGTGACTAGGGTTGGTGTCAGGAAGGGCATCCGGCCGTAAAAACATTGCCACAAGAAAGGTTACCATGATTGGAGCCTGCAAAAAAGCTGACCCCTGCTCAGGGAAAAAGGCTTTAAAATGGTTTGATGACTTCCATTCATTCACTGTGGTTCATCTGTGCCCACCTGTCCTCCTTCACCCCTTTTAATCTTATTGTTCAGTTCTTTCATTATCCTCACCATCGACTTTATATATTTTTTTAAATACAGCTTTGCAGCAGATATGTACCAGATATGTACCATTGTAGTGTCAAAAAGCAAGTGAAATGAATTAAGTGACGAAATCAGATAGGAATTTCACATTTGTCATTGTTACATTTCACAACAAGAGAAAGCATTTAACAACGCAGAACCTCATCAGGGTATCTGTAATAGGTGAGCCCTTTCACACAACAAGCCATTGAGTGCAGCCCCCTTATCATCAAGCGGAAATTCACCAATTCTCTGTGAGCGGGTATTGAGGGTGGTGAGAGCCATGGCAGAGTGTAAGTGATTCACTGACACCACTTCTCACTCTCAAAGGGAGCGGGTATTACTAGTCACAATAAAATTAGCAATTCTCTGAAGAAATATGTCACAATCTTATCGAATGGAAAACTGGAAACTGCTTGGACAGTTGATTCCAAATTTTGCATATGTTCTCGAGGTAGCCTGGGTCAGGTCATGGGCATGGAACAAATCCCTTGAAGGGAATTTCTCCTTAAAGTACCCCGCTGACTGCGAAGAAAAAAAAGCCGCCGTGATCAAATTGCACTGCTGACACCTGGTGTGTTCTAGGAAGTAAGTTCCCCCAAGGTCAACAGCCATGTTGGATGGCCTCGCCTGTTGTCATGATGGTGTGTGTGTGTTTTTTTTTTTTTCTTTTCTTCCATGAGCTTTAGACTCTGGAGGAAAATCAACTGATGGTTAAATTCACTGTAAAAATGCTATCGTTGGATTGGTTGTTGAACTCTCCTTAAGGCCCCTTTCGGGTGAAATGTTGGAGTTGATCTTTGTGCGGACACACACACACACACTAGTAGCTTCTCTTGGGTGAGGATTATAATGCATGCATGTGAAACGCTGTAACATTCCCACCAATCTGATCAGTAAATGAATATGGGACCCCTGGAGGTAATACAATAATAGACTTTTTTTTTTGATCTTTCTTCTTCATTCTTATTCGTTACAAAAAACAAAACAAAACAATTTTGCTTTAAATATTTTCACTTCATGTCCTAAATATTCCCAGCTGCGTGTTGTTGAACTCTTAATTTGTGTCATTTGGTGATTATTTTTCATACAACCATTTGCTTACACAGCACTGAACTTCATCTGTATTTTTTCAATTAGTTAACAGTTTAATTAGTTGAGTAGACAATGCAGGAAAGTGAAATTTGAGATGAAATGTGAAATCAAGTCGTTTTCTTGCCTTTGGGTACTTCCCCTTGCTGAATCATCGTGTGCCTGTCCCTGTTAAGATTTATCACCTTGTTCCTGTCCATGTCTCTTCCCTCTGGGATCAAAGAAGGTTGTGGGGATTGAAGGTTAGGGTTAAGGCCTTACAGCTCTCATCTCTCACATTTTGATTGCCTTTGCTTCACACCTCCATTCAATTGCTGCACCCACACTGTTCCCATCGTGTGCTGCCTTTTTGGCTGCCGGTTGCATCATTGGTTAGGGGCACGGCTATGGCGCTAATGCAGTGCCCCTATTTCCAGAATACTGGTGCTCATTTCGCCGACCTCGGAAGGATGACAGGCTGAGTCAACCCCCTGGTGTTACTTCGGTGGCCAACGTTGTTCGAACGCAGGACCCTAGGATTTCAAGGACCACGAAGCCAACAGCAAGCTACCCACACTGTTAACTCACAGTAAGTACATTGATCCATTGGCATCAGAATTGAGAGGTAAGTTTTTTTTTTGCCAGGTTTATAATGTCAACATTTATATGGAGAAAAAGTCCGTTTTTCTACAACATATATCCATCCAAATACTAAAACATATATCCATGTCTATCCCAACAGTAAAATCAAATCACACATGGTATGGAGCACTCAACTACATGATTTCATTATGTAGTATTTGGATGAATATGAATATGGGAATATGAATATACAACCCACCAGGTTAAATGGAACCACCATTTCACAACTACCCAAGTGTAAGAGCTTGGGAAGTTTCCCAAAGTACCACATCAAAAGTATGGTGGCAAGAGTCTCTCAATTATTGTTTTTTGTGAAATGGACGGAGAGAGGGAGAGAAAAGAGAGAGGGAGAGAAAATAGAGAGGGAGAGAAAAGAAAGAAAGAGAGAGACTTGACTTTTGTATACTTTTATTATAAAAGTATCAAAACACCAGAAAAAACACACTCCATAAAAACAAATCCAAAAAGTTTTTACAACAAAAGCAATACAAACAAGGATGTATGTTCATGTCAACCACACACCACGAATGATACAGATATAGTGCAAAAGTAAGTGTAAGTACTTTACACTTTTACAAAACAGATTGCATCACAAAAAGAAGCTCAAAACCTCATCAGTGTACCACTGTCACCCACAATGTCCAAGCTCAAAAGATAAGCCTGCTCCATTTTTACTCGTGCTGAAACCATACCTTTAAGCACAAAAGCACATTTACATTTCTTCCCTTAAATTTTGCTTTCCTGGTTTTATAATTGCCAGTTTAGCAATGCCCAACAGAAAAGACAAAAACGAGAGTACTGGTTTACTCTTAGAATTCCCCTCAATTCCATAAATAAAAACTGGAAAGGAAAAAACAAAATTAAATTTGTAGAATAGCTGTTGAAGAAGAGGGGTACCAATCTTTTACATTCAATAAAAGCTGGGCCACATTTTCAATTAAATCACAAAAAGGCCAAAAATCGGAACAGAAGAGTTAAACCTATGGAGTAATGTCTATGTGACCAGGGCTTGATGTGCGAGTCTCCATTTCAGGTCTCCAGTTCGCCCAAAGTTGGAGAACTATACATTTTGTTCCAAACTGGAGTTATAAAAGCTCCAGCAGGTAAGGTCTCATTCTACCGGTTTTTTAACAGTTTTGTAAAACCAGGTATACATGCTTCTAGACATATCTTGCAGAGAGCCATTTCCCCTATGACAATGAAACACCAATTTCCTCTAAGTTTGAGGAGAACACACCCTCTTGTTTTTTTGAGGCAATTTGAATTCAGGGAAATAGAGACGTGAGTCTACCACTTCATCCACCACAGTACCCAATATTTAGTCCATGAAAGGTTTGAATTACTGCTTTCAAGACATTTCCACAATTCGAGCAGAAGAACACCAGTTTTTGAGGAAGTGAGCTAGCAGGTAGCCAGGCATTTAAGGATGGCTGCAACAGGTCTCGCACTCTGTTATTCCAACACTGGTGAAACAATGCATAAACGACCTGGAAGTTGAAATTCCAGAGAATAAAGGATTCTGAACTAATGACCCATGTACAAACTTTTGGGCTCGTATGATTCCTCTAAACATTGCACTCCGAGGACTTGCCAAGCATTCAAAAGGCTCTGATGAAAACTGGGAGCTGAGACATGTCAACGTGTTGCAGGTCGATGAGGAAAAGTTCACGGTCATATTTCAGACCTTCTGCTTTCTTCAGCCAGGCGTTTGTGAGAGGTCGCCAAGGAACACACTCACTGTACAGTAAGCGCTAAATCGTGGAAATCCGGAACGCCATTATCTGACTTGGGATATGCATCAGGTTTTGACACCCGCATTTCGGGGTCTGCAGACCATGTCTGGGCCCAGCCATGGTGGCCACCCCTGAAAAATCAGTCAGAACCCTCTGAATGCCCATGACCAAGTATCTAGGAGTTCGAGTGGGATAACTTTTTGCCAAATAAATGGAACCACCAGGTTGTTATGATTTACACCCATGCCTTAAGCGAGAGAAGTTGGTACAATCTTTCCACCTTGCCAGTTTCAATTTAATTTTTTCCAGGAAGTTCTCCCAATTTTTTTGTTCATACGCTTCAATTCCTAGAAATAAGCCTAAATATTTAAACCCCTCACTACTCCACTGTATTCCTCCTGGTAAAACAGGCAGGGACGAGGAAGGCGATCTGGGGCCCACCCAAAAAGCTACAGTTTTATTCCAATTTACCCTTGCAGTGGAAGCGAGCTCAAACTGGGTGAGACAACGAGAGACCTCTGAAACATCTTTTTGATTTGAAATAGCAACACAAATATCATCAGCATTTAGCTGAAACATACTTTGGAGTTTTTTGAAAGAGAGACTCCTAACACTGAGTTCCATAGTAAAGCTAATAAAGGTTCAACGGATAGATTGTAGAGCATGCCTGATAGCGCACAGCCTGAGGGATGCCTCGCTGAAAGGGAAAGGTGACATAGACTAATTATTACCTTCAGCAGAACAGATGCATTTTTGTACAATAACTTAACGTAAGAAATAAATTTTTCCCCAAACCCTGTTCTCCTTAATACATCAAACAAAAAGAATGGTTAACACTGTCAAAAGCTTTTTTGATCTAAAAGTAAAAAACCAAAACCGGGAGATGTAGTTCGACCGAGACTGATCAAGTCTCTCACCCAAAAAAATTATCATATATGGAACGTTCTGGAACATAGTTGATTGATCAGTGCCAATCAAGAAGAGATGACTTCCTTTAGACGGGTTGCAAGTGCTTTTGACAATATTTTATATCCGTGTTGAGGAGTGACACAGGCCGCCAATTTGCGGTCTCATGCAGGTTTCCTTTCTTCGGAAGGAGACACAAAACCGCCCTCCGCAGCTCAATGGCAATTCACCTTGTTCAAACTCTCCTGAAAGACCTCAAGAAGAGTAGGGTCGAGAATGTCCCAGAAAGCCTTATAAAGTTCAGCCTGTAGGCCGTCAAGTCCAGGGGCTTTCCCATCGTTGCTATCCTTAAGCGCAGCAGTAAGTTCTCCAAGAGAAATGCCAGCTCAAGCAATTGTTGTGGTCTTCATATAGAGAAGGAGCTGTTCAAGCATCGCATTCCTGTTCTCCTCATTCACAGTTCTTATTGCGAAGAGTTTAGAAAAATAGTCCTTTAGTTCATGCTTGATATCACTCTGGGAGGTCAACAAATCACCACCAGAAGAGTGCAAAGCATGGATTTGTTGAGAGTCTTGACCGTTTTTTCCAAATTGAAGAACCCTTTGTTTGGTGTGTCAAGTTGGATTTTTTCGTTCCGCAGTCGCACGAATGCACCGGCCGCCCGCTCTTTCACCATTTCAGCCAGAAGGGTCCTTTTCTCCGACAACTGCTGGACATTCACGCTAGACAATCCAGCTTTTGCTCACAGATAAGTATATCGTTTTCTAAAGCAGATACCACACCAAAAGCGTTGTATGTGCTGTAAGAGCAGTAATGTTGCCAAAAAATTTGATTTGGGATTTTGTGCAGTCCCACCATTGTCTGAAGTTCAAATATGAACCCTTTTGTGACTCACATTTTTCCCATACCATTTTAAATACTTCTATAAAATATGCACTTTGTAGAAGTTTCACATTAAAAGTCCAATATGCACTTCACAGACATGATGAGGAAAGCCACACACACATAATATCATGTGATGATCGGAAAAACCAGACGGCCTTATATACGAGTTCTTAACAATGTTTACCATTTCATGATTAACATAAAATCTGTCTAGGCGAGCCATCGTAAGAAGATTTCTTGATGCACAAGTCCATGTATAATGACGGATATTATGGTTTTTGTACCCACCACACATCCACCAGTTTAAACTTTTTAACAAGCTGTGCCAAAGGCCTTGCACTGGGTGGATGAGGCTCACAAGTGTTCCGATGAAGTTGTGGGTTGAGAGTGCAGTTGTAGTCACCCCCCAGACACAACAACATGGTCAAGTCAATGGTGCTTACAAACTCTGCCAACTTGTACAGAAAGGCACCTCTTTCAGAGTTAGCACTAGGACAGTATACGTTTGTCATGCACATCTTTAGGTTACTACTGACAAATTGCACAGACAGTAAGTAACCTTTGCAAATTTCCTTACAAGTTATCTCCGAAGGCTGGAGTCGAGGATGCAAACACTATTGCCACACCAGCCTTGGCCTCAACAAGCGTACTAGAGAAAAAAAGACAACCTTTAAAGATTTACGCCACTCAAGACTGATTTGCATGCGTTTCCTGTCGCATTAGCACATCATTTTTTTCATTTTGAAAGAGCTGAAACACCTGGAGGCGACGCACACAACTGCGGCCTCCATTGATGTTCAGGGATGCTACTTTCATCTCCATTCTGTTAGTTATTCTTGAAGCTCTTTACCAGCCTGAGTAACACATTTCCTTAACCTTTGGAATTGGGGATCTGACATGTTGACCTTATCAGTTCACAAATCATACTCCTTGAAGTTTTAATGAAATCGTGTAGATTCGGGAAGTAATCTTTGATTTTTACATGTCTTTTCCTGAATGTATCATCCAGGAATTTAATTACATTTTCTTGAGACACTAAGGTTGTGTCGTTTCCCCCCTCATCCTCTTGAGAGCATAAAGCAGTGAATTGTGGGTAGAAGAGGTTTCGTCCGAATCAAGTGCTTCATCTATGGCCTCCACTATTACTTATTGAACACTTACTTTTGGCTCAAGAGATCCCATGGGAACAGAAAGTTGTGCCCTCTTTACAGACCCCTCTGAATTTGCCTTGTCCAAGTCCTTCCACTCCACATCCCTTTCATCATCATCTGTGAGAGAAGGGTTAACATTTAACTCACTGGGATTTTCCCCTTTATCTATTTCCCATCACTGTCAGACATAGCTGTTAACTCGGCTGAACAAGCTCGGCTATCAGGACAAACACTTAAGACATCCTGAGACACTTCACTATTCTCTGTGTCCCGCTCAGAGTCGGCCAGTGGAGCAAGCGAAGCTTCCACACCCGCACAGAACTCCGGTACCACCAAGGGGTTTCCCATGTGGGACGTTCCTTGGAGGTCCCGTGATCCTGACACGATCTGAACCTTATTCTGTTCTTTAGCATCAAAGGCATCAACGTTTGTTAGTTTTTGGCCTTTTTTTCCTGGTATCCGTAACGGATACCTCCGTATCGTCCACACCGTCCTGTACAGTGGATTGTAAAGGAGAGGAATTAGATAAACAGGCCATGCTCAACCACGTGGCTCCCATGTGTTCCTCCGCACAAACATGGCAAACTTCTTATTCATGCGAGAAGCAGCACGAATGTTATGTGATCCAACGATGTTACCAATGGTGGAAAGTACATCGTTCAGTTCCACCTCACTGGAGGGATGTAAAACACACCGTGTTTACGAGTTAGTGACTCGAACATCTCAAGCGGAAATGTTCACCCGCCATTCGAACTCAGAAAAAACAAGTTGGTAAACTTTACCGAGAGAATAAGGCGTTTTCACAACAACCAAGATATCAATCGATTAAAATCGAGAAACAATAAAGAACACGGTCACAGTGAGCGAGAAAAACCTCCCCCGGCGGCCATGCCAGGCCTTCGGCCTACGCTTATCTCGACACGAGACGTGGGCTCTCTCTCTCTCTCTCTCTCTCTCTCTCTCTCTCTCTCTCTCTCGTCTCTCTCTCTTCTCTCTCTCTCTCTCTCTCTCTCTCTCTCTCTCTCTCTCTCTTCTTCTCTTCTCTCTCTTCTCTCGTCTCTCTTCTCTCCTCTCTCTCTGTCTCTCTCTCTCTCTCTCTCTCTCTCTCTCTCTCTCTCTCGTGTATCTGTGTCTCTCTTCTCCAGACAGAAAGGAAAGAACACGGGAAAAGTTCACAAGTAGAAAAACGAACACATGGGGAATGTGGAAACACCAAACAGCACGGCAGAGGAGGGTACTCACGACACAAAGCAAGGAGCAGTCGTGACAGTACACACAATGTACCACCAGCAGCAGGGGGCGAGAGAGAGAGAGAGAGAGAGAGAGAACTGGTAAAGGCACAAATGAGAAAAATGGATGGGGGGATTGTGTGAGAGAAATGGCAACATAAGGAAGGTATACACACAGCCAAGCGCAATCACAAACGGCCCAGCACTAGCACAAGCATGCTCTTACTTGCTTATTTGCCCTACTGACCAATAGGCAATAGAGCATCTATTCTTATTACATCTAGCCTCGAGGGTAGGCCTGGTGTTGGCTTAATGGTTAAAGCGGCTGGCTTAAGATCTTAGGGTCTTGGATTTGAGCCTCTGTCTTCCGTTAAACACCACCAGGTGGGTTAACTCAGCCTGTCATCCTTCTGAGGTCAGAAAAATGAGTACCAGCTTACTGGAAACAGGGGCACTGCATCAGTGACACAAGCTGTGCTCCTGGGACTTAAGTAACCCAACTACAG
>CM068965.1:60150028-60165561 GCA_035128595.1 Eptatretus atami | reverse complement strand
GAAGGCTGGAGTCGAGGATGCAAACACTATTGCCACACCAGCCTTGGCCTCAACAAGCGTACTAGAGAAAAAAAGACAACCTTTAAAGATTCTACGCCACTCAAGACTGATTTGCATGCGTTTCCTGTCGCATTAGCACATCATTTTTTTCATTTTGAAAGAGCTGAAACACCTGGAGGCGACGCACACAACTGCAGCCTCCATTGATGTTCAGGGATGCTACTTTCATCTCCATTCTGTTAGTTATTCTTGAAGCTCTTTACCAGCCTGAGTAACACATTTCCTTAACCTTTGGAATTGGGGATCTGACATGTTGACCTTATCAGGTTCACAAATCATACTCCTTGAAGTTTTAATGAAATCGTGTAGATTCGGGAAGTAATCTTTGATTTTTACATGTCTTTTCCTGAATGTATCATCCAGGAATTTAATTACATTTTCTTGAGACACTAAGGTTGTGTCGTTTCCCCCCTCATCCTCTTGAGAGCATAAAGCAGTGAATTGTGGGGTAGAAGAGGTTTCGTCCGAATCAAGTGCTTCATCTATGGCCTCCACTATTACTTATTGAACACTTACTTTTGGCTCAAGAGATCCCATGGGAACAGAAAGTTGTGCCCTCTTTACAGACCCCTCTGAATTTGCCTTGTCCAAGTCCTTCCCCTCCACATCCCTTTCATCATCATCTGTGAGAGAAGGGTTAACATTTAACTCACTGGGATTTTCCCCTTTATCTATTTCCCGATCACTGTCAGACATAGCTGTTAACTCGGCTGAACAAGCTCGGCTATCAGGACAAACACTTAAGACATCCTGAGACACTTCACTATTCTCTGTGTCCCGCTCAGAGTCGGCCAGTGGAGCAAGCGAAGCTTCCACACCCGCACAGAACTCCGGTACCACCAAGGGGTTTCCCATGTGGGACGTTCCTTGGAGGTCCCGTGATCCTGACACGATCTGAACCTTATTCTGTTCTTTAGCATCAAAGGCATCAACGTTTGTTAGTTTTTGGCCTTTTTTTCCTGGTATCCGTAACGGATACCTCCGTATCGTCCACACCGTCCTGTACAGTGGATTGTAAAGGAGAGGAATTAGATAAACAGGCCATGCTCAACCACGTGGCTCCCATGTGTTCCTCCGACACAAACACGGCAAACTTCTTATTCATGCGAGAAGCAGCACGAATGTTATGTGATCCAACGATGTTACCAATGGTGGAAAGTACATCGTTCAGTTCCACCTCACTGGAGGGATGTAAAACACACCGTGTTTACGAGTTAGTGACTCGAACATCTCAATGCGGAAATGTTCACCCGCCATTCGAACTCAGGAAAACAAGTTGGTAAACTTTACCGAGAGAATAAGGCGTTTCACAAACACCAAGATATCAATCGATTAAAATCGAGAAACAATAAAGAACACGGTCACAGTGAGCGAGAAAAACCTCCCCCGGCGGCCATGCCAGGCCTTCGGCCTACGTTATCTCGACACGAGACCGTGGGCCTCTCTCTCTCTCTCTCTCTCTCTCTCTCTCTCTCTCTCTCTCTCTCTCTCTCTCTCTCTCTCTCTCTCTCTCTCTCTCTCTCTCTCTCTCTCTCTCTCTCTGTCTCTCTCTCTCCTCTCTCTCTCTCTCTCTCTCTCTCTCTCTCTCTCTCTCTCTCTCTGTATCTGTGTCTCTCTTCTCCAGACAGAAAGGAAAGAACACGGGAAAAGTTCACAAGTAGAAAAACGAACACATGGGAATGTGGAAACACCAAACAGCACGGCAGAGGAGGGGTACTCACGACACAAAGCAAGGAGCAGTCGTGACAGTACACACAATGTACCACAGCAGCAGGGGGCGAGAGAGAGAGAGAGAGAGAGAGAGAACTGGTAAAGGCACAAATGAGAAAAATGGATGGGGGGATTGTTGAGAGAAATGGCAACATAAGGAAGGTATACACACAGCCAAGCGCAATCACAAACGGCCCAGCACTAGCACAAGCATGCTCTTACTTGCTTATTTGCCCTACTGACCAATAGGCAATAGAGCCATCTATTCTTATTACATCTAGCCTCGAGGGAGTAGGCCTGGTGTTGGCTTAATGGTTAAAGCGGCTGGCTTAAGATCTTAGGGTCTTGGATTTGAGCCTCTGTCTTCCGTTAAACACCACCAGGTGGGTTAACTCAGCCTGTCATCCTTCTGAGGTCAGAAAAATGAGTACCAGCTTACTGGAAACAGGGGGCACTGCATCAGTGACACAGCTGTGCTCCTGGGACTTAAGTAACCAACAACTACAGGCTGAATATAGAACAATAATATAAGGATTTGCCTCCTAATTTTAATCTGATCAAATGACCTTGTTCTCACTACTCTTTCTTGGTGAACAATTTCACAAACCACCGAAATTCTGAGTGAAGAAACTGCTAGGACAACTGCTATTATGGCCCCAATTATTTCCATCTTACATCCTTCACGAACTGACTGGCCAGTCGACGTTCGACTGAAGGCTGAATGAATTTGTAATTTGTTTTGGGATCTGGTGAGAACTTGATTACGCATCGCAAAACACACCGTGAGAACTTTAACGTCCACCAACGACCAGTACTGGCAGACGGGACACCGTTTAACGTCCTTCCACCAGATGGCACACACATTATTGATACCTCAACCTGCGTGTGAAACGCCAGGATAGAAGTTTATCGCTGGGCTGAGATTCGAACCTTGGCTATACATTTCAGGTGCAAGTATGCACACCTCATAATTCGCTTGCCCACATTCATTTGTAACTTGCATTTCCTTCAATAATACAATCTACCTTCATTGAGTAATTGAGCCTTTGGGTTTCGCCAAACCCTTATACGAACTAAGAAGATTAAAATTAAACTAAAAAACAAACTTGTTTCCAACCCAACATGAACTTGGTGACTAAAGCAGTTTATTATTTTATTTTTGCCTCTACATCTCAACAACATCATTTTTAGCCCACCTGGATTTTAGTTCTGTGAGCTTATGCGATTGAGCAGTGTCCGTAGGTGAGCGAGTCAGTCAGTCCATAAAAAACTTCAGTTGTTATCGCTTGAACCAAACGCACGGTTTTGATGAGACGTGGCCACAAACTTCATATGTGATACCTAATGAAGGTTTATTGACCGCATCAAAATCTACGCTCAGTAAGGGGGTTTACGGGAGGTGGGGGTTGACCCTTCAAAATAGGTAGTTGCTCTCTTCTCCGAAACCACACACAGGATTTTAATGAAACTTGACCACAACCTTCATCACCCATGATGTAGCAAAGTTTGTCACATCATTAATAAAAATATTAAGATCTAGGGGGTCTGCAGGGGGTTTGAGCCACACAAAATAGGTATTTGCTCTCTTTTCTGAAACTACAGACACAATTTCAATGAAACTTGACCACAACCTTCATCATCTGTGATGTACCAAAGTTTGTTCACTGTATTAAAAAAAAATCCGGGTCTAAAGGGATGTGTTGGGGGAGTTTGAGTGACTGTTGCTCCTGATCTTCAGGATGCGTGGTCCTATTTTTGTCATTTTATGATTCATGAATTTTCTTTAATCTGCACATAAGCACATTGGTTGTTTGGGAGGTATATTCTAATATTATATCTCAACATTAAAATACCTGTCCTGCTGTGAGTTAGAAACATTCACTTGTACACTTCCTCTGCACCTTCTCATAAATGAGGCCCACAGGGAAGTTTTGTTTCTGCATTTTCATAGATCCAACAAACACAATAATGTTGTTAAAACTTCATAAAAACATTATGCCAAACAATTTTTAGATTGAGACGATTTATTGTCTATCGATTGTTTTTTTTAAAGATTGCTTTTTAACCCAATTTGTTGAGAAGCCCATGAGGGGAAGCTTAGCGTTCGACCTCTTTTTAAGTAATGATACCAATCTGTTGGAGGAGTTGGTGGTGGGAGAACATCTGGGGACAAGCGACCACAACATAGTGAGCACAACTCTCTTGTTGAGATGTGAAGTTGAATTGGGATAGTGGTGTAAGGCTGTTGGATATTATGAGGGTAACCTTTGAGAGGATGACAAGTGATTTGGGAGCTTAAGATTAGGTAAAGTTAATGAGTGGGCTGCCTGGATCAGAGAGATGGAAACAATCAAGGAGCAAGTATGTAAGATGCAGAGTATGTAGAATTTCAGTGAGGTGCAAACGTAGGGGCTGAAGGAGATCAGGGTGGTTGGTTGCCTTGGAGGATGTAGCTAGTGGGGTACCTCAGGGATCTGTACTGGGACTGTTATTATCTACCTATATATAACACAGTGTGTATTTGTCTGTCCCCCTTCATAAGGACGATTTAAGAAGGGTTTTAAAGGCCAATGTTTTAACATGACTGTGTGTTCACTACGGTTTATTTTTCAGGATTAACAAAAACTCGAAAAATATTTTTCATAAAAGAGTAATTACGTCTCTTCCATTGGAAATGTAGACGGTGACTTGCAACCGGGCCTCAAAGGCGGTGTACAGAACTGTTGAAAAAAAACAAAACAATCAATACAAGGCGCAGAGAGGTGAAATTCGCTGCACATGATGTGAAACTCACGCAGAGTAAAACGAGTGTTCATTTACGTCCGTAAGATGTCTCATAAATAAAGAAGATATAAGCACACCTGAATCTAGGCCGAGGCTTCAGATTTTGGCACACTCACGAGACTGTACCGTCAAAACGAAACGTCCCAGAAGATACAGAAAATATGATCACATTTATACATGTGGTGTTTTAAAATAACGCTTTTTCTTGCTACGATTTGAAACATCATATCTTCCAGTCCCCTTGAATATTTCAAATAAAATAATTCCAATCCGTCATTTTTGACAGGCTTTTATACAGGTATATATATATAATTTGAAGTGTGGCATCTGTCCATGCATTTGTGCGTTCATCTGTCCCCCGTTTCCGGAGGCCGCTTCCAGCGCTGCTTTTAAAAAGCTCCGCACACAAGCAAAGCTCAACATTCAACTAGAAGAAATGCATGACACCAAACGAGATACATTTTAAACGTATAAACAATATATAGAATCGCAGTTTATTAACAGTGCATTAAAATATGACCTGGGGTGTGTTCTGTGGCCAATAAGCTTGCTATTGCTTGGCAAGCCCATCGTTCCTTATCAACCGTTTCGATGGAATGCTTGCTTGAGTGCTTAAGTCACTTGGTGAGCACTCTACAAGCTGCTTGGTAATGGAACATACTCCTGGGCTGACAGGATGGCCTTGAGGTACCCACATTCGCCTCTAAGCTGTCTCGCCTGGGTTTGAATCCTGACCCAGCTATAAACTGCCATCCTGGTGTTTCATAAGCAGGGTGATTCATCAATGTGTGTGTGTCGTCCCTCCGACGTACGTTAAACTGGGTGTCCCATCTGCCGACATTAGTTGGTGGACGTTAAAGGTCTCCATGATGTCTTTCGTGAAGAATAGGCGAGCTATCGCTGCTGACACCATGGCCAAATTCCTGCCCAAACTACTGCTGGGAAAACCACCCAGTATAACCCTTGCTCAGGAAGCTGCTTTGGCAGAACCAGTGCTCTGTGACAGAGTATGAGGATTATCACAAAGTGGAACAACCCATGTCAGCCTTGTTAATAACAGTGGCAAATACTGAAAGTCTTTGGACAAGTGTTGCAGTGCAAGGCGTCATTTAATTAAGGAAAAACCTCCCTCCATTTAGCATTATGACCTAAAAATACCATTTCATAATAAACTTCAAAGTGGTCCAAAGTAAGCTTAAATTTAATTATCGGTGGACTCGATGACCTAATTCCTAAGGAGTCGAAGAGTTTGGCATTTCAAACCCTGGCAAAGTAATGAGCTATATGAAAGACTTCAAATATGGTGCGTGTTGCTTCCTTTCTTGACGCTCAACGTTTAGAAAGGATAGAGAAGGTCATATAAAGGGAGGAGAGTTGAGGGAAAGGGGAGAGGGGAGGGGGAGGGACAGGGGAGGTGGGGAAAAAGAGGGGAGGGGGAAAGGGGAGGTAGAGTGGAGGGGGAAGGGGAGAAGTTTCCTTCTGTATCCATATTGTCCACTCCATTCTTCTCCAGCACATTGTTTGTCCAAGTTTCCCTCCATTTTGTCCTTCAACTCCACTGCTGGTGTCTCCCCACCTCTCTCTTAACTGTTCCATTTGTCTTATTGCGTCCTGATCAGTTCAGTGTTCTAGCTCTTCCACGAGCCATGACTGCATACAAAAAATTGTCAAAGGTTGGCAAACATCGTACACACTTGATGTGCTGAATGGTCTCTTTTTGTTTTGAAGTTTCATGGAAGGGAAGTCATGTATTGTATTGAGTATACTAGCAGAGTACCCACTCAATGGGCGATCTTGTTCCAAGATTGCAACATATTCTTCTGAAGCATACCTGTATTTGGGCAGTCTATAGGCAACTGACAGTTCTGTATAAGCAAAAAAACCCCCAAAACCCAGGTTACATGCATTAAGCAAAAACATACCTCCTGCTTCTCTAATATATAAAGCTCACTCTAACCACTCACTGACTGACTCACTCACTGACTCACTGATATTAAAGTCCGGTACCTTCGGGTGACGTAGAAAGCTGAAATTTCACATGCTGACAGATACTGAAGCTGATACACCGGAAAAAAAAATCACAGAACCATTGGAAAGCATCCATAAATGAAGACGTAAATAAATAAATGATAAAAATTAATGCAGGTGAGCTACCCGAGACAATGGGGAAGCACGGTAATTTTGTGTGCCGATGGACGTCAAAGCCGATACACCAGCAAAAATCACAGATCCATCGGAAAGCCATCCGTAAATGAAAAAAAAAAGGAAAAAAAAAAGAAATGAAAAAAAGAAATGCAGGTGAGTGACCTGTGACAATGGGGAAGTACAGTTCGTTACTACTTTCAATATGTAAGCATAGCCCACTAGTAATTCAAAACACCTCACTGCACTGGAAAATGTGGGGACAGGGCTCCCGTCCAAAGGCAAAACCTAGTAACTCATTTTTTGATCAAAACTGAGCTAATACTAATTTTGTAGTTACTAGGTTATAGGCTTCATGTTAGTGTATAATTTATTGTAATTTGTTCCCTACGTAAGCTTGTACGCTCATGGCAGGACCTAGCAACTCCTACAGAATTCGGTGAATACCACAAAAAACCTAGATACGGCTTTAATATATATCTTCTCGATATATCTATGTATAATTCCAGCAATCTGTGTGTGTGTGTGTGTGTGTGTGTGTGTGTGTGTGTGTGTGTGTGTGTGTGTGTGTGTGTGTGTGTGACCGCTGTTTCTCGACAACCACTGGTCCGATCTAATTGAAACTTGCCAGGTATATTGCTGGGGCCCTGAGGATGTGCCTTTTCAAGGTTTGATATTAATCGGACAAGTGCTTCCCAAGTTATGGCCATTTATTTACCAAACCAATGACAAGACACGTTGTTGCGTGGGCATGGCTGATGGGGAAGGTAAGCTCATCCACGTTCCCCATTACGGGTTACAACGTACGGGCTTCCGGAGAGTGATGACTTCGTGTATTCTAATAATTTCTCGATTCTTATGCGCATTTATAGATAAACACAATGCCGCAAGTTATGATCGTTTTCATATTAGACGGTGCATAAATTTCGGTAACATCAGAGTGCTGGTGTGCTCCGAACCAGGAAGTAAATTTTTTCTCTCTTCTCTTCTCTTTTTTGTTTTTCCTTGCGATGACATTGCGAAAAGGCAAAATACGTTGGCGCTAATTGAATAATGGCCATTAAAACCTAAATTGCGAATCATCGTAACTGTGATATGCGAACTTCCGCGCCACGCACGTACGGGCACGCGAGAGCGAAGAAACGGCCTGTGTGGTTGTTGTTTGTTGCTCGCGGTTGGAATATTTATTTATAATTTTTATTTTTTTATTTTTTTTACGGGCACGTACTGTATTAAATAATAAAGATAATATATTTCTCGATATATATCTCGATATAAAGATAATATATATCTTTAATCTTCTCGAATGGATACGGCTTTAATATATATATAAAAGCAGTTTTTCTTTGTTTTCTCAATCAATTAGAAGTGAGTTACTAGGTTCTGCCTTTGGAGGAGAGGTTAACTGGACTGTAAATGAATGAGGACTTCTATACCCTCTCCCACCTGGAGGTGGCGCCACACGATACACATTTACATAGAGAATTTGCGTCCTTCCTCCCCCTTCCCCAAGACCACGGGCAAAGATAAAACCACCCCTATGCACTAATTGGGGTCATGCTGATCCTCTGCAACAGGTCTTGATGTAATCAGCCCAGGACTGTAGGAGTATCACAACAAACAAACAAACACCAATCCATGAGTTATCGTAAGAATTGCAAACCTCCCATTTACAGTAGCCACTTCCCACGCTGTGTTTGAAAAGCTCAACATTCACTTTTGAAATGACGGGAGAACAGGCATGAGTAATGTTGATGCCAAATCTTATTTTGCAAGCTATATTTTGTCCTCTTTTTAGACAGATTGAACCTCCACCACCCAATGTTGCACCACCATTTTGCAGTGGACAGTGTAAGTAGCTCAGAGCTTTGGCTCTAATTGAAACAAAGATTGCAACACAATTAACCTTTTTAAAGTCTATGACATAATTTAAATTGATCGATCAACTTAAACTTTTCTCATCAGTTGGGACAGGTACTTTTGCGAGTTAATTAAGTTAAGAACTCCAACGCGGGCAGATCGGCTATTTAGCCCATCAAAGCCTGCACCATCATTACCAACTTACCTCTACAAATTGTTTATCCATGCTCTATCCTTCATTGACTGCTGAGCCTCAAGCAAGGAAGCAGCACATACCATTTTTATAGTCTTGGTATGTATGACTCAGTCGGGGCTCGAACTGCTGACCTCCCAGGCTCAGAGAGGATGCTCCAACCATTAGAGAGGATGCTCCAACTATTACACCAGTGAAGGTGGTTCACAACATACATGAACGATTTTGATGGTGCGATTAAGAGTAGGCTTTCTAAATTTGCAGATGACAAAGCTTGGAGGTAAGGTAGCAGAGAGGTTTGGATGCAGTTTAACATAAAGAAAAGTAAGGTGTTGGGGATTGGTGGAAATCATGAAAATAGGGACTACTTAATGCAAGGGGCAGTCTTGGAGTGAGTACCACAGGATAAGGATCTGGGGGTGGTAATAGATGCTGGGGAAGGGGTCTAAGCAGACAGCACAGTGCCAGATAGCCACAGGTAAAGGTAACAGGGCTTTAGGTTGTATTTGTAGGGGGATAAATTATAAATCAAAAGACGTAGTGCTAACTGTATAGGAATTTAGTGGGGCCTCATCTATAGGCTCATGCAGATTACTGTGTCCAGTTTTGGTCACCAAATCTGAGTTTGGACATAGTTGCCATATAGAGAGTTTAGCGCAGGGCTGCTAGATTGATTTTGGGCTGAGCTATGAGGAGCGGCTGAAGTAGACAGGACTTTATACAATTATACATTGGAAAAGAGGCAGTTACGAGGGGACTTGATTGAGATGTTTAGGATATAAATGATGGGTATGGAGAAAATAAGTGCAAAATAGTTTTTCAGCATCAGAGACAGTGATAGGACCAGGGGCCATAGCCTGAGATGGCAGGGGTCTTTCAATCAGAAAGTACTGAATGCTTGGGATGGTCTCACTGGAAAGGTAGTGCCACAGAAAGAGTAGATGGGTTGAAATTGGAATTGGATAGGTACCTGAATCCATTGGAGATAAAGCGGGGATATTGGCTTCTATGTGGATAGGTGATGATACCGGGGTCCGTGCAGCGCAGGCATGTTGGGCAGAATGACCCCTCCTGCACTAAAGTTCGTTGTGTATCCTTGAATTGTGAAAACATTATTGTTGGATTTTTAAAATGTCATTAAAACGTTAACAAAAACGTTGTATTTATAACATTTTTTTTCGTGTTTTTATGATACTGTACTGAAAATTAACATCATAAACGTCAAAGTGTTTAAAAGCATTTTAAGCATGAATTGTTTTATGATAAAAAATTTTCTTGGTGTTTTAAAAACTTTGCAAAATAACGTTGTAATAACATTTGCATGTAACCTTTTTCTAATGTGAGAATGTTTTGTGTTACCTGGGAATCCCTCACAACTGTGCTGTGCAACATAATAATATGAAAAAGCTGTAACTTGCTCTGCTGAATGGGGATTGAATGTAAAAGATTTGTTATGATAAAATTGAAAATTTTCATCACATGTCGGCCTGTGTCATTCGTTACGGCATGGCACGGCTCGGCTCGGCTTGGCACGGCTCAGTATTTACTGTGAGTGTGATAATAACTTGCGAACGCTTTCAACTATCTTTGTCAAACTTTACCAAAGGGCTCTGAAGGACAAAAGTTGTCAACGTTTTTTGACTATATTGTATATGTCAAAGGTCAAAGTCAAAGTGACAATGACGTCATTTGCATGATTTTCGTCATACCAGTCAGACTACTGCCTGACACCTTCTAATTTGGTGGTCATTCTGCTTCGTGTTTGCACTAAAATTTTGTTGTATTGAAGTGGCACGGCTTGTTTCTTTTTACTTCTTATAAACCAGTCATTTAGATATTTGTTTGAGTTTAGTACCCCAGGTTAAAGGAAAAGGATATAGATACAGTCATCATTAGGTCATCTCTTCGAGCATGACCTAATAATATGGGTGTCGATGTCCTTCGATCCGTCCGTCCGTCGTCTGTCCGTCCGTCCGTCCGTTCACAATGAAGGTTGAAGCGGGAGATCTGCTCATAGTGATCCTGATAGAGGTCGATGAGACGTACACGATGGTATGACTTTCAAGGTCACCGAAGGTCAAGGTCAAGGTCACGAGGCCTTTGAAGTTGCGAAAATGACGATTTCAAATTCTATCTCCTCCGCCATTTCTCAAGCGATCTTGAATTTGATTGTAGCAAATGAATCTATGGGACAATATCTAAATTTGGTCAGGCCGGATTTTCGATATTCGCTTTCGTTTTCGTGTCACGTGACTTCAAAGTTGGCAAAAAATGTGAAAATGACGATTTTCAAATCTATCTCCTCTACATTCTCAAGTGACTTGAATTTGATTGTGGCATATGAATGTATGGGACAATATCTAATTTGGTCAGGACGGATTTTCAAATTTCGCTTTCGTTTTCGCGTCACGTGACTTCAAAGTTTGCAAAAACTGCCTACTTTCAGGAGGCTATATATTCTCTACTGGGCATGGTAAAAGTTAGTGAATGGTGTCATTGCATAGCAGCTGACCTGTTCTTTCATGTCCATTCGAAAGATACCGATATCTTCGAATACGTGCAGGTCACGTGACTTTGAATTTTGCGAAAACTGCTTCATGTAGTTGCAAAATGACGATTTTCAAAATCTATCTCCTCCTACATTTCTTAAGTTATCTTGAATTTGATAGTGGCATATGAATCTATGGACAATATCTAGATTTGGTCAGGCCGGATTTTCGATATCGCTTTCGTTTTCGCGCACGTGACTTCAAAGTTGGCCAAAAATCCCTCCTGACCGAAGACACTACACCCTAGTAACAGGAACTCATGCTTGTTTCTCGCAGAGATGACCGTCACTCCCGCACGGGTGTATTTTTTTTAACAATGGAATTTGTGCTCGAGCATAAACTAGGGAACTTTGGAACCAACTTTGTTGTATCGATTCCATTGGAGTTGACAGCAGATTTACCATTCTAATTAAAGTTAATTGCTGAAAGCAGCCTTTGATCTATGGCTTTGTTAATTTTTTCCCACCTGTTTCTCTTTAAGTTGTAAAACGGTTTGTGCATTGTCCAGTATGGAGCCTCCGTAGGCCCATTTATTACCACCTCTAATGGAATCTCTTTTTTATGCAATTTCCATGGGTAGGATTTCCCACTGGAGCAAAACCACACTAAATTCCGATACATGTTTCATTGGATATTTGTGTGTGTGCCTTTGTGTGAAAGGCTTGACTCTTCAAATATACATGTGGAGAATATTCACATGGAATGACGTCGTGGCTATGTGCATACCAAGTCATTCCGTATCCGTACGTCTGGGAACTAGAGAAATTAAACGTGCCTTACACCTTTTGCACAATTGATCACCTTTAATTTGTAGTACACAGTTTCTTAAATGTTATTCAAAGGAATATCCTTCCCCTTCAGGTCAAACACAATAATCAACTAGAACAGTACTCAGAGAGAGCTTAGTCTCACCTCGCGCATTCATTATGACCAAAAATACCATCGTTAACTGAACACTCTACTATTATGGCCCATATACTCTTATCATCCATGCACCTATTATATCACAAAGTTTCTTCGCATGGATTATATGAACATCATAGATTTAATTCTTCACTTATATCAGGTCATATATCAGATATATGAAGTATCAGATTTTTCAAATAAGAATTTTAATTTAACAAATTATGGCTGGAATAAAACTTCTCCAATGATGTCGTTATCATCTTACATTGAGAAATGGGACCAAAAACGATATGTAGCACGATATTTCAAAAAGTTGTGGATGAGCTATGACAAAATGAGGTTGAAGCATAAGGTCTGTCACTCTCATATTGCAGGCTGGTTGGTGGCCTCTGTTTTTTACTCTGGTCTAGCTCCTGCTCTCTCAGCCATCTGACCCTCCCTAGATACTTCAGGATGCATCTGTTCTTCCAGCAAACCTCCTCCTGCTTAAACTTCCAAATTCCATGTCTTCCCCCCCCCCTCCACCTACACTCCTTTGTTCATTTTTTAGCCCTTGTTGGACTTGGTCCGAAACGGGGGCTTATGGATTTGGTCTCGATTTTCGTGTCCGTGTGTGCATGTGTGCATCCACAACCATATCTTGGATATGTATGGACTGATTTTATTCGTACTTGGCACAAAGACACCATATGATGGTACACATATGCACATCATTTTGTTTCACGATGCAATAAAAGATGGCCGACTGGCGACCATTTCAGTTGTAAAAAAAACCCCGATGTTGAACACGTCCTCAACGATTTCTCAGACATGTATTTACCGATCTTGTTCAAACTTGGCAAACAGATAATGAATGATGGCTTACATAAGCCCGTCATTTTTTTCGAGATCAGATCCAGGATGGCCGACTGGTAGAGTGGCGGCCATTTTAGTTGGACAAAAATATGGGCTAGCCCTTTATCCCCGCACAGAAAAATTACTAAAACAATGGGGGCTGTGACATTACATGTCTTTTTACTTATTTTTTATTGCTCATGCTCTTATCTGCAGATGTTCATTTCCCTCTTACTGGTGGATGTAGAGTTGAATGGTCAATATATTTATATAATTTGATGTATAATTTGCAGCACGTCAAAGTGGAAAGACGAGTTCAGATTAGGTGAGGCCAGTCACCTCAAACCAAAACTTGACTCGATATCATGGTTCCCACTTCCAGTTAGTTGATTCAATTATGGGAAAAGAAACATCTGGTGTCATTAGAGAGGAGGAGGTACATCACCAGAGACAAGGGCATTGAAAATGGTACCATCAGATCTTGTGTGATTTAACACTAAGGCTGTAGTTGGACACAAACAACCGAGGACAAGGCTGATAGACCTGAGGGTGATGAGTTTTAAACTTCAAATGTCTGTCAATTTTCAGGGCTGAAGACGGGGTGGGGGATTACCTGTCAAAGACGTACGTACCAACACGTACGTAAAATTTGGTGGAGATCGAGCCAGCCCTGTTTTTTTTTCTATGATTTTCAGATGGACATACACACATACAGAGACATGCCTTATTTAATATAGTGGAACAGGATTCCACAAATGTATTTGTATTTGTCTTTATTCTGAATTTTGTCCTGTCAACGTTTTGGTAAAATCTTAACATCCTTTAAAAAAAGCCACATTCGGCTAATACATGACCTCAGCAGTGTCAAAAATGTATTTCAAGTGTGTGCCATTGTACCTAACCCTTGGTTAAAATTCAACTGTGGGTAATTGGCTCAAAGGTTACAATATCAAAACGCCAGTTTGAGTTTTTCCCTGACCTCTGCTGCTGATTTAATATGCCTTATTGGTAGGGTGGGGAAGAGGGGGAGGTGAGGCGTCCTTGGTATATTTTTCCAGTGGACCAGGCGTTTTGTCACGTGCACAGTCGGACAGTTAAAGTGTGCGTTGCTAGAGCAGCAAATTTGTAATTCCATCTGGTGCTGGGGTTAAGTGCATTACATCAAAGATTTCATTCCATTTCCACACAAATGCTTTCTGTGTAGTGAAGCCTTCCTGAAACAAGTAACATTGCCTCCCATTGCGTCTGCCGTCACGTGCATGGACAAGTGTCCACGTGCTCCCTGGATATAATTATTTTGGCATTGCATTTGCATTAAATAATGGCCTAATATGGAATAGGCAAAGCCTAGAAGCGAACGTAGAATTATTCTGACATTCGCTTCTGACTTTACATAAAACTTGTTCACAACTGTATACTTGCCAATTCCATATCAGAACCAACCCGTGGTAACATGTAAGCGCGCACAGCTGATGATTTTGACGCAATTCGGTTACTTCGGCCTGGATTCGGGATCAGCGAACAAATAATGTAAATCACGATTAAAAAATTTTTTGATGATGCGGGAGATATCTTATAAAAATTAACTTTGGAAAAAAAAATTGATATAAATAAATAAATAAACGATCACTTCTAGTCAAGAATAAAAGAAATTAAAAGTTCTGGAAAGAGTTTCAAAATCACTCCCGGTAATGTTAAATACAAAAAAACCACTTCCTGTCATGAAAAAATCACTTTCGGAAGTATAAAATTAACTTTGGGGAAAAAAATAATTGAATAAAAATAAAACACTTCCGGTCATGATCTCCCGGCATGCATATTCCCATGAGAAAAACCGGAAAACAAAAAAAACCACAGAAGCAAAACAAAAACGGAAGCAAATGGTCATCGCCAACGACACGGATTCACAATTGCCAGGGTTTGTGTTGTTTTTGTGGTTTCCTATCTCTCTCAGTGCACGCATTAAGTAATATTAACAAGATAGAAATAAACACTCGTTTATACACCGCACAGCGTTTAACAACAACCGGAAGCAAAAGGTCATATAATGACACGGATTCCAAATAGCCAGGGGTATTGTGTTTTGTTGTTGTTGTTTCCTATTCTCTCACGTGCACGCGTTAAGTATGAAGCTCACTGCGTTCGCTAAAATTAACTTTGGAAAAAATAATTGAATAAATAAATAAACACTTCCGGTCATGATCTCCGCATGCATCATTCCCCATGACAAAAACCGGAAACAAAAAAAAACGGAAGCAAAAAAAATAACGGAAGCAAAATGGTCATAGCCAACGACACGGATTCACAATTGCCAGGGTATGTGTTTTTTTTGTGTTGTTCCCTATCTCTCATGTGCACGCGTTAAGTAATATTCACAAGATAGAAATAAAACTCAATCGTGTTTATACACCGCACAACGTTTAACAGCAACCGGAAGCAAAAGGTCATAGCTAACGACACGGATTCGAAATAGCCAGGGGTATTGTGTTGTTGTT
>CM068965.1:60135361-60148614 GCA_035128595.1 Eptatretus atami | reverse complement strand
AAGTTTGGTCGTATTCATAACGTGTTGGTCGTATGCATAACGTATTAGTAACGGGCACGAACGTTTCGTTGCTTATAGATAACTTATACCAACGAATGCTTAGCCTGTTGTCGGCGTTCACAACCTATGCCCAACGATAGTTAACTTAGGCATAGCGCGCTGCACGTATCGCCGACGAACTCGTGCATAGCCTGTTAAAACCTGCCGCACGCCGATTTAAATCATAACCGCCTGAAAATGAAAGTGTCAACCACGCATCACACACTTGACGATTTTGCCAGCGTATGCCGACCTATGAAAAATGTGTCTAAAACGCTGGCACACGTAGAATACGGTATGGTAAGTTGTGTATACGTTAAAGCACGCTGAAAAACGATGAAGTACGCTGTCATATTTCATGGTACGTTTAGTACGTCGTGAAATTTCAAGCATGCTGTAAATTTTACGACGTACTCGCCGTATGGCTCACAGTTCCTACGCTGGGAATAAGTTGTAGCACGATATGCGATCGTTGACACACGTCGACACAAGTTCCTTGTAAGTTACTCATAAGTCCAAACACGTTGAGGTAATGTTTAGCATACCCAAAACTTATTTTCTCCGTCAAGGCACATTTTCTTTTTTTCTCCTTGGCTCCGTGAAGGCACGTGACGAAATATCTGAAGTTGTTGTTGTGTTTTTTTTGTTGTTGTTTTTTTTTTTAGTCTATCACGAATTTTAAAATATATTCGGACATTTGCTTTTAAGTTTCGACGTCGACGTGACAATATCTCAAACAGAAAATATTCACAGAGGAGGAACTAAGAATACGACATGAGCAAACTGAAGAGCAATCGGACGTGACGTAACGGACGTGACGAATATCGGAAGTTATGTTGTGTTTTTTTTTTTAAACGCTGCCAATACGCCATTATACGGTAGCTGTAAATTAGAAACACGTTCAGTAAGTTCTGTGGTGTCCGGAAGACGTCAATCAAATACGTCTACATACGTCAATATGCGTTGGAGGTACGTTACACATAGGTTCAAAGCATGTTACTATCGGTTAGAAAATAAGTTTTGGGTACGCTAAGCATTACCTCGACGTGTTTCGACTTATGAGTAACTTACAAGTAACGTGCCTCGACGTGTGTCAACGATCGCATAACGTGCCTCGACGTGTGTCAACGATCGTGTAATGTGCCTACAACACGTTACTCATAGGTTATAAATAAGTTTCGGGTACGCTAATCATTACCTCGACATGTTTCGACTTATGAGTAACTTATAAGGAACTTGTGTCGACGTGTGTCAACGATCGCATATCGTGCCTACAACTTATTCCCAGCGTAGCGGAATGTGTGAGTCATACGCTGGCATACGTCGTAAAATTTCAAGCATGCTAACATTTGAGGACAACCGCAAAGTACAACGATGAAAGCCAGCGTACTACGACGTATGGCAGTGTTTTTCAGCGTGCTCTTAACGATTACAAACTTACCCATAACGTATTCAACGTGTGCCTGCGTTTTAGCCCAATTTTGCATACTTTAGGCATTCGTTGGCTAAATCGTCAAGGTGTGACAGGGCCTTACCCTCGCCGAAGGAAGAGGGTATTGCGTTTGGGTCCGTTTGTTTGTTTTTCTGGTTGGCTGTTGTTTGTTTGTCCGAACAGAACTTTGGTGTTTTTCTCCGCAGCCGCTCGTCAGATTGAGACGAAATTTTCACCATGTAGAATATTATAATCATAATTATGATGTCATAGTCACGTGGTGTGCAGCTATGATGGAAAAACGGAAAAACTTTGGACCTCTGTATCTCTAAAACTGCACCAAGGAAAAAAATTGAAACTTGGCACATGGCAAGTACTCCTCATGGGGAATGTCTGATTTTTGATGTTGTCATAGGTGCCTTCATTATGATGTCATAGTTGCATATGTAGAACGCTACATCTGATCAGTATGAAAATTTTTGAGGGCTATCTAGGGATAAAATGCTCCACAGAAAAAATAATTTGATGACGTCATCAGTCACGGGATTTGGCAGCCATATTGTTTTGTTTTTAAAACCTTCAAAAATCTTTCTCTGAAGTGGCTGAACAGATTGAGGTGAAACTTTACATGTGTGCTCGCCTATCCATGAGGAACAAAAGGTTCACACATATGATGTCATAGGTCACATGGTTGGCAGCCATATTGGATTAACCCTAAAACCTATAAAAAATCTTCTTCTCCAGAATGCCGAGACAGATCAAGGAGAAACATCACACAAATTCCCCAAGCCATGGGTGTACAGTTTTATTCAGAAATCATTGATAGGTCACATGGTTTGGCATCCATATTAGATTGAGAAAATATTAAATAAACCAATGTCACCCGCAGGGTGACCCGTATCTTGCCAAAAGGTGACCACGTGTGACTTCTTTAAGGTCACACTGAGGTGAACAGAGCGCTATCCACCAGGAGCGACTCCTTGAGGAATATCTGCCTACGAGAGATTCCGATGAGAATCGTTCTACAGAGTAACCATGAAAAATATGTGTTTGCCTCATAACATCACCAAATGACGTCATAATGTGTCAAGCTTGACATATCTAGAAAGCACTCATCGAGGTGTTCAATTTGAGGTACTACACGATATGGTTCCTAAAACTTGAAAATTTGACCTTGGGTCAAATATGTTTGACCTCAGGCGCTAACCATGAAGGTCAAGGCCAATCGCCACCCAAACTAATCAGCTGAGCGCTAGACCATATACTACATTCCCATAAAGTTTGGAGACTATTCGATTAAAATTACTCAAAAAATAAGGGTTTCGTCGACTCCCCTGATTTGCGACAAAGTGACCTTGACCTTTGACCTGACCTTCAAAATTTTATGCGCTGAAAGGGACCTCTATAGGCCTCTGATATGCGAAGTTACAAAAATTTCCAATGATAACTGTGCCTGCAGAGTGATTTATACGTGATTACAGACAAAAAAAAACAAAAAAACACCATGAAGGTCAAGGCCAATCGCCACCAAAAATTAATCAGCTGAGCGCCAGACCATGAACTATATTCCCATGAAGGTTGAAGACGATCCGACAAAATTACTCAAAAAATAAGGTTTTGTCGATTACCCTGATTTGCGACAGTGACCTTGACCTTCAAAATTTATGGCCTGAAAGGGACCTCCATAGCCTCTGATATGCGAAGTTACAAAAATTTCCAATGAAAACTGTGCTCTGCAGAATTTTTTATACGTGATTAAAGACAAACAAAAAAAAAAATAATAAAAAAAAAACACAAGCTGACTAACATATCTTGCAAAAACTTCGTTGGCAAGATAATAATGTTTTCTCTGGAACCACTTAATCAATCGACATGAAACCTCACATTTATGATCTAGTTGTGATGGGAAATAAATGTTTTAAATTTCAACTTGATCGGATGCATGGTCTGGCAGCCAGACCTATTAAATTTTGATATGGGTTCTTTTAATTTTTTTTTTTGAATAAGGCTCACTTGCTGTGCCTGGATGGGTTTGAGGGTAGAGAAGTCTCAGCTGAAATGTGAATCCTGTCCAGGTTCCTCCTGATGACTTCATCTTTGCTTTTTCTTGTTCGGTTCCTTCTGATTACTCCAATGCAGGACTGTACCTATTGGTCTTCCATTCGATTTGAATTGAATTGAATTTATTTTAATCCCATTCTAAATTAAATTGAATAATCTATATATTAATACTGAAGGACCAATTTTGTGCTCCTCCTCGCGGTCACGTCACGTTTTTCGGTACTGTACCTGGACTGAAAGAAACTTCGTACCTGTAGAGTGCATCACACATAGTGGCAATAGTCAACTTTCAACTCTGAAGCAGAATAGACACTTTTCGTTGAGGGGCAGCGGGATGAAGAGACGGGGCAGGGAGTGAGAGGCTGGTGAGGGTGGTTGAATGAACGTAATCCGTCTGTGACGGGGTTTCGGCTAGTGAGGCAAGGTAAGCAAATTTTTGGGCGGGGTAAGCAAATTGAAAGCGGGAGATGGGGGAAATGGGGCGGGGTGAGTGGGCAGGGGCTGCAGTGATTAGGTGGGGTTGAGTGTGAGGGGTGGACGCGGGGGCAAGTGGGGCGGGGAATCAAGAGACGGGGGGGGGGGCGGGAGTAATTAAATTTTGGGCGGGGTAAGCAAATTGAAGGCGGGGTGGAGGCGGGGGGGGAATGTGGCAGGGCGGGGATGAGTAGGCGGGGGCAAGCATGCCCTGTCCAGTCCATGTCCCTCGAGTGTGGGTGAGCTGGTGAGGGTGGTTTAATGAACGTAATCCGTCTGTGACGGGGTTTCGGCTAGGAATAATTAATTAAAGAAAACGTCATGGTCAGGTTCAGGTGTCTGATCATAGCAGGTTGCACAAAGTGGGACGTTTTTTGCCAGTCATCACTGCCAGCATTATAAAGTGGCACAGTTCTAATTATGTCATAAATTACGTAACACACCTGTACACAAATGCCACATAAAATAAGTCCTGGTGAGGTCAGCAATCTCTGATTGCTCTTTTTCTTATTTTGTGTTGCCTTCTAAGCACATTTGTACTATTAAGAGGTGTTTGTCTGTTTATCTCTGTGTTGCCTTTTTTTCAGAGATGGCTAAATGGACCTTTGTCAAACTTTCAGAGGTTCATCAGTGAATGATGGAGAGTGTTTGAGGCCAAACAAAAAAATTGTGTGGTTTTTTTGGATTTTTTTTAATACGCTCTATCGTGCCGAAATCTTTTAGCTATGTGAAAGGTAGTATTAAATGATCCATATCCCATTCCTAAGGCTGGTGTTGGTTTAGTGGCTAGGGTGGCTGGCTTAGGATCCTAGGTCCTGAGTATGAGCCTCATTGGCTGTTGAATTTAACACCAGGTGGTTGACTCAGCCTGTCATCCTTCTGATGTCAGTGGAATGAGTACCGTACTGGTAGAGGACACAGCATCAGTGTTACAGCTGCATTCAAGAAATGATAGCTACCTGGCAGCCAAGCTCCTACACAAGAACAGAACAGAACCCATTCCTTCGTGGGTGTAGGGAAATGTTTTCAGCCCCCACAAAAAAATTAGAAAAAAGCAAAATTTAATTTCTTTTAAAATGTCAAAAAGATGAGCAGCACCGGGCAATGCTGGGTACCCCTGCTAGTAGCTCATAATGGAAGGATCTGAAGTTCCCAAGCCCACAAACTATGTGGATTAACCCATTGTCTACTGAAGTCTTTAATGTAATTGATGTAAAGTATATTAATGTCTCCTAATGTTCTGCATGAAATATTTGTACCAACTCCCAAAGAGTTTCCGCTATGTATAAGTATGCAAATGCTATGTCAGAGACAAAAAAATATTATGATTAATGAGGATTTAACGTTTTCCTTTGCCACCTTTTCACAGTGGTGATTAAAGTGGGCCTTCTGTTAAGAATGTTAATCTCACAGCGGTGAATAAAGCAGACCTTCTGTTAAGGACGTTAATTGGTCGTGCTGAGCACTTGGTGTTGGAAGGAGCGGGTTGCTCTGTCGCCTGCTCTTGCAAATTGTCTGCCACCTGCGCCTGTTGCTTCCAGCTGCGTGTAATAGCATGCTATATCAACGCTGGCGTGGCAGTTGCACTTTGTCATCGTGTTATTTTACTGCTGCTGTTGCCTATTTCCAAAAGGCTAGTTTGCTGGTTGTTTGACGTACTGTCAGAAGGTGAATGTAGATTGGGCGTTTTCTACCCAAAATGAGTGGTTGCAACAAGCCACTGCTGCTTTTGTGGCCTGGGTGGAGGTGATGTCAAGGGATGTTTGCTTTGAGTGTTTTTGGCTTCTCCCGTTAAAGTTCTAGACTACTTTGAATAGATCAAACAAATCTATGCCTGGTGTTGGCTTTATGCTGGTAGGTGGGCTTGGGATTCAAGTGTATTGAGCTCAAATCCTGCTTGGCTGGTGAATTAATACCAGTGGGGTTGACTCAGCCTGTCATCCTTCTGAGGTTGGCAAAATGAGGACCAGTGTCGGTATCCTGTGTTGGAGTGGTGACCTGTTCAGGAATGTGCCCATAGCCAAGGAGACTGCTTTGGCAGCACCAATGCTCTGCATAGAGTATAGTCCTGATGGGTGAATAAATCTGCACTCTCCTCTAAATGCTGAGCATCAAGAGAGGAAGTAGTAGGTACCATTTATAAAGTCTTTGTTAGCACTGGCAAATTGTCAGATTCAAATTGCCATCCTATTGGGCTCAGAGTGGATGTTCCAACCACATATCAGCAAAGTACCGTTGGCATTGTGCTGTCATTTTCGTTTAACAACCTCTTTAATTCCAATTAATCTATGGTGCAATCTTGTTAATCAATCTCAGTGTATTAAAATATCCAGCTCATTCACTCATATCCTTGCCTTCTGTTTGCTCTTAGGAAATAATTCCAGGTCACCTGATACATCTTTATCACAAAATATTCCTGTTGCATGCTTATTGTCTCTGGAATTTTCACCTTGAGTTTTCATGATTGCTCTCCTCCCTGATTACATATATAAGAGTGGAGTGAGTGTGATGCAGAGCCTTTTTTGAGTACATTCTTGCAAGCCATTAAGTCTCATCAAAGCAGGTTGACTGTGGGACTTTAGGATTTGACTGTGGTACAAGCTCAAAAGACCCTCATTGTTCAGCTAATATAATATTTATCAGGTTACCTTCCCTCAGAAATCGAACCCAGAGAGCTTGGATAGGAGAAACCACACATACTACTATACCAGATATCATTACCTTACCTACGAAACTGTTTGTTTATTTTTTTATTTTTTGTACACATCGTCAAGGCTTGTGAAAGACCTCGTACTAGTACACTGAATGGATCAGCACACAACAGGACAAAAGGAACAGTTGAGAGAGCGGAGAAACAACAACAGCATAGTTTCAGGCTAAGATGGAGGTAGACTTGGACAAACTGGGTGTGGGGAGGAATGAGAGGCAGAGAAGTATGCATGGGGTGGACAAGATGGATACAGAAGGAAACTCTCAGAGGAAGAAACTGGAAATTTAAAAGGAGGAGGAATTAGGTGGGTGGGGTGGTGGGTTAATGAGATAGAAAAGATCATGTTTTGGACTGGGGATTTACAAGGAATTAAGGCACAGAAGGAGGCCATTCGCCATCATGCCTGCGCTACACCAATACCAGATTTAATCAATCCGTCGATACCCCTTCCCTTCGTGTGTAGCCTTTTAGCTGCTAACTGATACTCATTTTGCCCGACCTCGGAAGGATGACAGGCTGAGTCAACCCCCTGGTGTTAATCAGCGGACAATGGGGCTTGAACTCAGGACTCTAGAATCCCAAGCCACCACCCTAACCGCTAAGCTAACACCAGGATTATAATCAGAGATAGTGGTGAATAGCTGTCTCGAAAACCTGGAGGGAAGAATAAGATTGAAGAGAATGTGGAAGTTGGCTCCACAGGTGGGAAAAACGAGAAAATAATGAGTGGAGGTGAGCAGTGACCCTGGATTGAGTAAATTAACCAGAAGGGAGTTGATCGTGACCAGTGTGCCCTGTAGAACCTGGGGTGACAAAGCACGGAAAGAGCAGAGGGTGCAAGACTAGAAAGAAGCAGAGGAGACAGAGAGACCACTGACCTGTCTGTGACGGCGAACTGATAAGCCCATGGACCACCTTCAGCATGGAAGATTCCAATAATCTTGAAGACCTTGGTTTCCATGCATCAAGTGAGAAGGATGTAAGGCAGGGGAGCCGGCCTCTGAGGGAGAGCTGTATTCTATGAGGGTATGGATGAAAGCCTTGCAGACCTGGAGTTTGAATGATTGAATCTCCTCAAGAGGATTGTTTAAGAAAGCAGATTGGGGGGGGGGTGTTGCCAGACAGTCTTTTCGGAGAGAGAATACTGAAAGTGTGAGATTTTCCATGATTAAAAGACATATTCCAAGTGTTTGACCAGCTTGGGATTTGTTTATTGAAGGTCTGAAGAGAGGGAAGAGCCACAGCCTGCTTTTCTGAAGATGAGGGATGTCATGGCAGAGGCTACAGTCATCAGCAAATAGATAAAGAGGATTTCCAGAGAATCAGAGAGATCATTGATGAAGATTAGTAATAGGACTGGGCCAGCACACTGTTTTGGGGCACTCCAGCCTTGACAGGGAGAGGAGATGAAAAGATTCCATTGATGGCACACGTTGGCTACGAGAGTAGAGAATGTAGGTTAGTCAGTGTGGAGTTGGCCTTGGATGCCATAGGCAGAGAGTTTGCACACAAGGCAGGATGCTAGACTGTATCAAAAAGCACGAGATATGTTCAGAGGGACAAAAGCAACGAGATATGTCCCTGATCTCATGTCTGACATTGAGGCCCCATCTAATGTTGGTGAGTATATGCAGCATGTCCAAGGTAGAGTGACCTGGTCTGAATCCAAATTGATGATCCAAGATGAGGTGTTGGAGAAAAGTAAGGATTTCATATCAACTGCGATCATGATTCCATGACCTTGCTAATGATTTGAAGTAGATTCCTTGAAAAATCTTCTTTATCTCTTCACTGATGACTCACCCTCTGCTGGACCATCTCTCATCCCTCTGATCTGCAGGCAGCCGCCTCTTCATTCTTCTGCAGACCTGGATAAATCACAAGCTAGCCAAACACTTGGAACATGTCTTTCAATCTTGACAAACTCACACTCTCACGATGTCTCTCCGAAAGACCATCTGGAACCCCCCCCCCCCAATCTACTTTCTTAACAATCCCCTTGAAGAAGTACTTCATTCAAGCTTTTGGTCTCACTATCTGCCATGATCTTTCCTGTGAAAGCCAGATCTCCTAGCTGGCCTCCAAGCCAATCTCTGATACGTCGTGCAAAGTCCTTCCTTGGCACACCTGAACTTCTAACACTTACAAAGCTTTCATCTGAAATCTGATGGAGTACTGCTCTCTCCTCTGGGGTGGTGCTCCTGCCTCATACCATAGCTCAACTCACACTGTGGAAATCAGGGCTTTAGTTATCATGGGTATCTCCCACGATGAGGCTGAGTCTTTGGTCTTTCACTCTCTCACCACAGGCAGGTCGGTGGTCTTTTTCTTTCTACCGTCTCCTCTCCGACCTTGCCCCCACCCCCTCCCGCTCTGTCTGTGATCTATCCCTCCCCTCCCCCATAATTTCCGCAGGGCACTCAAGGTCCACCAAAAACCCCTTCTAGTGAAACTGCCAAAATCAAAGAGTCGCTGCTCACCTTCACTCTTTCATTTCTCTTTTTCCTGCCTCTGGAACAAACTCCCACTCTCTTCAATGCACTGCTCCCTCCAGGTCTTCAAAAACAGCTGTTCACCACCATCTCATGTCTTCCCCCATCCAAAATCTTGATCTTTACTACCCCCGTTAATCCACCCCAAACCCATCTACTTTAAATTCCTGCTTTCCTTCGGAAAGTCCCTGTAATACCATCTTGTTTAGCCCTTGTACCCCACCCCATCTCTCTCCCTTTCACAGATCTCCTATTGTCTTTGTCCCACTATTTTATGCTTCCCTCTCCTGCCTCTCTTGTCTCTGCTTTGTTATATGTTTCTGTGTTTTAACTCTTACATGAGCCTCGACTTGTACACAAAAAAAACTTTTTTAAAAAAAGAGTAAGCTAATGGGTCTGCAGTTAAGAGGATCCGTTTTTGTACTTTTCATGTAAAGCAGTGATGTTGGCAGATTTCATGTTTCCCGATGACTTTTTCTCCTTATTTTCACCTTAAGTCTTTACTGCTTCATCCTGTTCTGTTTCAATCCTCCTACCTGTTTTTGTTTGTTCCAGTTGTATAGGAATTTATAGCTCAACTTGTTGGAATTTCAGTTCTTCTCAGCTGCGTAGTTCCTCGGCTAATGTTTCTGGTACATTATACCTGCTGTAAAAGTGATATTACTTGGAACAAACAAATCAAAGAAAGGCAAAATGATTTCTGTTGTGATTCAGCATTTATATTTAAAAGTGTTTCAAATTATTTTCTCATTTTCTAAACATTTATTTTTGGGGCATAAATTTACAGTACGTGTCTGTCCACTGGCACGTGCTTTGGGAAAATTGTTCTAAGTTTATCCTTTTTAATTATATTTTTCATTTTGGGTTCACTTTTAATGTATATCTCATGGAATATTGATCTATCTATCTATCAAAAGAAACTCTTGTGATCTCTTCTCTACCGGTTAGGTCACCAGAGAGATTTTAATCGATTTCAGTTTTTATAGTCTGTACTAACCGGCAAAAGTATTGGACAGCAAATAACACTTTTTCTCAAAAGCACTGTATTTGGTAATCTCAAACAGCAAATAGAGCAACCAAGCAAAATCCCAATACCAATCGCTGAAATCCGACTCATTTCACACCTGATGTGAACTATGTCAGGACATATTCAATGTGCATTACAACTCCCCCATCCCTCTCTCCTCCCACAAAGTATCGATGAACAATCAGAACAACACTGAGTCACCAAAAAAATACCTTTGGTACTTGTGTACTGCATGTCCAAATGGTGTCGTGGAGATTATTCTTTCCTCTATCCTGTGCGAAAACTGGTGTGTTCACTGATGGTTAAGTGGCTGAGCTTAAGATCCTGGGTCATGAATTTGAGCCCCTATCAGTTGTTGAATTATAATTAGCGGGTGGGGTTGAACTCAGGCTTCATCCTTCCGAGGCCGAAAAATGAGTACAGTGTACTTTACGTAAGGAGACACTGCATCAGCAGCACAGCTGGCACTCCTCAGAAAATGATGGCAAATAGGCAGCCACAGGCTGCACAGACTAGCTACTTCTAGTGTGAGCCTTCTAAGTAATAGAACTAATTTCAAAGGTCCATGATGTGCGTGTGTTTGGCACATCCAAGCCTGAGAATGCAGGTTTTGTTGGAGATGTTGACAGACATTAGAACATTGAGGTGGTACCCTCAACAGTTGATCCTAGGATGCCCTTTACGTGGGACAGGCCTCTTGAACTCTTGTTACTGGGTCAGTTTCTCAATGGTAATTTTCAGGTAACGATGTATTTTTGCTATCCAATCAGGAGACCCAGAGGTCATGCATCGCTACGGCTACAAGAAATGGAAAATTCAGAGATAATTATAAACTTCAAGGTTTTTATTGAAGGAAGGTTTTTCATGATTTGTTTATGTCTTCAAAGGTCATGTTCCAACAAGTCTTAGCTTATATTCTCCGGAGTTTAGTAGTGTTCATATGACGTGCTCGTTTTTGATGAAGCTTTTTGTAGCAGGGTCTGGTGAAGAAGTCTACCCCAAAAGTTGATGGGCATCCACAAGGTTCTTAAGTTTGATTTTTTCCAAGCAGCAGGTAATAGGCTTCCAGTTTCTTCTATTTTTAGGGATACTAAGTTGTAGAGAGTTTATTTAACCAGCAGATAAGTTTAGGGCGCGAACATCGAGATTATTTCACGCAAGACATCGGGACAATCCTTATTCAATTAGTAAATTTCTTAAACTCCCAGTTGCAGATATAGTAAAGGACATTTTGGAATGACTCTGCTATGTTCGTTTCCTTTTTTAGTATGGAGTCCTTGTGGACAGCCCTGATCTGGGGATTTGAATATAATTAGTAATAGCTGAACATTAGGGATCATGATGAAATGGAGTTAAATATAAGGGAACCAGTAACTCAACAACTGTGGAGCTGTATTAGGTTTTTAATTGTGAATCTGGCTCTAATTTTTGTTACAAAATGTGCACCAAGTTTAAGCTTATCTGGTAAGTTTTTAATCCAATGGTTTAGCAGAGTTTCTAGAAGTCCTGGATAGATTGGATTAAGTTTTTTTAGTACGGTCGAGGCTGTTTTCACTGGGTTCAGTGTCTAAACCAAAGTGTGAACAACGATGTTCGTAAAGACATTCGGGATCTCCATGATAACTACATAATAGCTCCAGCAGATAAGGCGGCTAATTAATATTTGTATGGGTTTGTAAAAAGTTTTTATGTAGAGGGTTTTATTATGAGTTAGGCATTATATGTTAGTTTCACTCATAGAGGAAATAGCACATATTTCTTTGTCATACAGTCGTCCAGAGATATGATCTCATGAGATCAGAAGTTTAGTTTAAAATAATTTCGACATAAATGTAAAGAGGTAAATTTTGTATTCGTCAGCCTCTTTATGGATCCCTAATCTTCATAGGACCCAATACAATTATCAGGTTTTAGGGCGGTGGCCTAGCAGTGTCTCAACCAAACAGATATTGGTTATAGTATAACTCGGCTTACAAATTTGGTAATAGGAACAGTTCAGGAAATATATTCAGCAATTGAGAAGATCTGGTTTAATACTTCTGAGCATTAATTCTTCTTTAGAATTTAGATAGGACAAGTCTGAAAGACGACACATGGTTTCACCGAGCGTATTTGGAGATGTAATAGTTTCAGGAGTCAACAGATGAAGGACAAGTGAATATTTTTGACAAGTTATAATTAATTATAGTGGCCTCTCAATCAACACCTCAGAACAAGGAAAATGATGTGATTGTCGTCCACTAACAGAATACCACAGATTTCAAAGTTTTCTTGACAAACGCCATAAATTCATTCATCTCCCGTACGTATGGCAGTGTTTTTCAGCGTGCTCTTAACGTATACAAACTTACCCATAACGTATTCAACGTGTGCCTGCGTTTTAGCCCAATTTTGCATACTTTAGGCATTCGTTGGCTAAATCGTCAAGGTGTGACAGGGCCTTTACCCTCGCCGAAGGAAGAGGGTATTGCGTTTGGGTCCGTTTGTTTGTTTTTCTGGTTGGCTGTTTGTTTGTTTGTCCGAACAGAACTTTGGTGTTTTTCTCCGCAGCCGCTCGTCAGATTGAGACGAAATTTTCACCATGTAGAATATTATAATCATAATTATGATGTCATAGGTCACGTGGTGTGGCAGCTATGATGGAAAAACGGAAAAACTTTGGACCTCTGTATCTCTAAAACTGCACCAAGGAAAAAAATTGAAACTTGGCACATGGCAAGTACTCCTCATGGGGAATGTCTGATTTTTGATGTTGTCATAGGTGCCTTCATTATGATGTCATAGTTGCATATGTAGAACGCTACATCTGATCAGTATGAAAATTTTTGAGGGCTATCTAGGGATAAAATGCTCCACAGAAAAAATAAATTTGATGACGTCATCAGTCACGGGATTTGGCAGCCATATTGTTTTGTTTTTTAAAACCTTCAAAAATCTTTTCTCTGAAGTGGCTGAACAGATTGAGGTGAAACTTTACATGTGTGCTCGCCTATCCATGAGGAACAAAAGGTTCACACA
>CM068965.1:60049031-60070736 GCA_035128595.1 Eptatretus atami | reverse complement strand
AGAGAGAGATGAATGTTCCGGAGGAAGTTTTGCACCAAAGGTCATAATCCTTGACCTTTGACCTTTCAAGTTCACAAGGTCAATTTTCAAAGTTGTGGGAATCGAACCAGGTTTTCGACCTTCTTCGACGAACTAACTCCAATAACCTATAGCACGTATCCTGTTTCCTTATTTTAATGTCCACAACATTGTTTTGTGACCTTTAAAGGTTACGCAAAGGTCAAATTTTGAAAGTTGTTGAACGAAACGCGGTTTTTTGACATTTTGCAGCTAATAACCTGTCACTCGTACCACATCATGTTGATCATTTTTATAACTTGTTAAAAAATTATCACATTCCTCATCTTGACTTCTGAAACAATCTACATCGTCAAATACCGCTCGTGAACCATCGCCGTCTCCAGACTTGTTCATTTTTTCATGGAAGGTGATGAACTTCATGATCAGTCATCATCGTTGGTACTCCGTCAGGTGTGGACATTTTAATTCATAAGGCGCGTGACTGTGAGTGCAATAATCCTGACAAAGCAGTCGCTTTAGCCATGGACAGTGTGCGGCCTTTTCTTCTCTGTGTTCATTGGTAAAAACGGTAAATTTGACAAGCAGGACCTCTTTGAATGGTGTGGGTGATGAAGGAATTCATTAAATTTGCTTCTGCCCCTGCACTCTGACTGATTGCACATTTTCGGCCCACCAGATGAGCATTACAGCGATCAATTTGAATACATTGAGCTCACAAACATAGCTTGGTCTTCCATAGGAGCATAATCTTTTGTAAAATGAATAAATAAATAAATAATTAAAAAATAAACCAAATCACAAAGCCACCCTTTGGTGGAGTTTAAAGTAATTATGGTTCATAATCGAGTAAACATATTCATGCTTTGACAAAACAACTACTTATTTATCCCAGTGATCGTAACCGTGCATGGCTTTCCCTTCGGACACAGCAATGCAGCTTCTACAACCTTCCTGCACGAATGAGTACTGCACTTTGATATATTTATTATCAAGGTCTGCTGGATTATGCACGACTGGTCTAACACCTGTTTGCAGGTGTTAGATTTTCTGGTGTCTTCAATTGGTGTTTTCATTGGATTAGAAAGTGGCCGTTTGTCGCTATATGATCGGTGTTGCATATAAAGTGTTGCCTTTATCACTCTCGTTACAGTATTTGGGTTTAAATTACGAATGTTCTCTTTCACTGTTTTGGAAAACTTGTGTACAGATGAGGTTAAATGAGGTGTAGGCTACTGGGCGTGCCTCCCTATCGCTTTGCTGACAGGTTTAAGCAAAAGACAGCATGTTGTACTTCGCAGACATATTGCAAGTCCATCTATGAGTCTCAATGAGGATGTAAAATGATGTTGTTGTTTTTGATCACACGGAGTTGTTCTTGCTGCTGTTGTTGTTGTTGTTTTGTTGTTTGTGTGCTCCTCCCGTGTCCTTCTAAAAGCTTACTGCTGTTGCAGAATAATAATTGTTATACCGTTTGAACTGCTACATTAAGCTCCCATTCCCACTTCTTCTTCTTTCTCAAGACCAGAAAGAGGGCTTTTAAAATTTGGGATCTATGAGATTAAACGGACACAATTTTTTTTTTCCAAGTAAATCGATTATGAGCTTTCCAACGATACTATTTGTATTATTCTATGACAACAAGAACTGCTAAAGTTTGTTCATGCTGCTTCTTCTTCTTCACAACACACACACACACACACACACACACACACACACACACACACACACACACACCCGATGAAGAGGAGTTAATGAAGAGAAAAAGGAGAGGAGATGAGGCTAATGGTCTCTCAATACCTTGCACGATTGACCGACCGTGCCACCCAGCACATTATGGGGGATGCTCCGCTGGGCAATACCTCCCTGACAGCTGGCACGTCGTCTCCCGCTTCGTGGCACTTCATGCAGCTAAGCGTCGATCCAGAGAGTGGGGCACCACTGTCAGGCGTGAAGGAAGGACTTTGGGCGGACTCAGAAGCCACTGGGTGGAGGAAGGCGGAGTCAAAACGAGTGGGCGTAGTGGCAGACAGGATCAGATGGGTGGATGGGTGGAGCAGCTCCACTTTAAGTCTGGCAAGATGATTCCAAGCTGCAGAATCGTCTCACTCAGAACACCGTGACACGAATTGCCCTGCACCGATCTCCTGGCTCGTGCCCCGGCGACCGGCGGTCAGCGCCGGTCAATGCGCTGCCTGTCCGTTAGCCATGCGGCCCAATCCGTACAGCGCGGCTGCCGGGCGGAGAGGCGAGAAGACGTCCACCTTCCGCGATAGACACCTGTGGCCGCGGTGGTCAGCGAAGACCGACGGTAAGATGCAGTGGTAAACCCATGCGCGGACACGAACAAGATGTGTGCCATTCGTGCCCTGCTCTGTGTACGATAATAAATTACCCCGGGGCTGCGTGTGGGTCTGCCGCCATTGAGCATGCGGTCATTTATCAAAAGCAGTGGTGTGCGTGGTGCCAGCCCTGATTTGTGTCAGGAATTGAGGGAAAAGATTGGATAGAATTATTAGATGTAGACTTGGATGAAAAAGAGTATAGATAAAATTATTAGATTCGGAAATGGGTTGAAAAGAGTGTGCCGCGTGCGTACTGTATGGCGTTGGAATTTGGTGTGTTGTTCCTACATTCCCCTGGGCGCCGCATTCCTGCAGCGGCGCCATCGTGATGGTTATGCTTCCTATTTCTTCTGCGCAGTGGGTGGAAATTACCGCTGTGCTGCATGTGTTCCGTGCAGCGTGGGCATTTCGTGTTTTGTTCCTTTTGGTCTTCTGTGAGGGCGCATTCTTACGTAAAGGGCGTGGCCGCAGTTTTTACAGGTGGGTGTCCGAGTGCAGTGCCTGCTGGCCTTTGCGAGGACCCATTCTTACAGTGAAAGGTGTGGCCTTGGCTTGGATTTACCTCAGGAATGGAGATAAAGAATAGGAATGAGGTCAGATATAATCAGACGTAACTATGAGATTCACACAACACACTGTCCCGATTGACCCATCCCACAAGAGGGAAGGGAATATCTGTACGACATTAATGAAATAACTGTCTGGGGACCACTGTATGATGAGTGCCATTGCGTTGGAGGAATGCGGTTCCCAGAACTGCAACAATATATGAGCCCCTAAGAACCATACCGGGCCATCCCATCTTGGCGTACTTTTGAGAAAAAGGGACTCAAAGTTCTCAGTCTCCTGTGTCACAATGAGCTAATGACAATAAAAAATACCTAAGGATAAATACGATAAGTAATGCAGAATTATCTATACATGATTTAAGCAGGTAGCACATGTCCCACATGGAATCATGGGAAAATGTGGGATGGCCCATTCAGGCTCTGGCAAGTCAGATGCATATTAACAGAGCCAGAGAGGTTTTTTGCTTATATCCTTATCATCATATATTCTGATGGGTTGCCCATTTTGGCCCTGAAAGGTATCAGTTTTGTGCCCTGAAGACGTTCATACTCAATTTCACAAAAAAGGTGGGATGGCCCGGTATGGTTCTTCGGGCTCATATATATATATATTATATATATATATATATATATATATATATATATATATATTATATACTGTATATATATTTATATATATATATTATATCTGTATCTATATATTACTAAAACTCTCATTTGTATGTATGTTCCCGAAATACAGCCAAAACGGAGCACGATAGCAAAAAAATTTTGGCCCACCTTACTCACCATTCGTCTGCGGTGTGCAATATCAAGTTTCGTTCAAATCGGGCAATGAAAAAATTATTAAAAATCAATTCCCGATTCAGTCACGTACTCTTCGGGAGAATTTGATCAATGCAAACAACCTCAGCGGTATAGTTCGCTGGAGATATCTTTTCTTTCTTGAAATGATTTTTTTCATCAACCGCTGTCACAACAGGAACCAACGGGTTCAGGGTCGTCTAGTATAACACTGTAAGGCTCCAAACTGTGCATGGTGAGTGCCAGAATTGTGTCCCATACAGCCCTTGCTGCACGTCCTGGGAGCGATAAGCCCTGCAATGCCACGCAGGCAATTATCTCTCGCTCAACCACACATACCTGGAGCCATTAATTGAATGTGGTCGGGATCAGTAATGATGTTGTGAAACCCATTCTCTGACCTCAGCCGAACTCAGTGACGACACCGTCACGACGAATCCGGTCGGTGACTGCAATTTTCGTTCACTCAGTGGCGGATCTAGAGGGGGGGGGTTGCAACCCCCCAACCCCCATCTAGATCCGCCACTGTCACTTGTGATAGCTTCTAACATGTTATTAACATTTAACATGATTGTAATTTGCTCTGCGAGATGCTCTCTTCCAGGAGCCACAGACATGGCTCTGTGTTTGACAGTGACATCATGGTGTTCGGCTTCGGTCGGAGAACGGGTTTCACAACATCATATATATATATATATATATATATATATATATATATATATATATATTTAATATATATATTTAATATTTTTGTATTCATAAGGTAATTGCACCATTTCGACAATCTGTGTACATGATAATATGCAATGGGTGGGATGGTCGGAGGACTGAATTGAGAAGTTAAAATTGAGAAAAGGATGATGACGAGGAATGACTAGGAAAGGAAAAGAAGGTGTGGGAGTAAAATGAGAGGAGAGATTGCTAAGGCCTTTAAAATAGAATGGAGAGAGAGAGAGAGAGAGAGAGAGAGAGAGAGAGAGAGAGAGAGAGAGAGAGAGAGAGAGAAGAGAGAGAGAGAGAGAGAGAGAGGTGGTATGGTGCGAGTTCGAAAACGATTCCAATTTGCATACGAAAGCAATGGATGCTGTTTGTGAGAGAGCTATGACTGCTTTACTCCCATATACGTTGTATAGTCATCATGATTTATGCATCTCAAAATTCTGCTTGATTGCGTTCAGGGGTGGCCTGAGCAGTCCCGGCGCCTTGTAATAATTGGTCTAAAATTGAAACAAAGTAAAAGTGTATTTCGTGCAAAGGATTCTTCCTTCAAAAGTTCGACAAACTGCAATATTTTATTTTTTTCTATATTTTATTTCACACTCTTTACTCACCTCGATTCTCATTTCTGTGTGTTGATTACATTGAAGTATTGAGGAGAGTGGTCAGAATAAGTTGGCTCTAAAGGTGCTTGTGCAAGATTCAAATGAGTGAGAACTAGATTTGTATTTATTTCACCGACAGTTATTTAATTAGCAATTGAAATGACCACAAATTAATATTTAATTTTTGTTTTGACTATTTATTTAAATAACTTCACATCGAGATATCGGTTCATCGCTGACGAGCATACCTTTCCAAGTGATTAGGAGAAAAAAAAACACATTGTGTTGCGACCTCATACAAAAGCTCGGTAGTACCTCTGATGTTGTTGAGAGAAGATGGCTCGGTACAATGTCTAACAAGATAGCACAGAGAACAACATGTCATACATCAATTGTATTTTGAGGAGTGAAAGATAGATTGAAACTTGCTTTAAAATCTATTATAACTGCAGTCTTTACTCTATCCTGGTTTTATTTTTTTTTTTTGTCCTTTTTCATTTAAATCCAAATTACATTGTCTGACCTTCTCACAAACTCTTCTGTTGTTATTTGCCTCTTAATGCAAGTATCTGCAATGAAGCAAGATATAAGTTGTATAATAGAGTCTCAATATGATGAAGAGATAAGTTGTGTTGTACAATCATTGTATCAAAAATTTGTTATACCAGTACTCCACCCCACCCCTCCCCTGACCTCCACCTTCTGCCCCCACCCAACCTCCACTCACTCCCTCCTATTGTTTTTTTTCAACATCCTCAGTCTCTTCAATCTCATTCTTCCCTCGAGGGCTTCAGGACAGTTGTTCACCACCATCTCAGGCCATCCCCCATCCACAACCATGATCTTTTCCATCCCCATTAACCTTCCCCAAGCACACCACTTTCCAAGTTTCCATCAAGTTTTTCCTTCTACTTCTGTGATTGACAGTTTGCAGCTGTATCCATCTTGTTCGCTGCACGTGTTCTCCTCAACCCCTCATTTTTCCTCCCATCCAATATTTCTCCAATATTTTGTAGCTCAACCCTGCTGTTGGTATCCAACCCTCCCCCCCTCTCCCCTTTTACTGTACTTTTTATTCTGTTATGTCCTGATCCGTTCTGTGTTCTCGCTCCTCCGTGAGCCTCAACATTATACAGTGTACACAAAAGCTCTACATCTCACCTTAAATACGGTTCAGTGTGCATTCCTGTATTTCTTGTTTGCCTGTAACGATCCCAAACAAACTGGCTTAGCAAAATGTCAATCCTCAAGATTTTCTTGACGACGTTCAAGTTTTATTCTCCTTTCTTCTACAAATCTACACAGTAAGTGGTTCATTGTGGTTGTTCTGAAGATCTCAAAGGCAAGTTTAATCGATTTGTTGTGACCTTCCTTGGGCGTCTCACCATGAGAAGCCTCATTAACTTGCCACAGTGTTTATAAACCCGGGAGGAGTCCAGATAAGGGGCAGGAGCCAATCCTATCCTTTAATTTGAATATATTCACTTGGGTATAAATCTTTCGGTCTATTCTTTACAAAAGATAAAGTGGGATCCTCAATGCAATCCATAAGCAGGTCTGGGCAAACAAGGCCAAAAGGGGGGGGGGGTTACAGCTCATGTGTATCATATGTTTTTAGACTTGTTACTTGGCAGAACGTAGACAACTGCTAATTGGTGAGCATCACAATATTGCATTGGTTATCTTTTTTTTGAGTGACGTTCAGGAGATTCCTCTGTAAACTATCTTGGAAAATGTCACAAAAGGTAATTGTCTCGATTACTCACTGAGCAAAGCCTGATACCCACATTAATCACACAAATTTTCATTTGGATTAGGATCCGCATTCCGAATTGACCGCAGTACGAAGAACACGTTACCAGGGAATCATCAGAACCGAGGAAATAAAATTAAATAAAGCTTGCATGGTGTATCATCTTTCTCCAAAATGGATACGTATTACTTGACCGTAAACAAACGTTCACGAACATTGTACATGCTTTGTTGAAATTATTTTTATTATATAATATATTATTTTCATTCATCTCAAAACTACATTTTTGCTGTGTCGTGGTACATACATGCTTGCGCACGGCTGTTCTCCACCACAGGTTCCCCTGCGGCTATAAACAAAGGCTACATCTGCCTAATGCAGCGCTGGGAGGGAGGCCAGGGAGTCTGGGTGATAATGTTTGGCCCTTGAAGCGCAGGCAGGAGGGGTGGAGGATATTTGAGGGGAGGGAAGAGAAGGGAAGGGCCGCCTCGCCTCGTTTGGCGTAATGTTGCGACTGCTTCGTCAATTCAGCTGAGGAGTTCCGTTCTACATGGAACAGCACTGCATGAGAGAGTGTTCTCGTGTACACACTCCATCTTGTACTAGGCCCTTCTTCCTGGAAGCGTTTTTTGTGCAGCTACCTTCTGTATAGGTAAGCATTGGCCATGTGTATGCATGTGCATGTGTTATCTCTCCCTTGCCTGTTGTGGTGCAAAGAAAGAGCAGTTTTACATGTCATCGATTTGGTCTGAGACAAATGTGTTTCGGATATAAATTTAGTCCTGGTAGTAGTTTAATCTTATATGCTTTGTACTTGGGCTATATAGTGTGATTGGGGTCGTAACAAAGGAGCGTGTAACCAATTTCCTAAGAAGGAATGCTTATCTTGGAATTCCTTTTTGAAAGTCCATCAAGGGGCTACAGTCATAATCTATCTCATTGTGTTAGTCGTCAAACAAGTTACCTGTTTCTCAAAAGTGAACCCATCTTTCAATCTGATTACTAAAGGTCAGCGATACCAAATCAAGCTCAAGGTCAAGATGTAATGTTCTCGAACAAGAATCTTGTCGTTATTGGTAATGAGCAGCAGAACACCTAGAGAAACTGGTTTCAAATGAACATTTCTGATTTTTGAGCCAAATTATCATCACGGTGAAAATACACTCCTCGAGTCAGACAGAAGCAATTAGGAATCAAAAAGAAATTGATGAGTCAACCTACCTACCTAAATCTTTTCTTTTTCGAGACAATAGCCCCAAATCCCTGAAATTTTCCAATTCATTTTTTAAATTCCCTTTTGTATGATTCCACCCCAAAAAGGAATCGGAAAGAGAAAAAATTGTGCAATTTCTCCTCATTTCGTGGATAACAAAATGGTAGGAATGTGAGCTCTGCCTGGAGTAAAAAGATGGAGACGATGTAAGAAATGTGAACTTTATTCCCCCCTGTAATCAGCCAGTCTAATGCTTGAAACATTACCAATAGAAAGTTTGTTGTTGTCTTTGAAGGAATTGTTATTTGGTTGTCATGGTAATTGTTTAAGCGAAAAGGTACACCTTAACTTTATGCGGTGTTGCGTTTTCTGAAAGCTGAATTGTATTGTAATCCTTCAAACCCATGGTTTTCTTTATCCAGCTGTTCTCATTTTTATTTTGTGGTTCTTTGCTTCTCTTGTGGTGTTTCTTTTTGCAATTGTCTGCTAATGTTAGAAATCTCTGTGCCAAAGCAATTTCAATTGCTTTCCTTACTGAAGATGTCTGCTTGGAGGTGAGAAGTAAGTAACATGAAAGCGAAGTAAATTTAAAATGTATATATTTTAACTTTCAGCAGTTTAATCCATGAAGTTTAGGTCAAAATGCGTGCTGCATGTTCAGTTAGTTCAACAAGTTCTGATTGATTGTGAAACAGATTGTTTTGTGGGAGAGTCTTGTTGAAGATTGCATGAAAATACAGTAAGAGGGGTGGGAAGAGGGTGGGGAGACAATGTGTCGGTACTGGATGAACTGAAGAGTGGGTGCTGCTATGCTGGAATAAAAAAGGAAAGCTGAAAAGAGAGGATGGAGAGTTGTTTGAGAGGAAGAACCTGGGCTCAGGTAGACCAGCGAAAAGAGCACAAATAGGGAAGAGCCTGCCATGTCATGCATCAGCTGCCCTTGAAAGTTTTATTTATCAGCAGTTTAAACATCCGCCGAATAATGACCTCATCCATTGCTACAATGATTCGATGGTGGATGTGTCATTTTTGTGGATCTCCTCTTTTTTATTTATTTATGTACGAACGGCATGGCGAGTTTATGTAGGTGACCCCCCGAACAAGATCTTTGGACGAAAGTCATTCGCTCATTCTTCGCTAAGTTGGTTGTATTTATAGTCAGGTGAACGTTTAATACACCGGGTTAAAAAGATTCGAAAGGAAAGGGCTTCATTTCCATGTGGTTGAGGTTATAAAACTAGTTTAACATTTTCCAGAACTCGGTGTTTAAATGTCCTGCAGCTGATCTTATTGCCTATCGTTATCCTCTACTTAGTAGTTGGTGAGTTGGGAACTGCAAACAAAAAGCAAGAGAGGAGATTGTTAATATGTTAATTGTGAGAACGTCAGCCCATGGAATGGCCAGTCCTGATAATCCTCCCAGCAAACTTTGACCATGAAGAAATCCTCCCTACTCAAGGCTGTGCACTTCACTCCAGTGGCAGAGGACTTGATTCGTACATCAAAGTCACGCTGTAATAACCAAGAGCAGTATTATCGTTCATTGTGAAAGGTAGTCCTTTGTTAACTCCACCACCAAAAGTGGACGGAGATTATGTTTTCACCCCTGTTTGTCTGTCAGTGAGCAGGATATCTCACACAGTTATGTATGGATTTGGACGGAACTTGGTGGGCCGGATGGTTGTGTGACAAGGACTAACTCATTAGATTTTGGTGAATATCTGGATCTGGATACTAGACATCTTTAACTGATTCTTCACCATTGAGAGATCGGGCCACAAACGACAAATAGCACGATATCTCAGACAGTTATGGACGGAACTTGGTGGATGAGTTGTTGTCTTGTTTGCTTGTTTTTACTTACAGGTATCTTCATGTTTGTTCAACTTCATGTTTGCAAACTGTCTTACAAAAAAGTGCTAGATGAACTGTACTCACTGATGATCATTTCCACTTCTCTCTGGACTTGCACCTTATGTGGTTGACCGTAAGAAGAGATTTATTTATTTATTTTAAATACAGTTGTAATTAAATAAATATAGTGCAGACCCCTTTCCTCCTCTCCCACCTTCTCTTTTCCCATCCCCTCCATCTATGGCGTTGTGTTCTGCAAGTGCAACGTTTCAAATAAATAAAATTTATCACAGTGTGACGGGAAAGTGCCAGGTGTAGACTGAGATGTGTCTGCGGTTTGGGTTTGCTCAACTTTCATTTTGTACAGTGATCGAGTCTCGTGTAAGAGCTCCACACCACTATCGGGAAGATGTTTGATCGTCAAGCGCTCGCATGAGTGATGACAAAATGTACCGGCAATGTAACATTCAATTAACTTACTTTCTTTTTGTTCTTTTTAATGGACCAGGAGAGGAATACAATTTGTCAAAGCAGTTGAAATCATTTGATACATTTTAAATGCGATGCTGTCATAAGAGGGAGTGGTATTGAGATAAATTTGTTCCTCCAAGCTTGGTGTTCTTACACTTTGTTTGGTCGTTAATCGTGGAAATATCAACACGCAGCAGTTCTGTGAAGCCTCAGAAAGAACAGCGAGTGTTTTTATTTAGTTGTCATCATCCATATCCCATTCATCCCTTTAGATGGTTAAAACAACTCTTCGAAAAGACTCGGCCATTATGTGCATGTTCTCTTGCAAAATCGTTCATTCCTGCTCTAATCTATTGGGGCACTGTATCAACCAACAGGTTGGCTTCAATCCTCATGATTGATGACAGATGTTTTACAGAAACAGTGAGCATTTACTCCAATTCTTAAAAATCGGAGCACCGAGGATTCCACCGAGGAGAATGCTTTTGGCCATCTTGAAGATCGCATCAAATTTTTTTTATTATTATTATACATAGTCGAGGCTCGTGGAAGAGCTCGGACTTGCACACTGAATGTATCAGGACGCAACAGCACAGAAAGGGGTAAACACCATCAGCAGAGTTGAAGGCCAAGATAGAGGGAGACAGACAAAGAATGGAGGTCAGGAGAATATGCATGGGGTGGACAAGATGGACGCAGAAGGAAACTCTCAGGAGGGAAAACTGGGAGTTTGGAAGGAGGATGGATTGGGGTGGCATGACGGCTGGGGTTAACGGGGGTAGAAAAAGATCATGATTTTGGATTAGGGATGATCTGAGATGGTGGTGAACAGCTGTCTTGAAGACCTGGAGGAAACAATGAGATTGTTGAGGATCCACTTCTATGGTAAAGCAGTCTATCACTTGTTGACCTTTCAAGGTTGTATTGCCACCCTCAAAACCCATCATTGACATTTTTATTTGCTGGAATTATAATACCCTGCATTTGTTGATGTGTTCTGTCTCGATTTTGAGAAATTGGAAAAGGGAATAAGCAAGGACTGGTAAAAATTTTCATGAAGAACATGAAAACTTTTGTATAGTTGAACACAATTTAATATGTTGTTGTTTCATATGCCACCTGTGGCTGCTGGTTGCATCATTTCTGGAAGCATGGCTGTACCACTGATACAGTGCCTCCTGTTCCCAGTAAGCTGGTACTCATTTTGCCAACTTCAGAAGGATGACAGGCTGAGTCAACCCACCTGGTGTTATGTAACAGCACAACAGGTGTTCAAACTCAAGACCCTAAGATCTTAAACCAGCCACCTTAACCATGAGGCCAACACCAGGATGAATTGAACATGATTGGTAATTTACGATGGGGCACTGCCATTTATGGGGGAATCTGCAAAGCAGAAACGAATGGTACATTCTTAAATGGAATTGTGAATTAGTTTAAATGGAAATATGGTATTCACACAGTCGAACACCGCACCACTGTCTGGGAGCAGTGGGATTCATTGTCTCTACACTTTGTTTAAGCGTGGGCATGTAATGGCCAACATGTTGGAGAGAGCACGTCTCTTGGGTTGTGCACAGCTTTCATTATAAATCAGATGACCCATAGATATCAACAGACTTTGCAATTAGTACTTCACCACATGGTCTTTCATGCAGGTGCGCGTCACCACCTGCGCCTTCACCCAATGGCAAAAGACAGACACAAGTCAAGTTGAAACAACACATCCCAATTTTGATATGACACACAATGTCTGACACTCGTGTGGCATACACTGGCCAGCTTTATCCCACAAGAGACAAAAACTCGTGTTTCGTACACCAAATCTGGTTGAAGTTTGACAGTGTATGCCCATAGTAATACTCAGAGCAGGATGACGTCATGATCATTCTGCCAGTGCAAGACTTTGACTGGCATTGGTATCACCTCCAGGTCCTACATAGCTTCGCCTCTGGCTGCTGGTTGCATCATCTTCTGAACACACAGCTGTGCCCTCTATTTCCAGAACACTGGTACTCATTTCATCCACCTCTGGAGGATGACAGGTTGAGTCAACCGCACCTGGTGTAAATTCAACAACCAACACGAAAGACCCTGAGATCTTAAGCAGCCACCTTAACCGTGAAGCCAACACCAGGCTTTAGTCCTACGGAAAACATTCCATGTGGGCCTGTCAAAAATATGCAACTCGGAATCCTGCAATTTTCCGACTTATTTATTTATTTTCGCATTCTGTAAGGATATCCTATTCCTATTGTCCAAGGGGAATTACCTGCATTTGTAATCACATGTTCAGCCTTGAAGCTCGTGAGCTTGTGGATTGATATTTTCGAGGTCTGATGTGCCTTGGCAAGCGATCTCGTAGCTCTGAAGTCGTTCACCTATGCTCTGATGTTTATCATGCACAGCCAGGTGAAGACTGTGACATTTTTCTCACATTCTGTTCACACCGTGCTTGCACTAGCTTTATTTATTTTCCTCTTCATGTCCTTTGGGCCTTCTCCTTACCCTCCAGGTTCCGGCATGCAGGATTACACCCATGATTTATTGCATGTCGTTGCAGCTTTAGGCGGCACTCAGCACCATGAGTGCTTACCTTGCAGATAAAGTGTAAGCTTTGGATGCCTGTTGGTTTGTTTAAATTTTTGACCTTGGTATGTACGAAGAGAAAATCTCTTGCACAAGAGGCACATGTGCACCAAAAACGACAAGGTTTGCCATCAAAATTAAGTTTATAGGATGTTGTATAATTCATTGACGGTTGTGAATAGTCGTTATTGTTTGATAAGATGGTTCACTTACATTTGAGCTGTTCAGTCTGGATTCCATTGCATTGACCTGGCAAGAGTGGCAGGACATTAACCTGATGTTGGATTAGCAGTTAAGGTGGCTGGGTTAAGATCTTAGGGTCTTGAGTTTGAGCCCCTGTCGTGTCATTGAATTAACACTAGGTGGGGTTGATTCAGCCTGTCATCATTCCGAGGTCAGCGAAATGAGTACAAGTGTCCTGGTAATAGAGGGCACTGCATTAGCGGCACAGCCGCACCCCCAGAAAGTGATGCAACCAGTAGCCACAGCCCTGCTCGGCAGGATGTTGCATCACAAACTGCTTCTTCTCTCTGATGGACTTGAGCTTGGTGTCTCATCTATTGGTATTAGTTGGTGGACATTTAAGATCCCATGGTGTCTTTCACCATGATTATGCTAGTAATTGCCTAAAGCTGAACAAATCACAAATTAATCATGGTACCTTCATCGGAATGTTAATCATCAAGCCTGTTCAGCCAGTTCGTGAAATACTTTCCCGGTCACAATGAGGTGTGAATAATTGGGGAATTTTGTGAGAGCCTCGCCTCAAAGCTGTAATGTCGGGGTTTGAATCTCGACCCAGCTATAAACTGTCATCCAGGTGTTTCACAGGCAGGGTGATTCGTGTGTGTGTGTGTGTGTGTGTGTGTGTGTGTGTGTGTGTGTGTGTGTGTGTGTGCCGTCCCTCGGATGGACGTTCAACTGGGTGTCCCGTCTGCCAGTATGAGTTGGTTGACGTTAAAGATCCCAAGGTGTCCTTTGCGAAGAGTAGGTGGGCTATCACCGTCACCCTGAACAAATTCCTGCCATACCAGTCCAGGATTGTATTGGGAGTGGCTACCTGTCCAGGATTGTAACCTAGTAACTGCTCCGCAGCACCAACGCACTGCATCGGGCATGGTATATGATCAGATGATAAATATTGTGAGGAGCAATTTTTTTATTTTTAAAAAAGAAACAGGAAATGTATGTATCTATGTACTGAGAGTAGGAGGCAGTCTTTTATCCTGAAAAGTTATAAAGTGCACAGATGAAAATAGACAGTCATCTTGTCATCCACTATGTACTGTACAGCACTACATCGATCATCATGTACAGCACTTATTGTCAGGTCAGACCAGATCAAATATGTGACTTGCTACAGGTAGCATGTAAACCTGTACTAACCTGTTTCATGGTCGGGTTGTCAGCGACGAAACAGTCTCCCCCACCAGGCTTCCTGGTGAGGAGGGTGTCGGGACATGGACACCCAGCAGGATTAAAAAGAAAACCTGTCAAAGGGCCGAAGAGCTCCTTGTGAGCCAACGACCATCCATATCTGGTTCCCAACTGCGTCTGCAGACGTCCTGCAGTTGGGTACCTCTTTCTAGGAGTTTGGTGGCAGGCTTTGCACTCCGGCCACCGTATAACACTTCATTCCGCAACATACATAAAAACACAAAATTAAGAAAAACCCAGTCTGTGGGAGTACTTCCTGTGTCACTGTCCGCAGGGCAGCTCACCGGAAGATGGGATTGGGACAAAGCCTTGGGACCCGGGTTCTTTAATGATAGAAAGAAAACCACGGGGAAAACTTGCTGGGTCAGGTTGTCGTGGTGTGTGTCAGGGTTGTGCTGTGATGTCGTCCACCAGGCGACGGTCTCCTCAGGTTAACTAGAGGCGGTCCCTTTGGGTGGGTACTTGGAATGTCCTCACTCTAAGAGAGGATGATCACCTGTCTCTGCTGTCATCTGAGCTTCAGCATTTAACATCGGTATTGCAACACTCTCTGAGGTTCAGAGACCAGATAGTAGTGATATCATTATTGGTTGTTACACCTACGACTGATCTGATCACTCTGATGGTTACCATGCCCAAGGAGTTACTGTAGCTGTGTCAAATGAAGTGATTCCCATGATAATTGAGGGAACACCAGTCAATGAGGGTATTATGAGATGAAGGATCTGTCACTCCTTGGGTGTCATTTCCCTGGTCTCTGTATATGCTCTCACTGAAGTGAGTGATCTCACCGTGAAAGATCATTCTGTGCTGTGCTCGAGTCTGTGGTTGATCAGTGCCCCAGGCGAGATACTCTTCTAGTCTTGTGGGATTCCAATTCATCGACTGAAACTGATGGGGATGGTTATGAGACATGTGTTGGTCCCCATGGATCTGGTACTGTAAATCAGAATAGCACTAAGTTCCTTGACTTTGCAAGAAGTCATGGGCTGAGGGTGACTGGTTCATGGTTTCAGCGCCAACAAGTTCATCGCTGGACTTGATATTCCAACGCTGGTGGTCTGGCAAAGGAGATTGACCATGTGCACGTTGATGGGCATTGGAGGATAATTCAGAACTGCAGGGTCGACCGGAATGCTCAGTTCCTCAGTACAGACCACAAGCTTGTTGCAACAACTCAGAAGTTGCAGCTCAAATCCAGGAGAATGATACCATCCCAGTCTTGGCTGGTGTTGGCAAGCTCAAGGACGAGAGGGTAGTTGAGGAGTTTGCGAACAGGCTGAATGGGGAGTTGGGGGATCTGGGTGTTTTGGGGAATCCTGAAGAGTTGTGGAGTGCCAGCAAGCCAATCATCCTTGATGTTGCCGGTGGTTGTCTTGGAACCCACCATCAGGCAGAGAAGAACTTTGTCTCCCAAGGGACACGGGATACCATTGACCAGAGTCACAGGGGCAGGTTTTATGGCAGAACTGAGCTGTTCATGGAGTTGAGGCTAAGTATAGACTGTACGTTTGCTGAGTATGGACAAGGAGGCCTTTGTGCGAGAATCTGTGAATGGGTAAAGCATCACCTGTAATCAAGTGATTCTCATCCTGCTTACAGAGGAATTCATGCATAGCATTCCTCCAAGCCTGTCCCTTGGTGTACTGCAGTTGGAGTGGAAGGTAGTGAGCTTTTGACAGAAGAGTCTGAAGTGAAGTCCCGCTGGGCTGGTTACTTTGAACGGCTGTACCAGGCTGATCCATCAGCTGTTGAGTCGAATGTCAGAGATGTTGCTATTCCTATTGCTGACCCTCCAATAAACTGTGAATCCCCTTTGTTTGTGGAACCAAAGGCTGCAATGAACCAATTGAAATGGGGTAAAGCTCCTGGAATTTGTGGCATCCATGCTGACCTTATCAAGGCTGGTGGAAGTGCTGTACTCATGTCGTTGCATGCAGTTCTGTGCTCTGCGTGGAGCACAGGCATCATCCCAACTGACTGGAAGAGGGGCCTTGTTGTCCCTGTCTGGAAAGGGTAGGGTGATTGCCAGATCTGCAACAGCTACCGAGGGGTGTTGCTGCTCTCGGTGCTGGGCAAGGTCTTTGCTCAGATAATCCTTGATAGTGTTCGCCACCATCTGCTTGAGCACCAGCACCTGGAGCAGTCAGGCTTTACACCAAAGAGGTCAATGATTGACCGTATCCCTACTGTTCAGGTCCTCACCAAACAGAGGTGAGATTTTCAACAGAGGATGCTTACAGCCTATTTTTATCTCTGCAAAGTGTTTGATTCAGTGAATCGGGATGCCTATGGACTGGATTCTGGGGAGGATGTCAGAGATATCAAGCTGCAGTGCATCGTTTGGGAATGTCAAGATCTCTGACCTTGATTTTGGAGATGATACAGTCAACTTTGCAGATACTCTGAACTCTGGGGGGCATCCAGGCACTGAATGAGGAGTCAGACCTGCTGGGATTATGGGTCTCCTGGGTCAAACCTAAGATCCAGGCTTTCAGTGACATCTTGGATGTTGCTATCATGTCTGTACCTGTCTGTGGTGAGGATTTAGAGGTCACAGAGAGATTCACTTAGCTTAGTAGTGATAGTCACGTCTCCATATGCTATGCGCCAGAGGTCGATAGACGTCTGGGTCAGGACTAGGGAGTCATGGATTCACTTTATCACATAGTGTGGCATTGTCAGTACCTGTGCATGAAGATGAAAGTCTGAGTCTTTAAGTCCTTGATGCTTCCAGTCTTGCTCTAAGGATGTGAGACTTGGACTCTGACCAGGAATCTGAGACAAAGACGTAATTCTTTGGGATTTCGGTGAGCCACGACCAGGTCTCTTTGGAGAATCCTTGGCAATCGCTGGTCAGACTTTGTTTGTCCAACAAGCGGTTGCTGAGAGAGACACAAATGAGATTTGTTACCTGCATAGTCCATGAGCATCAGCTGCAGCTGTATGGACATGTTGCTAGTTTTCCTGATGCTGATACTGCTCACTATATTCTCTCAGCGAGGGAGCCTCGTGAGTGGAGGAGAGCAATGGGCCGACCACGTGCCTCATGGTTGCAGCAAGTTGATCAGCTTCTCAAGGAGATTGGGATGGGTGAGGCATCTGCCTGGAGGATGGCCAGATGGAAGCCCCTAGAGTACCAGCAGAAAGTGAACGTGGTGATGCGCTCCTCCCACACCTGACCTAACCTGACTATATGGGGTGATGGAGCTCGGATATTAATGAGATATCTAATAACACTAAATGCGATCATAATGTGACATTGCTGCACCATTTGCATGTCCATGCAGTGAATAGATTTCAATCGATTATTTATTTTATTTGTCGAACAGTTATGGAAAGGTTACTCAGGATTTGAATACTGTCGTCTCTTTGAGATAAATTTTACTGAAATAGTAGTAATATTTATGTTTATTTATAACCTTTTTGTTAATAATACAGTGATTTTGGTTTTAAAAAACTTTCTGTTACAAGACTCATCATTTTGTATTCAGCTTGTGGCTGCTGGTTGCACCATTGCTGGGAGTAAGGCTGTGCCACTAATGTAGTGCCCCTGCTACCAGTAAGCTGGTACTCATTTTGCCAACTTCAGAAGGATGACAGGCTGAGTCAACCCACCTGGTGTTATTTAATGGCACAAAAGGGGCTCAAACTCGAGACCCTAAGACCTTAAGCCAGTGTCACAAGACTGTACATTACCGTACTGGCTGTATTGATAAATGTGTTGAGAAAATGAATCATTGTGGGACAGTTTAGCCCAATGTAGTTATATTTGTCTTTTGTACAGTTTTTTTTTTTTTCATACAAAGATAGCTTTCGTTCAAAATAGTTCAAAAAAGTATTTTAAAATGACATTAAAACAAGTATGTTTTGGCTTTTTGATTTAGTCATCAAACCAGCCTGTGTTCAGCAATACACATATTGCACTGTACTTCATGTGAATATCAAAATAATGCATGCCGAACGTTCTTCGGTTGAACATTAACCACAATGCACACTGCTACAGGAAAACCATACCACAGCTGCAAACATTGATAAAAGATTTACAAGATGGCACTGCAGGCATACATCACAGTTTCGTCAGCACTCATCAGCTTAAGCACACATCTCTCCCATCGAGATAGTCATCTGTTAGAGTTGGTTTTCACATTTATTGTGATGAAAAGACAAACAAATATGTAATTCACATTGAATCGTTAAGGCAATTTCGGAAGTTTTCACAGCAGGTGCATTCCATTGAAAACTCGTAGTTCGAGCCTGTTACAATTTTGTGACGATGTAATGCTGACAACTTGCAGTATTCGATGCTTGTTTTCCGAGGGCACAATGAAGTTGTGAAGAATGTTGGTCTGTTGCTATGGAAGTAATGCATGGGGTTGTTTATTTGCTTTTTGAAACTGATATCTCTCTAAATGTTGAAATGTAGAAAATATTTTGAGTTGAACGATCAATGATTCACTGCGATGCTGCCCATATCCATCTCAAGATTTAGCCTAAATCCACAACCAGTCTCTTCTACTCTTGCTGACCCCATCACACCCCTCACCTATTTTGCTCCTGCCATTCCTCTTCTCGTCCTGTTAAAAATAATAAAAAAAAACAAATTGTCCACTTGGTCCCCTCTGTTTGTCTGTCAATCTGCCTCACTCCAACATTGGCTCCTCCTTGCACCTTGACTTATGCAAAGAACGAAGTTTGCTTTCGAAATGAACATTGTTCATTAAGTGAATGTATTTGAAAAAAAAAATGTTCGGGTCAAACTATAGATCTAATCGCAGCAAACTTTGTTCACCCAAGCGCTTGCTTACCTGGATTTGTCAAATTAAATTAATTCATGCACTTAAGTATGTTTTACAGTGTGTGCTTTATTTTAATTTTAATCACAGCCAATGTTGTAAAATCAGTTATTGTTAAACAGTATTAACGAAGACACCGAAGAGCGCCGACATTGTGCCAGTGATAAAGCAATGAGAGTATGAAGAAAACCTCAAGGAGGTCTTAAAAAGCATCCCTGGGAATATGACCACAAACAAACTACAGTTGGAGGCTGTTCGGGCCTCAGTGACGACCTGAAAAGAGCTCTCAGAACAAAACTTTGAGAAAAAGAAAATGTTACAACTTGGGCCATGAAACATGATCCTTTACCGAAATGGAGGTTGATAATTTGAGTCCTGTAAGGACTCTGTTCCACCTTCTGAAACCCACAAATGTAGATAACAAACGGGAAGAATGTCTGACTCACGAGCAAACTTTTAGTGTGGAAGAAAAGACATCCGAGACGTTCAGATTCAAAATCCAGTCTTTATTTAACCGCAACTATAAACCAACTAAAAAAACTTCTGCCGGTAAACCCCGTACTGGAAATCCCTCAATCAACCAAAGCTAAAACGTATTAAGAAACCAAAGGCAAAATGATGCCGTAACACTACTCCCCCTATTAGTGCGTTAATCGAACGGTAGGTACAAACAAAATACATAATGGTGCAGAATAAGAGATGTAGACTGCCCACGTAAAAATAAGTCACAGCAAAGAGAATTTTATGGCCAAAAAGCAAAATGTACTCTATAAATATTGTACTGGGAAGTGTAGTCTGGCAGTAAGGGTATTGATGTCACAGTTGTTGACCCGTTGGTCAGTGGTAGGGTCGGCTCGAGTGCTTGGTCAAAAAAGAGCTGGTTTCAAGCGATCTATGGAGACTGTATCATGACCACCGTTAATATTGAGAATGAAGGTCTTACCGGAGCGTTATAGCACTTTGTAAGGTCCGTCATAAAGTTTCTGCAAGTGTTTCCAGACAGCGTCACACGATACGAATACGTTGGTGCACGAAGAAGAATTCATGAGGGATAGAAACCGGGTGTGACAAAGGTTGATTATGTGTTGGTGTCATGCAGAGGCCCTACATGGCCAAATGAAGTTAGCTGGCATAGTTGGTGGCATCAGGTAAGATGTCATCGGATGCTGAGAAGAATTCTCCTGGGAGATGAAATGGTTCACCGTACACTAGCTCTGCAATGGAGCATCCAAGGTCGTCGTTTAGAGAAGCTTGCGTACCCAGCACGAACATAGGTGCGATGTCCGTCCAGTGTGTGGGGTTGTCATGTGCGTTCAGGAAGACTTGAGTTGGCGGTGAAACATTCCACTATACCATTCACTGCTGGATGGTAAGAGGTGGTTCCCACATGGTTGGTACCCAGGAGTTAAATCAGCTCATGAAATAGAGCTGATTCTTACTGGCTACCACGATTTGTAGTGATGGTAATTTGTAGTTCTAACTGTCTACCAGCTTACTTGTAACAGAGGCACTGCATCAGCAGCAAAGCTGCGCTTCCAGAAAATGATGCAACCAACAGCCACAGGCTGCAACATGAAAACAATTCATGCAAATGCTGTCCAGGCCATCGTTTTCAGTTTTATTCAATCCTCTTGCGACAACTTCCCCAAGTGAATTTTATAGTGTTAGCAGCAACTACAGAGTACGTGGTAGAGGGAAAGAAAGATAAAGTAATGGGAGTCAGAAGGAGGAGCCCCCTGCCAAGCATATCTATGGCCAAACTCTCTTTATATATGGCACTGCTCATGGCGACTCAATTGCTGCATTCAGGATGCACAAGCCGGAAATGATCTCGGTAATGATGAATTCGTACTTTTTCCCATCTACACGTTGTTTGTATTTGTACTAGCGGGGTGTGCTTACACATTGTGTAAGCATAGGAACCGTGCTTCCCCATTGTCTTGGGTCACTCACCTGCATTTTTTTCATTTTTTTTATTTATATTTAAATTTATGGATGTTGTCCGACGGTTTTGGGATTTTTTTTTTGTCTGGTGTACTGGCTTTGATGTCCATCGGCACACAAAATTTCAGCCTTCTTCATCACCCGGAGGGCACCGATCTTCTTCATCAGTCAGTCAGTGGTTAGAAAGAGCTTTCTTTATATATTAGACAAGGCCCTGCTTTGGAAAATTTTCGATGTTGGGATTATTTTGTTTTCATTGATTTTTCAAATCATCAAAAGAAACAGCAATGTTTTTGCATCATATTTGTGGGGAAATACACCGCTCAACTCTGCTGAGAGGAAAACGGAACTGAACTCAGAATATTGCCATGGAAACAGCAGCAAATTATGGAATGTTGGGGATATCCCCCACCTTGCTAAGAGGTGGGGTGAAAAAAATCTGCCCTTGTGCAAACCTCTGGAACTGGAGGATTGATTTGGTAGCATTCTGAATGGGATGCGACCCCACGTTTAGGGGGAGTTATGTGGCACACATTGACTCTTATTATAGAGATACTGTATGTGTGTGTTGTAGTCATGAGTTTTTCACA
>CM068965.1:60021170-60049021 GCA_035128595.1 Eptatretus atami | reverse complement strand
CACACACACACTTCTCCATACGTACTGTACATGGGTGCACTCCTGCACAAACTTGTGAAAGCAAAATCGAAGCTTCTTGAGTGACAGGAAAAATGGCATTGAGGGAAAATATAGTTTGGATTGTTGAGGTGGTTTGTCGAAGCTGTTTGGGAGTGAGAATATAAAGACAAATTGCTTCTCCTTCAACCAGGTTATTTCAGCAACTCACCTGCTATAACATGGAGTTGTGTAGAAAGACATGCGGAAAACGTGCAGCACAAGGGACATTTTTATTTATTTTTAGGCTTCATTAAGCCAAGTGGCAAACAGTGGTGAAAGCTTCCCTGCTCTGTGATGTATGAAAGTGTTTGACACCACGGCGACAGTAATCTGCTTCCATGTTTTCCATTTGGGAGATAAATATCAACCAAATAGGCTGTGTCTTGATGTGCTTTTTTACAAATTGGTCTGATGTCATTTTTATAGCAGTAACTTCATTCCATGAGCAATGACGTGTCGCTGAACAAAATTATATTTGTCGATATTTTTTAAAAAGAAAAAAAAACCTTTGATTTGCACAATCAGTAAAATTTGCCTGATTATATATTGTTGCGGGCCAGGGGGTCGGGTGAGAAGACCACTAGGTGGGGGAAGCTATGTCGATTCCCACCAGATTCCCCGGATTGTAGACCGTCGCACACGGATAATTCCGTGACGCAGCGGGTCGCTTAACCGACCGTGGATGCCAATAACTCAACCGCGTGACTTAGGGTCCTCCCGTCTATGGGTTAATCGGGTTACTAATTAATCACGTGGTTTAATTACGGGGAAACACGCCCTCGGTACACCTTGTCCGAACCGGATCACTCTACCGGACAGGATCACTTTACCGGATCGGATGCAGCCGAGCGACACTGCCAAGGACGTATCGGCTAAAAGGAACGGATCGTTGGGAATAAAGTCCTGGCTAAACTTTGATTCGGACCATGCTGGTCAATGGAAGAAAGACAAAAACAAGCAGGGAACATTCCTAATACTAATAATTTATTTACAAGTAGCGAGGAGATATGTGGTACAGTGAATATTTATTGGGGTGTGTCTGCAGAGATAGAAAGAAGCGTGGTGTGACAATAAAAGGCAACTTACACAAGGGGACACAGAGCAGACTTAACGTGGAAATATAACAATAACAATGATAAATCTTCTACAGTCTTACTTAAACAGACAGGCGCCAGCACACACACCAACCACACACCAACACACACACACACACAAAACACACGCTCACACACAGACACAGAACCGATGTAGAGGGAGTTTTGCAACTGGGGGGGGGGGGGGGAGGGAGTTTTGCAACTGGGGGGGGGGGGGAGTTGAGGCGATGATCTCGGTACCTGTGCGCCCGCTAGCACGACGTGCCACCAATACGTTTCGGGGGGGGGGATGCTCCGGGGTGCGGTACCCGACAGTGGGCGCGTTGCCTCTGGCCCAAGCCGCACGTGTGGAGACTGTGCTCGTAAAGGAGGATCTTGAGTGGAGAAGGGCGGAGTCCAGAGGGCGAGGGTGGAGTAGTAGGCGGGATTAGGTAGGCAGGTGGGGTCGACGTGGTGTGGGCAGAGACGAGGAGGCGGAGTCAAGGAGCAGGAGGCGGTCGTGGTGGTGTCGACGAGGCGTGGGCGCAGACGAGAAGCAGGAAACAGACTGACCAGAGCCGCTGCCCCGACTTTTATAGGGCCCGCAGCTCAGGGGGAGCCATGCCGATCAAAACGTCATCACCCGAATCGGGCACTCTGATTGGCTACGACTCCTCACGTGGCCCGCCAGCTTGGGCCGGAAACCGCCTCACTTCATTTCCGGCAAGGCCACCCCAAACAGCGGCAATTTGCGCTCCGAACCACGAGATGACATGAATCGCCCGCACCGAAATTGGCACGCGAATCATCCTGCAAAAATCCCGGCGAGCGGTCGAGGGTGGAATGGAATGGTTGTTGGTTGTTCGTTGGAGTGTTCGTTGGATGTAAAGATTTAATAACCTACCTAAAAAGAAATCGCAACGCACTCCTTTGATTCTCCCACTAGACAAAAGGAAGGGATCTGACTGCACACATACTTAATGACATAACTGACTTTTGGAACATCTGTATGTTGAATGCAAATGGCTTCCAGATCCGTAGCAATATATATATATATATATATATATATATATATATATATATATTATATATACATATACACTCATATATATATACACCATATATACATACTATAATATATATATACACATACATATTGTTACGAATTCTGGCCCGCCTGGCGGGCGATCGGCCGCGTACCTCTAATGGCAGCCGCGTCGCCCACCGGACGGACAATCAGTCGTGACCCTCCTGGACTACCGCCAGGAGCCAGTCACGGGTGGGGGTTTAATCTCACCACAACCCAGTCCGCATTCTACCCGCGCGAAATAGGGTGAATCGCGAATGTCGATAGACCTAAATACCGCGCGGGTAACCTACGAGGAGTTGCACCACGCCGCAGGTCGGCTCAGGACACCCGCTTAAGCGGTTCGTTCCGTACTACAGGGATAACCGAGCGGTGTTATCGCCGACCTCGACGGTTCAGATTCGCTTCTTTACCCGGGTGTTCAAAACCCTCTACTAATTTATTCGCGATTCAAGATGGCACTTTCAAAAGGGAAAAAGACGACGAACGGGATACATTTCACACAAGGACATTTATTTAAAGCACATATTGCACACACAACACAAGTAAGGCAGTCATGCAATGTTCAAGGACAAATAGAAAGCAAAAGCAATACGACCGACTACGAGCAATAATGTACAAGCACAGTCACTTACACAGTTTCTACTTTGCAGGACACGGCGCACAGCATGCATACAAAAACAAAGAAAAACCCTCCCATGCAGGGAGGTAGACGGGGTTCGTAAACCTTTTGGCACGGGACCTGGAGGACCGAACGGGTCCCGTGAGACCGAAGGGTCTTACGCCGCCTCGTGGCGCGACGGTGGCAGGTCGCGAGTCGACTCCCCTGGCCTTGCGTAGCAGCGCCTGACCTCGGGCCCCTGGTGTGCTCAGCGAGCTCCTCCGGCGTTGCTGCCGGTGCTTTCACGACCCACGACCGAACAAGAAAAGACTGAAGGCAGAAGGGGCTTCAGGACCAGAGAGAGAATGACGTCGACGACCCAGACAGAGAGCTCATGGACCAGAGAGAGAACGGATGATGGACACAGGGCGAGAGCTCATGGACCAGAGAGAGATGACGTCGACGATCCAGACGAAGAGAGAGAGAGAGAGAGCGAGCTCGACCCTGGCCACCAAGAGGAGAGAGAGAGAGAGAGCGCTCAACCCGGCAGAGAGAGAAGCGTCGACGACCCAGACAAAGAGAGAGAGAGCGAGCCCCGCATGCGGTCCGCCTTATATAGCGCGGGGCTCCGCCCTTCACTCCTCCCGTTTTCGGCTCCGCCTCCCTTCGAGAAGGTTCCCGAAAAGGGGCGTTCCCTCACCCCGACCGCCTCACGCTGTGCATCCACAATCGGCAGCGATCTGCCCTCCCCCTTTCCTTCACACCAAGCGCGGGGAAAAATATGCGGGAAAAAACCCCACAGGCTTTACAAGTGTTTTTTGTTCTGCCATTCGGAAGCGGTTGTTGAGAGCGACGTTGGTGGTGTGGTTCGGTTGTGGTTGATGCGATCGTGGTTGTTGTGATTGTGGCGTGGTTGGCGTTGTGGTTAAGGTGGTTGTGACGTGGTTGGTTCAAAATACGACAGAAAGAAAAATGGCTATCTCAAAGCGTCGCAGCCCGATGAATCACACGAATCCCTTTAAACAACGGTGGGGAACTATCTGCACATAAACTTAGCGTCATAACTGATCTAAGGACCCTTATGGTGTGTATTGCGAATTTCCACAGCCGTAACAATATATATTATATATATATATATATATATATATATATATTATATATATACATACATACACATATATATATACAGTTATACATTATATATATATATATATATATATATACAGTATATATACATATACACATCTCTATATACATATAAATACATATATATATATATACACATCTCTATATCCAGAAATTATATATATATATATAATATTATATATATATATATTAATATATATATATTATATATATATATATATATATTGTTACGGTTCTGGAAATTCGCAAACACCATAAAGGTCCCGTAGGTGAGTATATTTTCTTAAGTACATGTGTAGTTAGCCCAAACCCATTGTATAGAGGGAATTAATGTGATTCATTCGGGCTGCGATCCTTTGAGTTAGGCGTTTTTCTGTTCTACCTTTGTTTTGAGCCACCACGCAACAACAAACAACAACGCCAGCAGCAAAACCTACCTTCACCACTCGCTACCGCAAACCTCACATCACCGCCATTCCAAACACGCCCATGGCTCCGAACACCGCGAAAACCCTCCACCACCTTCTCCTACGGCATTCCCGCGCCACCTGTGGGCGCCGAGCGTCGAGCTGTCTTCAGCGAGACACGCGAGACGCGAGTGCAGATGGCGGGGTTTTCTGAGGAGAATTCGGATCAGGATGATGCACGCCCACATCTGATCCACCCAATCAGGAAGCGCGGGGCGGCTTGGCCCCGCCTCCAGACGCGCCTGACGAAAATCGGCATATGCAAATTTGAGGATCAGGAAGATACACGCCCCTTTTTTCTCCGTCCAATCGGCGAGCGTGGCTCCGCCCTGAGGTCGTTTGGATCCGAGAATTTGCATATGGTGGGTTCCCGAAGCGATAAAAAGGCGAGCGCAAGTGAGCAGTATCGTGGAGAGTGTCGGTGGAGCAGCCAGTTGAGCAGGATCGTGAGGAGTATCGAGGAGTGTCGTGGAGCAGCAGTATCGTGGGGCGAAGTCAGTTAGCAGTGTCGGTGGAGCAGCAGATCGGTGAGGAAGTCAGTTGGGCTGGGTCGTTGGAGACGGAGCTCGAGGAGATCGGTGAGGCGAGATCGGTGGGGCAGACGGCTGCGGAGGCGAACGGCTGAGGTGGACCTGGAGGCTCGCGTCGCGGGATTCAAGCAAGCCAGCCATACTCCTCCAGAGCATCAACAATTCCCCCTTTTCCCCGCGCTGAGAGAGTGCGACAAGGGCCCGTTCCACTTACACAGCAGGTGCCCACGGAACCGCGTGCAGCGACATTCTGCGGCTCGCCACGAGGGCGCGGGTAGGACCCTTCGGTCTCGTGGGCCTGGCCGCTCATCCAGGTTCCACGCGCATTAGGCCACGGGCCAGTCTGACTCCCTTGCCTTTGAGGGGGTCTTTTCTTTGCTTCGGTGTGAATGCGTGTTGTGGCGCCGTGTCTTGTAAGGTAGTAACTGTTAAGTGGTCCGTGTGTCGTGTAGGTGTTTTAACTCCTTTTATATGTGCATTTCTTTTGTTCTGTGTGATATATGTGAATCATTAATTGTGACTGTAATTACGTGTGCTATAGGTGTGCTCCGCGTGCCGCGGAATAAATGTGCATTGTGTGAACTGTTTTCCCGTTTCGCTTCGTCTTTTCTTTGATTGAACCTCCATCCTGCTTCACGTAAAGGGTTCGTAGTGGTGCAAAACGCCCGGTAAATAATCTGAACCGTCGAGGTCGACGATAACACCGCTCGGTTATCCCGATAGTACGGAACGGCCCGCCAAGCGGCTCGTGTCCGGAGTCGACCTGCGGCGAGGTACGATCGCCCGGTTTACCATCCGCGTGGGTACTTAGGTAGGTCGATTTTGGCGAACAACCCTATCCTACGCGGGTGGCCGATTGGCACGATTGTTGGTGAGGTCGAAAGGCCCACCCGTGACTGGATCCCGGCGTTAGCCGGGAGGGTCACGACTGAATTGTCCGTCCGGTGGGCGAGGCGGTCGCGGTTCGAGTCGCGTGGCCGATCGCACGCCGACGGGCGCGAATTCGCAACACTGGTGTCAGAGAGCGGGAAAACAAACCCTCCTGTCTCCCAGCTAAATTCACGGGAATCGGTCCAGGGGTGAGGGGAGCGACCCCGATTCCCTCTAAATTACGAGCGATTAAATTAACCCCTTACGTGGAATAAGATGGCGTCTCAAGGCGAGCGGGAGCCGGGGGTAGTAGAGATGTATATGTGTGTGATGTAGAATCCATGGTCCAGGATGAGACCCCATGCAGGAAATGCTTAATGAGCAGGAACAATTTCCCCCCAACTGAACCAGGCCGAAATGGGCGCGGCGGCGGCAGAGGCCGCGGTGTATGACACCCCCCACCCCGCCTCCGTCAAAGTCCTTCCCCAGTCGCCGGCGGACCCGCGCTCTGAGGGTGAAGCGATTGCCGCGGACCCACTTAACGTGGGCCAGGTAAACATGATTTTGCAGGCAATAAGCGGAATGAAGCAGCAAATGAGCGAAATGACAAACGAAATGAACGGCAAAATGGATGAATGAACGAAAAAATGGATGGAAACGCACTCAAAATGGAAACAAACAAAAACGAAATGAAGGAGGAAATAAAAGAAATTGCGGGGTGAAACGCAGCAAATAGGCCAATGCCTGCAGGCGGGCATGAAGGCAACAACAGCGAAGTGCGTAATGGCGACGCCACGTGTGGAGCGAACGAGCTGGGAGGGGGTGCAACGGTTGTCAGGCCGCGGTGAAGGCGGGTGAGGAAAAAATAATCCGGGAGACGTATTGGGCGAGAATGTGTGGAGGTGACGGAAAAAGTGACGGTAACCGAGAGGGAAAATTAATTGGGGTGACGAAGTCGTGCACGAAGGAAATAAAATAGTGGAGTGTGAGAAAAGACTTCAAGACATGACGAAGAGAGTTGATAAGCTGGGACTGGAGGTAAAAACGGAGACAGAGGAACTGGGAAGACTGATAGACAACCACAAGGGCAAGCCGGAAGAACAGTTAGAAGCCAAAGCAAGGTCGGAGTGTGCGGAGATGAGAAAGGAATTGGAAAAGAAAGCTTCTGAGTTACAGAAACCCAAAACAAAGAGACGGAATTACAAAACGAGCTGGATGTTGAGAGAGGAAAGAACGAGAACGGAGAATGAAACGTTAAGGAACCACACTGTACAGATCGAACAGCTGGAAGCGAAGGCCAGATTGCAGAATGAGGAACAAGAAAGAGTACTGGAAGAACAGAAGTGAGACAGGAGAAAGAAATCTGTCGGTTGAAAGAAATAACGAGATTGCAGAATGAGGAACAAGAAAGAGTCCTGAAAGAACAAGGATTACGACAGGAGAACGAAGTCAGTCAGTTGAAAGAATAACGAGTTACAGAATGAGGAACAAGAAAGACAGTGGAATAAAAACTGAAAGAGTATGAATTTGAAACTGACAAAAGGAAAAAAATAGGCTGGAATACGAGGAGAAGTTGAAGAAGCAGGAAGGAGAAATCAGGAGATTGAAGGACACAACGAGATTGGAGAGGGAAGAACGAGAGGAACAATGGGATAGAAAACAAAAAGAACATGAAGCCGAGGTTGACCAATTGAAAGAAAAGGCAAGGCTGGAGTGCGAAGAGGTAGACAAAGAACAGCGAATGAAACACAAAAGGGAAATTAACACATGAAGAAACCATGAAACTGCAGAGGAAGGACACGAGAAGAAACAAGGAAGAGTAATGAGACAGCAGCAAATGAAACACAAGAAAGAGATTAACCAAATGAAGCAAACCATGAATTGGAGAAGGAAGGACAGGAGAGGAAGCAAGGAAGGGTAATGAGAGAGCAGCGAATGAAACACAGGAAGGAAATGAGCCAATTGAGAGAAACGATGAGATTGGAAAATGAGGAGCATGAGGAAGAGTGGGAGACAAAACAAAAACTATACGAGTTTGAAATTAATGAACTGAAGGAGAGAATGAAATTGAAATCCATAGAGATGGAAAAACTCAGAAAGAAACAGAAACTATAAGATGTATAGAGACCAGGGAGATAGAGAAAATAGAGGAGAGACTGCATGATAATGACGGGGTTGAAGGAACAGAACACACACACACAGAGGTAGTGGAGGATAATGGGGGTGAGCTCGTGGACTGGGTGGGGACCCGGTGTGAGCAGCTGGATGGCCGCCTCCAGGAACGGGGAGGGAGTATGCCCCTTGAGGCGAATCACGACCAGGTGGTTCGGTCGTGCCAGCGGAGTTGAAGGACGAGTGCTGTGGATAGGTGCACGTGTAGCTTGGGGGTATAGAGGCCCGGGAACCCTTGTGGGGACACGAATCCCCAGTGTGGTTGTGCAGGGCTGTGTGTTTGCGAGTGTGCGGAGATGCGTGCTTTCCGGCACGCATGGTGTGAGTGAGACCCCTTGGGCAGGTGAAAGGTTGGGTGTGAGTGAGAGGGTCCGTGTGAGGGAGACCGTGTGTGTGAGTCTCTGTATGAGAGGGAGATGTCGGTCGGCATGCGTGAGCATGCAGCCGCGTCTCCCGGTGTGAATGTGAGTGTGATGGAGTGGAGTCTGTGCGTCGTAACCGCAGGTGTGCGTGGGTGGAACGGAGACGACGGCGAAGAGGGACAGAAGCCGGTTAGCGCCGTAGCTGTTGTGGGGACCGTGCCGGTTCACCCAGCAGCGAGCGCCGCGGTCCGTGTGTGCAACGCACGAGACCCCACGTGCTCGTGCGGGAGTGAAGCCCGGTCGGAAACGCCAGCGGTGGATTTGCCGATCCGCGGACGGACAAAGTGTAGGCAGGATTTCGAATTTGGACCGGACGGGTTCTCCACGCGAGCTTGTGTTAAGCTCCAACGGGCAAAGCACATGTGTTCGCGTGGGGAGCCCCTCGGAGTGCGAGGTTTGTTTTTGGGGGTGCGGGCAGGTGACGTCATGGCTGCACGTGGGGTTGGAATCCGGCAGGAGGGTGAATCCCTGCCGGATGGTACGCGTCCATGAGGGACGAGGTACACGTGCAGCTGCATGACGTCACGGGCAAGGTGCAAAGTGCGCGAGCTGCGAGTTGCCGCGCTGGTGCTGCGCATAATTGGAAATACAAAATTAACGGAAGCAAGCCTCGCTTTCGGTGACAGGATTCCTGGGCAAGGGGTGAAAGACCCCCTTACCAGGGCCCAGGATGGAACTAGCTAGGGGAAGGGTTAGCTTAGCTAGACCGGCTCCATGGGCAGGGGTAAGTCCTCATGGGGCCCGTGGAATGGATTAGGTAGAGGGTTTTAGTTGAGATTGAGGATGGGAGATGGGAAATTTGATTTGGAGGACAGTGACAGACTGTGGATGTGTAGAGGGGACGTAGCTTAGCTCCGTAGTGTTAAATGGAACGTGCTACTAGTGTAAGGGACGACGTGGGAGCACGAGTTAGTTAGGGGAGGTAGATAGAAGGATGGCAGGATTCAGCGGTGTGTGTGTTGAAGAGTTGGTGAGTTGTGTGGAAACGTGTTGAGTGGGTGAGGCCAGCGGGTCTGTGTGAGTGAAGCGAGTGTGGAATGCATGGTGCGATGAGTGATTGGGGGGAGGAGTGACTCCCGCCCAAGGGACCCGGGGTCAGAGTAAGTAGTTAGCTGGGTTAGTCAAATTGATAAAAATGGAGGTCGTTTTGCTGTTGGTGGGAGTGTAGGCTCGAACCTGTTTGGAGGGGTGCAGGAGCCCTGTTGACGGGCTGGGAGCGTGGCTGCGAACGGTGAGTATCGCTGAGTGGGTACCGGGCACCGGGCTAGTCGGCGTGGTAGGCCAAGGGCCATGGGGGGCCGGGTTAGCGTAGTGGGCACGGGTGCGCCCGCTTGGTGCGGGGGCCGGGGCGCCGTTAGCCACGTGGGCAGTGTCGTGGGCACGGGTGACCCTCGAAAGGGGCCCGGGGCGCCAGCCGCCACGTGTGCGTTTCAGGGGAGTTGCCATGGGGGCACTCCCTGGTGTTTAGGGAGCTGGTAGGCTCGGGGCAGTGTAGTGCCCGGGGTGCCATCGTTGGGGAATCGGCAGAGGGTCGTCCTGCCAAAGGGAGCCACGCGTCCCAGCCACGAAAACCGTGCAAGGGCACGAGGGAAAATTGGAGGGCGAGGCCCGAAATTTGAGAGGACACCAACACAGGCGACGGAATCTGGGTTGCTAGAACCAATAGATTAAGCGAGAGGCGCTTGTTGAAAGCCCGGGGTAGTTTAAAGGTTATGGATAGGGTAGATTAGGAGATGTACCCTCCGCACCATCCATCCTTCGCTCTCGTTGTGGGCCGCTGGACCATTTGGGTTAGAGATCGCTGAGATCTGGGGAGGCCATCCTGAGGCTTCGTTGGGCCTCGCACAGGACGCTAGCTCTCCCTCATTCCCTCCGGGAAGGGAAGTAGGGGTTGGGAGTAGGCTAGGGACGATAGGTTTGCCGAACAGAGACAGTAAAGGGGGTTAGGGGACGAATTATAGTGGGGAAGTAGGGAAGTAAAAATAAACAAACAAAGAATAGTTGGGGCTAAATTGGGTTGACAAATTAAGGGGGTGGGTATGGCAGTGACAGGCAAAGCAATAGGTGGGAGGGAGACAGGTAGGTAGGTCCGAGCCCGCCTTCCGAGTGGCCAGCACCACCGCACTCCTCCACCAACCTCCACTGCACGGCAAGAAGCCGGCCAACTTCATCGTCTGCGGCTGTGTGCTGCGGGGCCTGTGCCGGCCAACTTCATCGGCTGGTTGTTTTCTGCAAGGCCTGTGCCGGCCGGATCGTCTGCTGTGTTTTTACTGCACAGGCCTGTGCCGGCCAGTTCGTCTGCCGGCTGTGTTTGCCTGCAACGGCCTTTTCTGCAGGCTATGTTGCCTTACCTTTGCCATGTCATGCCCACTGCCCTGTTCACCAGCCGTTCAATTTTGCTTTGCCCCCCTTGTTCATTCCATGTGCGCCAGGATCCGCAAGCACAGTTTGCAGCTGCAGGAACTGTCCTGTTGGCAGCTGCAAAACGGGCCTGCTGTGGCGGCCCGTGCACCGGTTCTTCTGTTGACTCTTTTTCTTTCCTGCAGAGTCCATTGATCCTGGGCCATGGTTTAGTGTAAAATTTGTAAGTTAAGGTGTTAAGTTGTATTGTAAATATGAGTGCGCCCGCGGCATGTTGTGTTAGCGCCGGCAATTTTTATTTAAGTCGTCTGTGTGAGTGAGTTTGTTTAGTTAGTTACTCAGCCCTCAGGTTATTTATTTTGGGGACACGATATACCATGAATGTCGCACTCAGGGATCCGTAGGTAAACGTACTAGGGGAGAACTACACATGATGGCAACGATAATTTGACGACTCGGGACGAGTCTGTAAAAAGGGGAGGGGGTAGTGTTACGGTTCTGGAAATTCGCAAACACCATAAAGGTCCCGTAGGTGAGATATATTTCTTAAGTACATGTGTAGTTAGCCCAAACCCATTGTATAGAGGGAATTAATGTGATTCATTCGGGCTGCGATCCTTTGAGTTAGGCGTTTTCTGTTCTACTCTTTGTTTTGAGCCACCACGCCAACAACAACAACAACGCCAGCAGCAAAAACCTACCTTCACCATCGCTACCGCAACCTCACATCACCGCCATTCCAAACAGCGCCATGGCCATCGAACACCGCCGAAACCCTCCACAACCTTCTCCTACGGCCATTCCCCGCGCCACTGTGGGCGCCGAGCGTCGAGCTGTCTTCAGCGAGACACGCGAGACGCGAGTGCAGATGGCGGGGTTTTCTGAGGAGAATTCGGATCAGGAATGATGCACGCCCACATCTGATCCACCAATCAGGAGCGCGGGGCGGCTTGGCCCGCCTCCAGACGCGCCTGACGAAAATCGGCATATGCAAATTTGAGGATCAGGAATGATACACGCCCCCTTTTTCTCCGTCAATCGGCGAGCGTGGCTCCGCCCCTGAGGTCGTTTGGATCCGAGAATTTGCATATGGTGGGTTCCCGAAGCCGATAAAAAGGCGAGCGCAGTGAGCAGTATCGTGGAGAGTGTCGGTGGAGCACCAGTTGAGCAGGATCGTGAGGAGTATCGAGGAGTGTCGGTGGAGCAGCAGTATCGTGGGGCGAAGTCAGTTAAGCAGTGTCGGTGGAGCAGCAGATCGGTGAGGAAGTCAGTTGGGCTGGGTCGTTGGAGACGGAGCTCGAGGAGATCGGTGAGGCGAGATCGGTGGGGCAGACGGCTGCGGAGGCGAACGGCTGAGGTGGACCTGGAGGCTCGCGTCGCGGGATTCAAGCAAGCCAGCCATACTCCCTCCCCAGAGCATCAACAATTCCCCCTTTTCCCCCGCGCTGAGAGAGTGCGACAAGGGGCCCCGTTCCCACTTACACCAGCAGGTGCCACGGAACGCGCGTGCAGCGACATTCTGCGGCTCGCCACGAGGGCGCGGGTAGGACCCTTCGGTCTCGTGGGCCTGGCCGCTCATCCAGGTTCCACGCGCATTAGCCCACGGGCCCAGTCTGACTCCCTTGCCTTTGAGGGGGTCTTTTCTTTGCTTCGGTGTGAATGCGTGTTGTGGCGCCGTGTCTTGTAAGGTAGTAACTGTATAAGTGGTCCGTGTGTCGTGTAGTCGGTTTTAACTCCTTTTATATGTGTTTTCTTTTGTTCTGTGTGATATATGTGCAATCATTAATTGTGACTGTAAATACGTGTGCTATAGGTGTGCTCCGCGTGCGCGGAATAAATGTGCATTGTGTGAACTGTTTTCCCGTTTCGCTTCGTCTTTTTCTTGATTGAACTCCATCCTGCTTCACGTAAAGGGTTCGTAAGTGGGTGCAAAACGCCCGGTAATAATCTGAACCGTCGAGGTCGACGATAACACGCTCGGTTTTCCCGATAGTACGGAACGGCCCGCCCAACGCGGCTCGTGTCCGGAGTCGACCTGCGGCGAGGTTCGATCCGCCCGGTTTCATCCGCGTGGGTACTTAGGTAGGTCGAATTTGGCGAACACCCTATCCTACGCGGTGGCCGATTGGCACGATTGTGGTGAGGTCGAAAGGCCCACCCGTGACTGGATCCCGGCGTTAGCCGGGAGGGTCACGACTGAATTGTCCGTCGGTGGGCGAGGCGGTCGCGTTCGAGTCGCGTGGCCGATCGCACGCCGACGGGCGCGAATTCGCAACAATATATATACACATATATCCATGATTCACTTCATGAACACAAAAAAGATGTTTTGGATGCTCAACACAGGTGACTCCATTATCCAATAAATGCTTCAGGCACCTTATATCATGATGTATTCAAAAAGTGAAAATAGTCTCGTTATGAATCCGTTCAATGGATGGAACAATGAAATGCCAGGCAAAGTCACACCAGAATGGATGCATCTCCAAAGTGATATTGTATGTTAAAGTTTAAAATGAAGGTCTTACTTTTTTAATTATTTACCTCTAGATGCATCAAAGTCCATCCATCCATTGGGACCATACTCTGTGCAGAGTGTTGGTGCCCCTAAGCAGTCTCCTTGGCTATTGAACACAATCCTGGATGGGTCGCCACTCCGACACAGGATACCAGCAAGCTGGCACTCATTTTGCCGACCTTGGAAAGATGACAGGCAGTGTCAACCCCACCTGGTATCAATTCAACAGCCGAGTGGGATTTGAACTCAGGATCCTAGGATTCCAAACCCACCACTCTAACCATTAAAGCATCAAAGTATCAGAGAGATAATTATATTTTTCACAAAAAGAAAGCAGCTTCATGGTTCCACAGAGCTATTTGTGAATATTGCAACACATCTCAACCACATTGTAATATCCTTCTGGTATAAGCTTATTAATGTGACTTTTGGGAATGTACAGAATAAACATGCGAGTCATTAAATGGTAACTATACATTGAGAAATTAATTGGTGACACAACATAATTCAATGGGTTGCAGACACCAGGGAAATAAATAAATAAATGGCGGTGTCCAGGAAGCCAAAATTAAAAGTTATATTTCAACTGAATGCAAAGTATAAAATGCACAGCATGATATATATATATATATATATATATGTCAAAGATTATTTAGCATATTAATATCAGGTCCAAAGTATGCATCGTTTGAGCACGATTCATCTCCGGGGTGGACAGGTCTATACTTTGAATGACCTTGGCAGACATGCCATTGCCATAATGTGGCTAGATGGTTCTAAAGAAAAATTCATAGCAGCTTAATTACCAGCATCTAAAAACCTCAACACCATGGACATGACTTTATTCCAACAGATTCCCCTCAAAATTTCAGCGTTGATAACTTAATTGAGAGGAGTGTTGAATTATGCATACAGCTGAATATGTACATTGATGAGGGGCTAAGTTTACCTCCGGAAAGTGTTCAAAACACAAGAAGTCATTCTGGTGCTATCAAAGCTAACATTGATGAAGGCGGTGGCTTTGCTGCGACTTAGCCAATTAGCAGTTACTGCAACATCGATTTTGTCAGGGCGACCTGAAATGCTATCGCTTTCTCGAGCATAATCTTTTTGACGTACAACCTCACAACCTGACTCTTTTCACCAATTATCTACCTTGAAATCATGGTAATGCTGGCAAAAACTGATTAATCCTCTCCTGTTTGCTTTCCATTATTTTGTTTCAATTTTTGAGAATTCATATGAATCACATAGTAATAACTATAAAAACGGATTATTAATCTATCTGAGTTTGATTAAATAGAACAATTACTCTATTATTTGTTTTTAGCACTAGATAACATGAATACATAATTATCGATGAAAGTCCACCAATCTGGTTATATTTCTGTTTTTTTGTAGAAGGCAAGACTGCGACCAACTGCTTGTATGTTTAGTATATAACTATTATAGTTGTGATCTATTGTGGTTGAAAGAAAAGTGAATTGAAATCGAAGACCTAGAACAGAATTGCAGTACAAAGTGAAGGAGCTGAATAGCAAGAATCATAAGAAAGATAGCCTGGTGTTGGATTCGTGATTAAGGTTGCTGGCTAAGGATCCTAGGGTCCTGAGTAAGAGCCCTGTTGGCTGTTGAATTACCACCAGGTGGGGTTGACTCAACCTTCATCCTTCTGAGGTCAGCGAAATGAGCACCAGTGTACTGGTAATAGGGGCACTGCATCAGCGGCACAGCTGCGTCCCTAACAAATGATGCAACCAGTAGCCAAAGGCTGCACACGAGTGTTTGTATGTATAGAAGAAATATGGTGGAAGTTGCAAGATGTGTCGCCAGTAAAGAGGGTGAGTTTTTTCTATTTGATGAGAGATATTGCTGAAAGCTGGGATGAATATATACAAGAGCTGGTACCAAGTAATAATGAAAGACAGAACTTAGAAATAGTGGAGGTTGAGCATTCCAAGGATTCGAGAAGCTGGAGGCTACAGGCTTAGATGATATAGCGACAGAAATGCGCAAGGCCATATATGATAAAAGTATCAGAAAGTTGATAGAGCTATCTTCTATTCAAAAAAAGACCAAATGACTGCACCAGAGTCCAATAAAAAAGCCAGACATATCAATACACACACACCTAAGTACTGGTAAGTACTTACAAGAGCTATTTTATTTGAAGTTATAACCTTAACTGTAAGCAATTTACTGATTTCCAACTGCCCGGATCATCAGCTGGCACTGTTTTACATCGACGTTTGATCCTTTCACGCCAGAACTCTCCAACCGGTCGCAGGTCCACATCAGTAGATTACTCAACATCAATGGATCCACATCCTCAAAGTTGTGTCTCGTCAGTCAACACAGCAATGTAATATCCTTATTCAAACTTATTTAATTATTACTTTTACTTAAAGTATTACTACATATGAATAACTTTAATCATACACCACTTTATATGTTAATATATTAAGCAATAAACCCTTTACCTTGCAGACATGTCCATTACACTGTTCCTGGACTGTGTCCTTTTCTCTCGACAAGGTGGAGATTTTGCTCGTCAAGAGCCTCAACAATAAGATTCTGCAACTGGTCCAGACGGCATCAGCCCACGTGTCCTAAAACCCTGCCCTGCTACTCTCTCTCTCTCTCTCTCTCTCTCTCTCTCTCTCTCTCTCTCTCTCTCTCTCTCTCTCTCTCTTCTCTCTCTCCCTGTTTTATTCACCCTCTCATTTGTGCTCAAGGTCATCTGCAATGTGCTTGGAAATCAGCAAACATTACCACTCTGCATAAAAAGATGCAAATACAGATCCACACAAAAACAGACCAATCAGCCTTCTCCCAAGCATCAGCAAGGTTATGGAATCCATCATCGCTTCAGACATTAAATCCTTCCTCTTTTCCAATGGCCTGATTTCGGATCATCAATTTGGATTCAGACCAGGTCACTCTACCCTGGACTTGCTGCTCCCACTTTCCCAACAATGGATGGAGGGGTCCCATTACCAGACATGAGATCAGAGCCATCTACCTCGACATATCGTGTGCTTTTGACAGTCTGGCAACCCATCCTGCTCACCAAACTCTCTTTCTGTGGTATCCAAGGCCATCTCCACTCATGGCTCACAGACTTCCTCTTCCTGTCACAGTCAACGTGTGGCCCTTAGTGGAATTTTCTCACCCCCTCTTCCTGTCCAGGCTGGAGTTCCTCAAGGCAGTGTTCTGGGTCCAGTGCTTTTTCTGGTATTCATCAATGATCTCTCTGACTCTCTGGAAAATCCTCTTTATCTCTTTGCTGATGACTCCACCCTCTGCCGTACCATCTGTCATCCCTCAGATCAGCAAGCAGCAGCCTCTTCGCTCTCTGCATATCTTGATAAAATCACGATCTGGTCCAATACTTGGAACATATCTTTCAATCCTGACAAATCTCACACTCTCACTATGTCTCTCCAAAAGGACCAACTGGAATCCTCCACCCCTCTACTTTCTCAACAATCCTCTTGAAGTCCTTTTATTCAAGCTTCTGGGTCTCACTATCTGCCATGATCTTTCCTGGAAAAGCCATATTTCTCAGCTGGCCTCCAAAGCTGGTCGCCGACGGGTTATCCTCCATCATGCAAAGTCCTTCCTTGGCACACCTGAGCTCCTGACCATGTACAAAGCTTTCATCCACAGCCTAATGGAGTACTCCTCTTCCCTCTGGGCTGGTACTCCCACCTCTCACCTCTCTTGGCTTCACACTGTGGAAACCAAGGCATTTAGGATCATTGGTATCTCTCGCGATGAAGCTGAGAGTCGATGGGTCTCTCACTCTCACACTACAGGCAGGTCGGTGGTCTTTCTGTCTTCTACCATCTCCACTCTAACCTTGCCCCTCCCTCTCCCCCTCCCCCCGCTCTGTCTCTGATTTCCCCTCTATATTTCTGCAGGGCACTCAAGGTCCACCAGCAACCCCCTTATGGTAAAACTACCAAAATCACCTTCACTCTTTCTTCCCACCTTTGGAACAAACTCCCACACTCTCTTCAATTCAACTCTTCCCTCCAGGTTCTCAAAATAACTGTTCACCACCATCTCTTATCTTCCCCCATCTAAAACCATGATCTTTTCTACCCCTGTTAATCCACCCCAAACCCAATTCCTTCAAATTCCCTGCTTTCCTTGCTGAAAGTCCCTGTAGTGTCCACCTTATTTACCCTGTGTACCCCACCCCAAACCTCTCCCTTCCACAGATCTCCTTATGTCTCTGTTCCCCAGTGTTTTGTGCTTTACTCTCCCATCCCTCTTGTTAGCTCTTATACATTAGCTATGTTCTGTGTGTTCGCTCTTATATGAGCCTCGACATACTAGATTACATATATGCCAGAAATACAACCCGTACTTCACTGACAGTTCAAGAAGGTGGGAGTTGGGGGGGGCAGAAAGAGGGAGTGAGAGAGGAGAGAGAGAGAGAGAGAGAGAGAGAGGAGCAGGTGTAGGGTGAGAGGGGGAAGGGGAGACAGAGAGGATGAAGGTGGTAAGTTAGGGCGGAAGTGAGGAAAGAGACACCTCACCAAACGTTGCTTTCACTGTGGGAGGGAGGGGTGTGTGTGTGTGGGTGAAACACACACACACACACGAAGAGACGACAGAGTGGGGGAGGAGAGTGCTGCATTTTATGAGGAGGGGGACGAGGGGGAAAGAGTGAGAGAAAAGGGGGGGCAGGAAGGACCATAAAGACAGGTGAGGGGTGGAGGTGGGGTTAGCAAAGAGAATATGTGACGCTTAATGACTGAACACGAAAAAACAACAAAAACGTTGTCAGAACAGCTGTACACACAATGATACAACAAAGTTTGTAAAGTAATCTGCGGGCACAGCTGCAAAAACTTTGATATTCCAATTCCAAAAATTTGTGGGAAAATGAACCAAAAGCAATCACTGAAAACAGTGAAGTATCGCTCACGTACAGCCTTATGATCCCACCGGGCGTGACCAAAGCATTGCGACCAGATATCATACTCTGGTGCAAACAAAAAAAAAGATAAGAAGTCATTGCTAATTGAGGTGTTAATACCGGTGATTTTGGACTAACGATGCAGAAATCAAGAAAATGACCAAATACCAAGACCTCAAGCATGAAGTGAAAAGATCCTGGAAGCTGAAGAATGCCATAGTTGTTCCAGTGATGACGAAGAACCTCACAGATATTAAAAACCATCCCTGGGAATATCACTACAAACAAACAACAGTTGGAAGCTGTCCAGGGGCTCAGTAACGGTCCTGAAGAGAGCCCCCAGCACAAAACTTTGAAAACAGAAAACTTCACAGCTTGGTCCGTGAATCGTGACCCTCTTATGGAAATGAAGGTGGATACTTTGAGCCCACCCTGGGAGGACTCCATTCCACATTCTGAAACTCGCATATGAATTACCATCTCTACCCACCTACATCCTAATAACCGCCTCACTTCATTTCCGGCAAGGCCACCCCCAAACAGCGGCAATATTGTGCTCCGAACCCACAGAGATGACAGAATCGCCCACACCGAAATTGTCACGCGAATCATCCTGCAAAAAAACCCCGCAGGCGAGCGGTCAATGGTGGAGGGAAGTGGTTGTTGGTTGGTCGTGGATGTAAAGATTAATAACCTACCTTAAAAAGAAATCGCAAAACGCACTCCTTTGATTCTTCCCCACAGAACAAAAGGAAAGGGATCTGACTGCACACCATACTTAATGACATACTACTTGGGACATCTGTTATGTTAATGCCAAATGGCTTCCAGATCCGGAACAATATATATATATATATAATATATATAGTATTATATATATATATATAATATAATAACATACATACATATATATACTATAACAACATACTACTATATATATATATATAACACATATTACATATATATACACATACATATTGTTACGAATTCTGGCCCGCCTGGCGGCGATCGCCGCGTACTCTAATGGCAGCCGAGCGTCGCCCACGGACGGACAATTCAGTCGTGACCCTCCTGAAACTACCGCCAGGAAGCCAGTCTACGGGTGGGGGTTTAACCTCACCACAACCCAGTCCGCATCTACCCGCGCGAAAAATAGGTGAATCGCCGAATGTCCGATATACCTAAGTACCCGCGCGGGTAACCTACGAGGAGTGCACACGCGCAGGTCGGCTCAGGACACGAACGCTTAAGCGTTCGTTCCGTACTACAGGGATAACCGAACGTTGTTATCGCGACCTCGGACGGTTCAGATTCGCTCTACCCGGTGTCAAAAACCCTCTACTAATTTATTCCGCGATTCAAGATGGTACTTTCAAAAGGGAAAAAGACGACGAACGGAACATTTCACAACTAAGGACATTTATTTAAAGCACATATGCACACACAACACAAGTAAGAGCAGTCATTGCAATGTTCAAGCGACAAATAGAAAGCCAAAAGCAATACGGACCGCTTATGGAGCAATAATGTACAAGCACAGGTCACTTACCACAGTTCGACTTGGCAGGGACACGGCGCCACAGCATGCATACAAAAACAAAGAAAAAACCTCCCTATAGGCATTTGGAGGTAGACGGGGTTCGTAACCTTTTATGGCACGGGACCTGGAGGACGAACGGGTCCCGTGAGGACCGAAGGGTCTTACCCCGCGCCGCTCGTGGCGCGAACGGTGGCAGGTCGCGACGGCGGACTCCCCAACGGCCTTACGTAGCCCGCGCCTGACCCTCGCCCTGGGCATGGTCAGCGAGCTCTCTCCGCGTTGCTGCAGTGCTTTTCACGACCCCACGACCCGACAAGAATGACTGAAGGGCAGAAGGGGTCTGGACCAGAGAGGAGAAGGAATTTGACCGTCGATGACCCAGACAGAGAGCTCATGGACCAGAGAGAGAATGGATGATGGACCACAGGGCGAGAGCTCATGGACCAGAGAGAGATGACGTCGGACGACCCAGATGAAAGAGAGAGAGAGAGCCGAGTCGACCCTGGCACCAAGAGAGAGAGAGAGGAGAGAGAGAGAGAAGAGAGAGCCTCGACCCCGAGAGAGAGAGAAGACGTCGACGACCCAGACAAAGAGAGAGAGTGAGCCCCGCGTGCGGTCTGCCTTATATAGCGCGGGCTCCGCCTTCGCTCCTCCCCGGTTTCGGCTCCGCCTCCCTGTCGAGGAAGGTTCGCCGAAAAGGGGCTTCCCCACCCCACGACCGCCTCACGCTGTGCATCACCAACGGCAAGCGAGCTGCCCCCCCCCCCCTTCCCTTCACACCAAGCGCGGGGGAAAATAGGCGGGAAAAAACCCCACAGGCTTTACAAGTGTTTTTTGTTCTGCCATTCGGAAGCCGTTGTTGAGAAGCGACGTTGTGTTGTGTTGTTCGGTGGGGTTGATGCGATCGTTGGTTGTTGGTGATGGTGGCGGTGGTTGGCGTTGTGGTTTAAGGTGGTGTGACAGTGGGTTGGGTTCAAAATAATGACAGAGAAAAAGAAAAACGGGCTATCTCAAAAGCGTCGCAGCCCGATGAATCACACGAATTCCCTTTAAACAACGGTGGGGAACTATCTGTACAAAACTTAGCGTTCATAACTGATCTAAGACCCTTTATGTGTATTGCGAATTTTCCACAGCCGAACTATATATATATATATATATTATATATATATATCTATATATATATATATATATATATATATATAACATACATTACACATACATATATATATATACATATTACAGTATATAATTATATAGCATATCTATATATATATATAATATACATATACAGTATGATTATATATCAGTATATATATATAATTATATAATATATATATACATATACAACATCTCTATATACATATATAATAACATACATATATATATATACATCTCATATCCATATTATATATATATATATTATATATATATATATATATATATATAGTATATACACACATATATCCATGATTCACTTCATGGAACACAAAAAGATGTTTTGATGCTCAACACAGGTACTCCCATTATTCCAATAAAGCTTCAGGCACCTATATCATGATGTATTCAAAAAGTGGTGAAATAGTCTCGTTATGAAATCCGTTCAATGGATGGAACAATGAAATGCCAGGCAAAGTCAACCAGGAATGGATGCAATCTCAAATGATATTGTCATGTTAAAGTTTAAATGAAGGTCTTACCTTTTTTTTTTTTTTTTTTTTTTTTTTTTTTTTTTTTTTTTTTTTTTTTTTCTTTGTTTTTTTTTCTTTTTGTTTTTTTTTTTTTTTTTTTTTTTTTTTTTTTTTTTTTTCTTTTTTTTTTTTTTTTTTTTTTTTTTTTTTTTTTTTTTTTTTTTTTTTTTTTATTTTTTTTTTTTTTTTTTATTTTTTTTTTTTTTTTTTTTTATTTTTTTTTTTTTTTTTTTTTTTTCTTTTTTTTTTTTTTTTTTTTTTTTTTTCTTTTTTTTTCTTTTTTTTTTTTTTTTTTTTTTTTTTTTTTTTCCTTTTTTTTTTTTTGTTTTTTTTTTTTTTTTTTTTTTTTTTTTTTTTTTTTTCTTTTGTTATTTTTTTTTTTTTTTTTTTTTTTTTTTTTTTTTTTTTTTTTAAAATTATCTTACCTCTAGATGCATCAGATCCATCCATCCATTGGGACCATACTCTGTGCAGAGCGTTGGTGCCCCTAAGCAGTCTCCTTGGCTATTGACACAATCCTGGATGGGTCGCCACTCCGACACAGGATACCAGCAAGCTGACACTCATTTTGCCCGACTTTGGAAAGATGACAGGCAGTGTCAACCCCACCTGGTTCAATTCAACAGCCTAGGGGAATTTGAACTCAGGATCCTAGGATTCCAAACCCACCACTCTAACCATTAAAGCATCAAAGTATCAGAGAATAATTATATTTTTCACAAAAAAGAAAGCAGCTTCATGTTCCACAGAGCTATTTGTGAATATTGCAAACACATCCAACCACATTGTAATATCCTTCTGGTATAGCTTATTAATGTGACTTTTGGGAATGTACAGAATAAACATGCGAGTCATTAAATGGTAACTATACATGAGAGATTAATATGGTGACACAAATAATTCAATGGGTTGCAGACACCAGGGAAATAAATAAATAAATGGCGGTGTCCAGGAAGCCAAAATTAAAAGTTATATTTCAACTGAATGCAAAGTATAAAATGCACAGCATATATAATATATATATAATGTCAAAGATATTTAGCATATTAATATCAGGTCCAAAGTATGCATCGTTTGAGCACGATTCATCTCCGGGGTGGACAGGGCTATCTTTGAATGACCTTGGCAGACATGCCATTGCCATAATGTGGCTAGATGGTTCTAAAGAAAGAAATTCATAGCAGCTTAATTACCAGCATCTAAAAACCTCAACACCATGGACATGACTTTATTCCAACAGATTCCCCTCAAAATTTCAGCGTTGATAACTTAATTGGAGAGAGTGTTGAATTATGCATACAGCTGAATATGTACATTGATGAGGGGCAGTTTACCTCCGAAAGTGTTCAAAACACAAGAAGTCTTCTTGGTGCTATCAAAGCTAACATTGATGAAGGCGGTGGCTTTGCTGCGACTAGCCAATTAGCAGTTACTGCAACATCGATTTTGTCAGGCAACCTGAAATGCTATCGCTTTCGAGGCATTAATCTTTTTGACGTACAACTCACAACCTGACTCTTTTCACCAATTATCGTACCTTGAAATCATCTGGTAAGCTGGCAAAAACTGATTAATCCTCTCCTGTTTGCTTTCCATTATTTTGTTTCAATTTTTGAGAATTCATATGAATCACATAGTAATAACTATAAAAACGGATTATTAATCTATCTGAGTTTGATTAAATAGAACAATTACTCTATTATTTGTTTTTAGCACTAGATAACATGAATACATAATTATCGATGAAAGTCCACCAATCTGGTTATATTTCTGTTTTTTTTGTAGAAGCAAGACTGCGACCAACTGCTTTATGTTTAGTATATAACTATTAAGTTGTGATCTATTGTGGTTGAAAGAAAAGTGAATTGAAATCGAAGACCAGAACAGAATTGCAGTACAAAGTGAAGGAGCTGAATAGCAAGAATCATAAGAAAGATAGCCTGGTGTTGGATTCGTGATTAAGGTGCTGGCTAGATCCTAGGTCCTGAGTAAGAGCCCTGTTGCTGTTGAATTACCACCAGGTGGGTTGACTCAACCTTCATCCTTCTGAGGTCAGCGAAATGAGCACCAGTGTACTGGTAATAGGGGCACTGCATCAGCGGCACAGCTGCGTCCCTAACAAATGATGCAACCAGTAGCCAAAGGCTGCACACGAGTGTTTGTATGTATAGAAGAAATATGGTGAAGTTGCAAGATGTGTCGCCAGTATAAGAGGGTGAGTTTTTTCTATTTGATGAGAGATATTGCTGAAAGCTGGATGAATATATACAAGAGCTGGTACCAAGTAATAATGAAAGACAGAACTTAGAAATAGTGGAGGTTGAGCATTCCAAGGATTCGAGAAGCTGGAGGCTACAGGCTTAGATGATATAGCGACAGAAATGCGCAAGGCCATATATGATAAAAGTATCAAAAGTTGATAGAGCTATCTTCTATTCAAAAAAAGACCAAATACTGCACCAGAGTCCCAATAAAAAAGCCAGACATATCAATACACACCACACCTAAGTACTGGTAAGTACTTACAAGAGCTATTTATTTTGAAGTTATAACCTTAACTTGTAAGCAATTTACTGATTTCAACTGCCCGGATCATCAGCTGGGCACTGTTTTACATCGACGTTTGATCCTTTCAGCCCAGAACCTCTCCAAACAAACCCCGGTCGCAGGTCCACATCAGTAGATTACTCAACATCAATGGATCCACATCCTCAAGTTGTGTCTCGTCAGTCAACACAGCAATGTATATCCTTATTCAAACTTATTTAATTATTACTTTTACTTAAAGTATTACTACATATGAATAACTTTATCATACACCACTTTATATTTAATATATTAAGCAATAAACCCTTTACCTTGCAGACATGTCCATTACACTGTTCCTGGACTGTGTCCTTTTCTCTCGACAAGGTGGAGTTTGCTGTTCAAACCTCACTCTGATTCTGCAACTGGTCCAGACGGCATTCAGCCCACGTGTCCTAAAAACCCTGCCCTGCTCTCTCTCTCTCTCTCTCTCTCTCTCTCTCTCTCTCTCTCTCTCTCTCTCTCTCTCTCTCCTCTCTCTCTTCTCTCTCTCCCTGTTTTATTCACCCTCTCATTTGTGCTCAAGGTCATCTGCAATGTTGCTTGGAAATCAGCAAACTTACCACTCTGCATAAAAAGATGCAAATACAGATCCACACAAAAACAGACCAATCAGCCTTCTCCAAGCATCAGCAAGGTTATGGAATCATCATCGCTTCAGACATTAATCCTTCCTCTTTTCCAATGGCCTGATTTCGGATCATCAATTTGGATTCAGACCAGGTCACTCTACCCTGGACTTGCTGCTCCCACTTTCCCAACAATGATGGAGGTCCCCATTACCAGACATGAGATCAGAGCCATCTACCTCGACATATCGTGTGCTTTTGATCAGTCTGGCAACCCATCTGCCACCAAACTCTCTTTCTGTGGTATCCAAGGCCATCTCCACTCATGGCTCACAGACTTCTCTCCTGTCACAGTCAACGTGTGGCCCTTAGTGGAATTTTCTCACCCCCTCTTCCTGTCCAGGCTGGAGTTCCTCAAGGCAGTGTTCTGGTCCAGTGCTTTTTTCTGGTATTCATCAATGATCTCTCTGACTCTCTGGAAAATCCTCTTTACTCTTTGCTTGAACTCCACCCTCTGCCGTACCATCTGTCATCCCTCAGATCAGCAAGCAGCAGCCTCTTCGCTCTCTGCATATCTTGATAAAATCACGATCTGGTCCAATACTTGAACATATCTTTCAATCCTGACAAATCTCACACTCCACTATGTCTCTCCAAAAGGACCAACTGGAATCCTCCACCCCTCTACTTTCTCAACAATCCTCTTGAAGTCCTTTTATTCAAGCTTCTGGGTCTCACTATCTGCCATGAACTTTCCTGGAAAGCCATATTCTTCAGCTGGCCTCCAAAGCTGGTCGCCGACGGGTTATCCTCCATCATGCAAAGTCCTTCCTTGGCACACCTGAGCTCCTGACCATGTACAAAGCTTTCATCCACAGCCTAATGGAGTACTCCTCTTCCCTCTGGGCTGGTACTCCCACCTCTCACCTCTCTTGGCTTCACACTGTGGAAACCAAGGCATTTAGGATCATTGGTATCTCTCGCGATGAAGCTGAGAGTCGATGGGTCTCTCACTCTCACACTACAGGGCAGGTCGGTGGTCTTTCTGTCTTCTACCATCTCCACTCTAACCTTGCCCCTCCCTCTCCCCCTCCCCCCGCTCTGTCTCTGATTTCCCCTCTATATTTCTGCAGGGCACTCAAGTCCACCAGCAACCCCCTTATGGTAAAACTACCAAAATACCTTCACTCTTTCTTCCCACCTTTGGAACAAACTCCCACACTCTCTTCAATTCAACTCTTCCCTCCAGGTTCTCAAAATAACTGTTCACCACCATCTCTTATCTTCCCCCATCTAAAACCATGATCTTTTCTACCCCTGTTAATCCACCCCAAACCCAATTCCTTCAAATTCCCTGCTTTCCTTCTGAAAGTCCCTGTAGTGTCCACCTTATTTACCCTGTGTACCCCACCCCAAACCTCTCCTTCCACAGATCTCCTTATGTCTCTGTTCCCCAGTGTTTTGTGCTTTACTCTCCCATCCCTCTTGTTAGCTCTTATACATTAGCTATGTTCTGTGTTGTTCGCTCTATATGAGCCTCGACAAATATATATACATATATGCCAGAAAATACAACCCGTCACTTCACTGACAGTTCAAGAAGTGGGAGTTGGGGGGGGGGCAGAAAGAGGAGAGTAGAGAGAGAGAGAGAGGAGGCAGGTGAGGGTGAGAGGGGGAAGGGGAGACAGAGAGGATGAAGGTGGGTAAGTTAGGGCGGAAGTGAGGAAAGAGACACCTCACCAAACGTTGCTTTCACTGTGGGAGGGAGGGTGTGTGTGTGTGTGTGTGTGTGTGGGAACACACACACACACACCGAGAGAGCGACAGAGTGGGGGAGGAGAGTGCTGCATTTTATGAGGAGGGGGAGCGAGGAGGGGAAAGAGTGAGAGAAAAGGGTGGGCAGAGGAGGACATAAAAAAAGACAGGTGAGGGGTGGAGGTGGGGTTAGCAAAGAGAATATGTGACGCTTAATGACTGAACACGAAAAAACAACAAAAACGGTGTCAGAACAGCTGTACACACAATGATACAACAAAGTTTGTAAAGTAATCTGCGGCACAGCTGCAAAACTTTGATATTCCAATTCAAAAATTTGTGGGAAAATGAACCAAAACAATCACTGAAAACATGAAGTATCGCTCACGTACAGCCTTATGATCCCACCGGGCGTGAACAAAGCATTGCGACCAGATATCATACTTGGTGCAAACAAAAAAAAAGATAAGAAGTCATTGCTAATTGAGGTGTTAATACCGGTGATTTTGGACTAACGATGCAGAAATCAAGAAAATGACCAAATACCAAGACCTCAAGCATGAAGTGAAAAGATCCTGGAAGCTGAAGAATGCCATAGTTGTTCCAGTGATGACGAAGAACCTCACAGATATTAAAAACCATCCCTGGGAATATCACTACAAAACAAACAACAGTTGGAAGCTGTCAGGGCTCAGTAACGGTCCTGAAGAGAGCCCCCAGCACAAAACTTTGAAAACAGAAAACTTCACAGCTTGGTCCGTGAATCGTGACCCTCTTATGGAAATGAAGGTGGATACTTTGAGCCCACCCTGGGAGGACTCCATTCCACATTCTGAAACTCGCATATGAATTACCATCTCTACCCACCTACATCCATAAAATACCAATCACACACACACACACACACACACACACACACACACACACACACACACAACACACACACACACACACACACACACACACACACACACACGCTCTCCATTGCACTTCTGAAACACAATCAAGATAACATCCGAAACACACGACGGTTCTTCGAGACCTGGGAGGGATCGTTCACCTTCTGAAACCCACATATCAAGATAACATCCGACAACACACACGACGTGTATACTTGAGACCTGGGAGGGATCCGTTCCACTTCTGAAACCCGCATACACAAAAACACTTCAGCTTGGTCCCGGTATAAAGCAAAAAAAAGAGCCTCTTCACCTGCAGCAACACAAAAAAATTATCTTTGCTTGCAGAAACTACCGACTGTTCAAATATTGGTGGAGCTATTATAGTGTATTAATATTAATATTTGTTATGTTAGCAAATCGCCCAAAACGGAAACAGCAAACTGCGAATGTAATTACCGAAAAAAAGGACCCCTGTGAACTGTGTGGTCATGGATTGCAAAAGCAGGTTATGAAGACGGCGTTTCACTCAATTAATTTACATTTCTGCAGATTCCAGAATTTTTTCTCACCCAATATAATCGTCCAACAGTAA
>CM068965.1:60005616-60021145 GCA_035128595.1 Eptatretus atami | reverse complement strand
AAAAAAAAGTTAAGTTTAATGCTTTGATTAAATAAATACACGAAGGTATAAAAATCACCAATTTGTTAAAAAATTTTGTATTTCACTCCAGATTTCGACTTATTTTGTTCACTAGATCCGATTCTCAAATCAGACGTAATATTTCGATTCTATACTTTAATTAGTCCATGACAGTATATCGCGTTTCCAAATCAAGGCATCGGCCAAACAAAATGGCGGCTGAAGACTCAAGCAACCACAGAGGTCTGACCAAGATGGCGGCACGCCATCTGTTCCACCTTCTGATGGCGGCACGCCATCTGTTCCACCTTCTGATGGCGGCACGCCATCTGTTCCACCTTCTGATGGCGCACGCCATCTGTTCACCTTCTGATGGCGGCACGCCATCTGTCCACTTCTGATGGCGGCACGCCATCTGTTCCACCTCTGATGGCGGCCACGCCATCTGTTCCACCTTCTGATGGCGGCAGCCCATCTGTTCCACCTTCTGATGGCGGCACGCCATCTGTTCCACCTTCTGTGGCGCCACTCCATACTGTTCCACCTTCTGATGGCGGCACGCCGTCTTGGTGAGGCTTATTTTGTTTTTTAGTGGTGAGCACCATTGGCCAAAAGATAAACACAGGCTAAATTCTACATTGTTTCTAAAATTGTCAGTTTTCATCCGAATGACTTGAAATTTGAAGAGCATTTGCATATCAGGTCATTGAATTCAACCACCTATTAATTTTGAGGTCAATGCAAGCCAAAAGGTCAACATCGGCAAAATTTCTCAAATTATCAATTTTCATCAAATTAGCTTAAAATTTGAAGAGGACTTACATATATCAGGTCACTGAATTCAACCACCTATCTTGGAAGTCAACACAGGCCAAAAGGTCAACATCGGCCAAATTTCAAATATCCTCCAGTTTAATCCGATTAACTTGACATTTGAAGAGAATTTGCATATCAAGTCACTGAATTCAACCATCTATTTTTTTTGAAGTCAATATTGGCCAAAAGGTCAACATAGGTTATGGCCCCGGTATGTTCTAAAATATTTCACAAATTGATTGGCCCCAATATGTTCTAATGGATCAAGCATTGCATGGCGGAGGTATGATCTCTACCGAGTGCCCTTCAGTTGATGGTGTTTGACAGTGAATTGGCTGTTAGTATGCTAACGATAATATTTACCTCCACCACTGAAGGTGAAGGAGGTTATATATTCACCCCCTCTCTGCCTTTGTTTGTCTGTTTGTCTGTCTGTGTGCAACATATCTCAAAAAGTTATGGACGGATCCAGATGAAATTTGGTGGGCAGGTTCTGTGTGTGACATGGACGAATTGATTAGATTTTGGTGAAGATCCAGATCCGGATCCAACTACGACAATTTTTCAAGCGATTCTTCACCATTGAGAGATAGGGCTAAACTAATATATAGCATGATATCTCAAAAAGTTGTGGACGGATTCGGATTAAACTTGGTGGACAGGTTGGGTGTGTGACCATGACAAATTGATTTGATTTTGGTGAAGATCTTAATCCGGATCTAGATACGATAATTATTTAATTTTTAAAGTCTTCACTTTGAAATTAACTTCACCATTGAGAGATAGGGCCAATAACGATTACATAGAGTGATATTTCAAAAATGTATTGGGTCCAATATGTTCTCGTGCATCAGGCACTGCGTGGCAGAGGTATGCGCCCTCCCGAGTGGCCTTCTAGTTTAGAATAGTAGTTCTTTGTTCCATTCATTATGAACAACCAACTTTGCAATACTTTGAAGAGATTCAAATCAGGATTGCCTAAACTTATATATTTTCCAGCAACAACTGCAATAACAATAACACTCTGGAAACAATACTACTATAAATAAATAATTAAACATTTGCTTGTGCTAGTGAACAGGTGCATGCACCATGCAAGTCACAACATGTTCGAGAAATCTTGTGCAGTGAACACATACTGATCAGGTGGCTGCATAAATGGTGCAAGATTGATCTGGGTGATGCTAATGCCATGGATCCTGAAGTTTACTCTGCCATGGCAGAGTAAACTCAAATTATGCCGGAAATGATGCTACGGTTTGTTTATTTATTTATAAAAGCCAAATTATATACAAAGCATATGTCATAGAATAAATATTATAGCAAACATGATATAGACAGGAAACAAATATATCCATAATTACCATAGTCCATGTGTTTGAGTAGCTTACAACATTTTGATGTAAATCAGGGATCCATCAGAAGAAGTTGTCCTGTGCTTTTGTAGGCTGTGAGCGGCAGCAGAGTTGACATAAACATTAGGTAGGAAAGCATTGTTCATTTTGTTCTCGCTGTAAACCAGGTGAGTTGCCAGGTGAGGTGGTACCAGAAAGGATATTTTTAGAGGTGTTTATATCCTGTGTGCATTTCTCAACAACTTCCGACAATGGTTTGACAGGCGTCGTGATGTCAGCCGGGCCGTGTGAATGCATCGCGGCAGGAACTGAATGCCATGTGAGTTGCGGGGCCAGGAAGCATTATGCTCGGGCATTGTGGGTGTGGCCATGGGAGAGGTGATAAAAGGGGCTGTGCATGGGGGCAGGAATTAGTTGAGTTGAGGAAGTTGGAGAGATAAGCCATTCCCTTTGGGCTTTGTATCACTCCTCATCTGGGATTCGCATTCTCCGCTCTCCAATGTGTGGCCCTATGATTTCCCTGGCTCTTGTTATTCTGTCTCTCCATTCTCCTCGCCCTACTGGATGCTTCGCCTGTTCGCTGGTCCATGCCGGAACTTGCAGACATGCTCGCAGTGGAGTCATTTCGATTTGGTACCGATATCCTTTAACAAAGACCTTGCCTGTCCTCCTCATTGTGAATGCGTGAATGATTGTGTGCTCGTGACCATAAGTTTTTTTATTTCCCTGTATAAAGGCTTTTCATCATACCAATCTACAGGCTTGGTGTTGCCTTAATGGTTAAGGTGGTGAGCTTAATATCTTAGGGTTCTTGAGTTCAAGCCCCTTTTCATTAAATTAACACCAGGTGGGTTGATTAAGCCTGTCATCATTTCAAGGTTTGTAAAATGAGTATGAGCTTATTGGTAACAGGGGGCATTGCATCAGTGACACAGCTGTGCCCCCAGAAAATGATGCAGCCAACCAGCCCCAGGCTGCATTTGAATAAATAAATAAAATAAATACCAGTCTGTGCATTTGCTTTATTATTTGCCTGTATACCCACGGTCACAACGAACCCACGACGCATTTGTGCCACGACACGACAGAAAATTTGGGCAAATCGGGGGTCGTCGCAAGACAGTCCTACGAAATTTTGAGCATCGTGGCATCGACTTGCCGTCGTGAGGCAAAATTGGACATGCACCTTTTTTGCTCGACGATTTTTTGTGGTATCTATGTCTTGTGGCTGTCGTGAGTCTGTCCTACGACAGTCTTGCGTTATATAGTCGAGAGACTGATGCGCGAGCGTCCCACGAGTGACGCACGACTGTTGTGCGACTGTCGCACGCGCATCCCATGAGTGAACCACGACCTGATCACGTGAAAAACAGCCCCCCGACAATGCCCGACAACTCACGATGGTCCCACGACTGTCGCACGACTGACTTGCGACACACCCACGACAAAACCACGACATATCTTTTTTTTCTGTCGCGTCCCCATCGCCAAACCATCTTTAATGTGTCGTAGCCCTTGTGACCATTCGAAATAGATTTCGGGCATGTTGCAAGATCTGGCCACGACAAATATTTTATGGGTCTACCACGAGAAAATTTCGTACGATCCGTTGTGCCCGGGGCTTATACGTGTACGTCTTTTTTCTTTCGGGATTCTCCGTTTTCATCGTCCTGCACCTTCTTATTGGCATTCCTAATAAACCTGGTCACGTGACTTCCCTTAACCACACCCCGGTGCACCCATGTATGTATGCATTAGTATAAACTCCTGATACATCACAGCGTCAGCCCCCTCAAGTTCTGGAATAAGGTCATTGATGAGGTGTTCAAATGTAGCAGGGCCACCATTCTTTAGGCCAAAAGAAATAACTTTTTATTGGTAAAGTCCATTCGGTGTTACAAAAGCCAAACTTTTCTTTTCTTGTTCAGTAAGAGGTATTTGTTAATACCCCTTTAGTAAGTTAAATTTGCTTTTAAACTTGGCTTGACAAATCCTGTCAATGCAATCATCAATCCTAGGGATTGGATAAGAATCCGGTCTCATCACTGAATCCATCACTGCTTGGGTACCATGACGCAGGGTGAACTCTACTCACTGTCACTACTGTATTCAACCTCCTTATTCAGATGTTCTAACTTTACAGGATTCATCCTGTACGTTAAATGACCCAATTTCTGATCTAAGTATGCTAAAACCTCAATGTTAGTTAGCCTCGGACATGTGTTGTCCCTCATGTGGTCAAACTTCACTTCATCACACATCTCATTTTGCTTCTGTGCATTAAACTCTGCTTCTGTGGTAAAGCAGGTGAGGCTGTAATCGCACTTTCTGGTTTCTCTCTGTCATGATAAAAAATTTTTTTATCATATTTATGTGACACAGTCGTCTCTGCTTGTGTCGACCTGAAGTTTCAACGACATAATCAATCTCACTGACTTTTCTTTCAATGGGGGTAAGGTCCAAAATACCTTGCCTGTGATGTTTGACCTGCAATTGGCAGTAACACCAAAACCTTATCACCAGGAATAAATTCCCTGTCCTTGGAATGTCTATCATACTTCGCTTTCATTATGTCCTGTGTTCCATTTAAATTCGCTATGGCTATTTCACTTGCCCTTGCCAATCTCTCTCTGAAATCAAACACATAATCCAGTAAATTTAACTGTGACTTCTCATTAAGCCACTGCTCCTTAAAAAGCTTCGATGGTCCTCGCACAAACACTCGTTCAAAAGGACTGAATCCAAACAACTCCTGAACTGACTCTGACAGCAAACAACGACTGGAAGGGCACTCGGTAGAGCACATACCTCTGCCATGCAATGCCTGATCCACGAGAACATATCGGGCCAAATACATTTTTGAAATATCATGCTATTCAAAAAGCTATACAGTACTATATCGTTTTTGGTGCTATCAATGGTGAAGAATCACTTAAAAAATTAAATTATTCTCGTATCCAGACTCGGATTCGGATCTTCACCAAAATTGAATCATTTCTTCCTTGTCCCACACCCAAATCATCCACTAAGTTTCGTTCGAATCCATCCAAAACTTTTTGAGATATACAGTATATCGTTTTTGGCCTGATCTCTTAATGGTGAAGAATCACTTTAAAAGTTCTCGTAGTCGGATCTGGATCTTCATCAAAATCTAATCAGTTCGTCCTTGTCACACACCGAACCTGTCCACAAAATTTCATCCAGATCCGTCCACAACTTTTTTGAGATATCCTGTACACAAACAGACAGAAAGGGGTGAAATCATAACATCCTTCACCTTCAGTGGCAAAGGTGATTAGTTTACTCCTTCATCTCATTCCTTGTCACACTCAAAGCAGTAAGTTCTAATCATGTTTTGAAAAGTTTGGTGGAATGTCTCCAAAGCATCTTGTGACTTGACTTAATCTATTTCACTCCGAGCTGGTGAAAAACTTGTTGGAAAAGGTTTGACATGAAATCTGATCCCTGATCAGATTGTACGACCTTAGGTAAGCCCATAAGTGTAAAGAACTTAACCAATGCCTTAACTGTGTTTGGTGCCGTAATTTTTAAAACAGGTATCGCCTCTGGAAACATTGTTGACACACACACATATTCATCAACATGTATTGATTACCTGCCTTACTCTTTGGCAAGGGACCAACACAATCAATGATGAACAGACTGAATGGTTCATCAAAAGCGGGAATGGGTTTTAATGGTGCCAAAGGAATCTTTTGATTCGCTTTCCCCACCATCTGGCATGAGTGACAAGATTTACAAAACTTCACCACATCACGTCGCAAACCCAGCCGATAGAAATGTGACAAAATTTTGTCACGTCTTATTCACTCCTCGGTGATCTGACAATGGTATCTTATGTGCTAAGTTCAAGATCTCATTCGATTGCAGTTTTGGAACAATTTGATAATTAATTTTCCATTCATCATCTGCTGATACCTTAAGTGGTCTCCACTTTCTCATTCATACCCCATTGTTCTTAAAGTAGCAAATGGGTACTTTGTTTGGTAGCCTCCTTCTCTGTGAGAGCTTTATTAGCTGGCATTCTTAGCTCTGCATCCTTCATTTGCTCTTTTACAAGTCTCGCTCTCTCTCTCTCTCTCTTGAGAGAGAAAAGAGGAATGTGTGCTTTTTGAAAAAGGGAAGGTCTTAAGTATTTGGAAAGACATGAGAAAGTAAAGAGTTCTCGAGTTTGGCAGTGGAGGTGAAGAAACAATCATAACAGCCCACCAATGGGTTGCCAATACCCACACAATGATCATGCGATGTCGTGGCTTGTCGAGTATTTTGTGGCCTCGCTAATGGCAAAGGTACACAAGCAGCAAGTCCTCTGGAACAGAATCCGAACTAATATCTATAGAAAATGTATAGAAAATAATATCTATAGAAAAAAAGAGAAACAAAGCCAACTTTGCAGCATAATTCGAGCAGGTCGAGTTTCGAGGTCAAATTGGGAGAGGTGATACAGTAAGGCGGATTCCTTTGGATTCAATTCTGCCCAGTAGGTCCCAAGACTGGTAATGGTAATGTCACAAGACTTTTGACTGGTCGACAGAGATATTGGATTCCATCCATTGGGACCATACTCTGTGCAGAACGTTGGTGCTGCATAAGCAGTCTCCTTGGCTGTTGGGCACAATCCTGGACGGGACGAGTCGCCACTCCGACACAGGATACCAGCAAGCTAGTACTCATTTAGCCGACCTCAGAAGCATGACGGGCAGAGTCAACCCCACTTGGTATTAATTCAACAGCCAAGTGGGATTTGAACTCAGGATCCTAGGATCTCAAGCCCACCACGCTAACCATTAGGTCAACACCAGGCATGTATGTACCATATATGTTGGATTAGATGTGGTTTTAATTGCCTTCTCTATTTTCAATTCTCTTAAAGGGGAACCCAAATGCAATTTTGTTTTCTGAAAACCATCGAGAATCATTAATCACGGTCTAATTTGAATGGACAAAAAAAAATTGATTTTTTTTTTTTGTCAATCACCAAAAAAGCCCAAGCGAGTCAATTTTCGATTTTGCCAGTGACGTCACATCCAGAAGCCACCTTGATGTAAACTGCAGTTTACATGGAGAAACAGTGCATGTCGAGTTCGGATTCCGAGACTGATTCCACCGTCATTAGTAACTCTGAAGGTTCTCAGAATGTTGAAACTGATCAGTCGGATTTTGAAGAAACTATTGAAGACAAAATTATTAATGGAAACACTTTCCGGGGAAATGTGGTGCCGAATCATTTTGAGACTTATGCGAGCAATTCAGAGGAAGAAGGTGGAAGTGTTCGTGAAGATGAAAACGCTGATCACCTGATCACTTCAGCTCGATGGAGTTTGATTTTCCATTCAATGCATGGTTTATAAGGGAGGGATTTTGTATTAATTGATAAATCTGTTTATATATTACTCGAGCAGAAATACCCGTCATCGCCCGACAGCACGGACACGGCGGACAAAATGAACGACGGACGCTTTGTCCCACCGTCGCAGGTTGACCAGGTGTCTTGTATTTTATGGGATCATCCCGTTTCATACTTTCCGAGGACGCCATTTGTATCCGTGCCGTGTCCCACCATCATGTCCGTGAGGTGTCGATGTCCCTCGACAGTGGATGGGACATTGTGGGTGGATGGTGGGGGGGAGGGGGAAGTGTGTTGGTGGGTATTGTGGGGGTGATTATCGTTGGGGTGGGTGGAGGGGGAGTGCGTGGTGGTTGCAGATATTGTGGGGGTGATTGTTGTGGGGGGACGATAGAGGGGTGTGTGGGATGGTGGAGGGTATTGTGGGGGTGATGATGGAGGGGGATATGGGGAGGTGGGGATTGTGGGGGGATGGTGGAGGGGATTGTGCGGGGCGATGGTAGAGGTAGGGGGAGAGACCCTGAAAGTTTTAATGTCGTCGGTCAAATCCTTTCAGAGGAGTAGATGGTGATACATACATCCTTTCTCTCCACTATAAATACATGGTGGTTCATTTGATTTGTAGTAATTTGTGTTGATAATGGATAATTAGTTTCAGGTGCTCTTGTGGTAACTGCCAGGCAATGGCAACAGGTGTTTGATTCACAACTCAAATCGTCCATGTACATGTGCTGGTAGCTGGGTAGAGATGGTGTTGCAGTTTTGAGCGACCGCTGTTTCTTCCACTTAATCGTGGTGATGGCATCCTCTCTCAATCGCAGAAGATAACCACGAGAATTAGACATCTCTGTTGTTTCATAACAGTGCTGTGTAACATGTTCCGAGCACAAAAGCGAACATTTTGTAGGCCTGGATCCACACGTGGGTATTTCAGACAAACCTCGTCCAATTTCTGGCAAACTTAAGGTCTCTCGACCTTTGATGTATCATGAAACCATCTCGGTTTGTATTATTACAAGCACCAAGGACGCGTCGACTCGGCATACTTGTGGAAAATGGAAAATTATTCGCCGTTTGAGTTCAATCATGCCGTGATGTAACCCGGAGACAATACGGACCTGACAATCAACTACCGGGTGTGACGTCACGGCTAATCTGAAGAAGAAGACGATTTCGACTTTTGAAATTTACCTGCTTTATAATTCAGAAATCGGAAAAAGACGTCTCATATCTGTTTTGTAGGATATCGAGGGATACATGAGCCAGGACGGTGGTCTGAGCGTTGGGGTTCCCCTTCAACTTCACCTCTCCCTGAATCTCCAGTTCCTTAACCTCCATTTAAAAAATCTTTTCTCTGTCCCAAAGCTCCAATTTTCATATCTTATATTCCCTTTCTTGCTCTTGTCTGAGATTCTCCAATTCTCTATTCTGCTTTCTTTGGAATTGGTCAAACCTCTACGATACGTCACAATACTTAGCCAACTCTAGAAGCTCAGATTTCTTAAACCCACCAAGTTGTTCCACACTCGGTGCTTCAACAAACTCTTTAACATTAAATGCCATTGTGATCATTTGTGGTTTCACCCGGTTATCTTTTAATCATTTTATTTTCATCATTAGCAATTCGATTTCCTATCGAACGAACCCCAATGTCAGTTTTGGGTTCTTATCTCGAAGAAGAATCCCAAATCTGTTACGATTTCATATCCTGGATGAGAAACCACTTGTTCTTTTATGGGTTCTTATCGAACAAGATCCCAATTTCTCTTCTGGGTTCATATATGGACGAGCCCCCAATTCCTCTTATGAGTTCTGTGTGGACGAGCCCCCAATTCCTGTTACGCATTTCCTCTGAGCACCAACACGAGTGCACCAGTTACCTGGAGGGGTAGCACAGCAGAAAAGCTTTACGGACAATATGTCCTGTCTATTGTTTAACACATGAAACTAGAAGGGCACTCGGAGGAGAGCATACCTCCGCCAGGCTGATTAGTTTACGTTTTGTATCCCACTGATAGGCCGGATCTGGATTCGGAACTGAACTAAAATTTCATCATCTTGTTCTTGTTACCAAACCAACTCATCCACCAAGTTTTGTCCGAATCCGTCCATCATTTTTTGAGATATCGTGCTATATTATCGCTTTTAGCCCTATCACTCAATGGTGAAGAATCACTTAAAAAAAATATTGGATCCGGATCCGGATTCGGATCTTCACCAAAATCAAAACAACTCTTCCTTTTTACATACCCAACCTGCCCACCAAGTTTCGTCCGAATCCGCCCACAACTTTTTGAGATATCGTGATATATATATCCTTTTTCGCCCCCTTGGAGTCGCCCCGTCTGAATCCCCCTCCTTGGAAAATCCTGGCAATGGACCTGCAAAGTGTAACGTGTGTTCTTTGAAATGAAAGATTTTATATGGTGGAAATAAAAATAATCTAACCCCTCTTCTCCATTAATTACGTTTACTCCGAGCATTATCCGTGCGGGTTTTACAGGGAGTGCGATTAGAGTCGGGACCTATAAACGATAGTAACGCAATGACGAATGAAAGTTTCTAAAGGGGGGGAGGGGGAGGGTGTGGTGGGAGATGAAACGATGGACATGGTTATATGGTTATACTGTACATAATACTTGGTGATATAACTTCAGTATCACAGTGAACATGTTGATCATTCCCAAGCCTCATTCTTCAAGAAACTGGATAATACAAGGAGAGAATTGTTTGACCATTTAACTTTGGTGTATGTACAACTGTTGTATATCTACAGAATCATGAGTCCTTCAGGAGCCGAACTAGGCAAAAATTGCAGTGGGAGGGGGAAAACTCTTTGTAATTGTCAGAATCATTATTCACAAAAGATGAATACCAAACTATGGAAAATACACAATTATAACCAACTTGTTTTGTCAAAAAAGACAAAGGGTCAGAAAGTTTACAGCATGTTGGCTGCATAATTGCCTCTGCCGGGGCAATTTGTGAATGTACAAGATATTGCAGTTGTATTCATTGTATTTTGTTTTCCAACCACAATAATAAAAATAAATGTTAGAATTAGTCATCGTTGTTCCACAATGAATTTGCTGTTATTAGTATGCTAACAAGCTTATGTTCTTTATTCTCGTTATTGCGATATTGGTATTCAGTTAAAGCCCTGCTGATGCTTCACGTGCTTGGTCGAGATGACCTTTTCCCTTGCTTGGTGAAGAACAGTTTACATTTTTAGAAATATTAAATATGGTTAATGGTTTACAGAAATGATTTATAATGTTGCCTTACAGGCTCGCTTCTATGCCATCCCATAAGTTTTTCTTTGTTGGACCTTATTTGCAAGCTGTAAAGTATTTATGTAATTTTACCTCCACCACCGAAGGTGGATGGAGGTTATGTTTTTACCACTGTCTGTCTGTTTGTTTGTTACTTGGGGAAAAATATTTTTTTGACAAGTATATTGATCGCCTCCATTTGTTTGTTTGTTGGTTTGTTTGTTTGTTTGTCTGTCCGCTCACCTCCAGCCCAAACCACTCAACCGACCGTTCTGAAATTTTGGAGATTATGGTAAATTTCTTCAACGCGGAACACTGCGATGGTTTCACATTGAAGTTTCGGAATATTTGGTCGACCAAAAAGGTCTACTTAGCCCAAAAGGCCAATTTGGGCCAAATTTTCTAAAATCCTCAAATTTCAACCAATTGACTTGAAATTTGAACAGAATTTCCATATCTGGTCAAAGAATTCAACCATCTATTATTTTTGAGGTTAACATCAGTCAAAATGTCAACTTGGGCCATAAGGTCAACCCAACATACTTAGGCCAAACTTATTAATTGTTCCTAAAATTGTCAATTTTCATCCGATTGACTTGAAATTTGAAGACCATTTGCATATCAGCTTAAAGAATTCAAGCACCAATTATTTTTGAGATCAACATAGGCCAAATTGGGCCAAATTTTCTAAAATCCTCAATTTGCAAAAGATTGACTTAAAATTTGAACAGGATTTACACATCAGGTCAATGAATTCAACCACCAATAAATTTTAAGGTCAAAAGGTCAACACAGGCCTAATTTCTAAAATTGATAGAAACAGCAAAAAACTATATATATATATATATATATATATATATATATATCATTAGATCTCAAAAAGTTGTGGACGAGTTATGACAAAACAAGATGGATGAGTTGGTTAGGTAAAAAGAACAAGCAGATTAAATTTTGGTTTGGATCCAGCCCATCAGTGGGAAACAAAATGTGACAGAAGTATGCGCTCTACCGAGTGCCATTCTACTTTGTAATGTTTTTGTAATGTTTGCCAAGTGTCACTTTGTGAATGATTTTTCATTACTTGGCAAAAAAATAAAAAAATTTTGACAAGTATGTTGATCAACTCCATTTTTGTTTCGGGTCGGCTCGGCTCGGCCTCGGCACGGCACGGCACTGCTCAGCTTGGCTCGGTATGTTTGTTATCTTGCCAAAACGAAGTTTTTGCAAGATATGTTAGTCAGTCTGTATGTTTTTTTATTTTTTATTTTTTTTTGTTTTTTTTTGTTTGTTTGTTTGTTTGTCTGTAATCACGAAAAAAAAATTCTGCAGACCACAGTTTTCATTGGAAATTTTTGTAACTTCACATATCAGAGCCTATGGAGGTCCCTTTCAGGCCATAAAATTTTGAAGGTCAAGGTCAAAGGTCAAGGTCACTTTTTCGCAAATCAGGGTAATCGACAAAACCCTTATTTTTTGAGTAATTTTGATCGGATCGTCTTCAAACTTCATGGAATATAGTTCATGGTCTGGCGCTCAGCTGATTAATTTTTGGTGGCGATTGGCCTTGACCTTCATGTGTTTTTTTTGTTGTTGTTTTTTTTTTTTCTGTAATCACGTATAAATCACTCTCGCAGAGCACAGTTTTCATTGGAAATTTTTGTAAAATCGCATATCAGAGGCTATAGAGGTCCCTTTCAGCGCATAAAATTTTGAAGGTCAAGGTCAAAGGTCAAGGTCACTTTGTCGCAAATCAGGGGAGTCGACGAAACCCTTATTTTTTGAGTAATTTTGATCGGATCGTCTTCAAACTTCATGGGAATATATTTCATGGTCTGGCATTCAGATGATTAATTTTTGGTGGCGATTGGCCTTGACCTTCATGGTTAACGCCTAAGGTCAAACATATTTGACCCAAGGTCAAATTTTGAAATCTTAGATACCATATCGAGTAATACCTCATATGAAAGCGCTTGATAAGTGCTTCCAGATCTGTCAAAAGTTTGACGCTATGACGTCATTTGATGATGTCATGACGAAAAAACGGATTTTTCATGATTGTTTTTTTTTTTTTTTATCTGTAATCACGTATAAAACACTCTGCAGAGCACAGTTATCATTGGAAATTTTTGTAACTTCGCATATCAGAGGCCTATAGAGGTCCCTTCAGCGCATAAAATTTTGAAGGTCAAGGTCAAAGGTCAAGTCACTTTGTCGCAAATCAGGGGAGTCGACGAAACCCTTATTTTTTGAGTAATTTTGATCGGATCGTCTTCAAACTTCATGGGAATATAGTTCATGGTCTGGCATTCAGATGATTAATTTTGGTGGCGATTGGCCTTGACCTTCATGGTTAACGCCTAAGGTCAAACATATTTGACCCCAAGGTCAAATTTTCAAGTTTTAGGAACCATATCGTGAGTACCTCAAATTGAACACCTCGATGAGTGCTTTTCTAGATATATCAAGCTTGAGACATTATGACGTCATTTGGTGACGTTATGAGGCAAACGCATATTTTTCATGGTTACTCTGTAAGAACGATTCTCATCGGAATCTCTCGTAGGCAGATATTCCTCAAGGAGTCGCTCCGTGGATAGCAGCTCTGTTCACCTCAGTGTGACTTAAAGAAGTCACACGTGGTCACCTTTTGGCAAGATACGGATCACCCTACGGGTGACATTGGTTTATTTATTTGTCTGTCCGCTCGCCTCCAGCCCAAACCACTCAACTGATCATTCTGAAATTTTTGGAGATTGTGGTCACCGACCCTGCAATGGTTCCACATTGAAATTTCATAAAATTTGGTCGACCAAAAAGGTCTACTTAGACCAAAAGGCCAATTTGGGCCAAATTTTCTAAAATCCTCAAATTTCAACCAATTGACTTGAAATTTCAACAGAAATTGCATATCCAGTCAAATAATTAAACCACCTATTATTTTAGAGGTTAACATAAGTCAAAAGGTCAACTTGGGCCACAGGGTGAACTCAACATAGGCCAAACTTATTAATTGTTTCTAAAATTGTCAATTTTCATCCGATTGACTTGAAATTTGATGACCATTTGCATATCAGCTTAAGGAATTCAAGCACCAATTATTTTTGAGATCAACATATGCCAAAAGGCCAAATTGGGACAAATTTTCTAAAATCCTCAATTTGCATAAGATTGACTTAAATTTTGAACAGGATTTGCATATCAGGTCAATGGATTCAACCACCAATTAGTTTTAAGATAAAAAGGTCAACACAGGCCTAATTTCTAATATTGATAGATACGGCGAGCAACTGTGTGTTGTGTGTGTGTGTGTGTGTGTGGTGTGTGTGTGTGTGTGTGTGGTGTGTGTTGTGTGTGTGTGTGTGTGTGTGTGTGCGTGCATATATATATAATTATATCTCAAAAAGTTGTGGACAAGTTATGACAAAATAAAGTGTATGAGTTTGTTAGGTGACAAGAACAAGCGGATTAGATTTTGGTTCGGATCCAGCCCATCAGTGTGATACAAAACGTGAGGTATGCGCTGTACTGAGTGCCATTCGACTTTGTAATGTTTTGCCAAGTGTCACTCAGTGGGTCATTTTTCATTTGTTTGTTTGTGAACATAATATCTCAAAAAGTTGTGGATGGATTTCAACGAAATTTTTGCCGTCTGTCTGTCCCATCCTGAAACACGTAAAAGCTCCTCAAAGAGAAGAAAAATTCAAATTAATCAAAACCTATGGGAAATTATAATTTTTTCAATCAGATAAAAAATTTTTTTAACCCAGGCGGTATATGAGATAACAAACCACTGTCTTGATTGCTCCTAAATGTTACGGCTTGTGAAGAAATATGATGATTTTGGAACTTAATATGCTGGTTCCTCCATCTGTTTATGTGTAACATTCCATTGCACCCATCAAAAGACATCATATGGCTGCCGTGTTGCTCCCATGCGAAGCCAAAGACATCTTCAGAGCGGTCATATTCACAATTGCCATGCCCTCCCCATGAGTTTTTCCTTCAGTGCAAAATGACCAATGGGACTGTTAAAAGGATCATCAAATATCGAACGTTTAGAGCCAATATAATAGGCGTCACTGGCCTTGTGAAGGTATAAGCCTCATTCTTCGGGCCTCTGTGAAGTACATTTGGAATCTATCCGAGCTATATAACCACCTAAATGGTGGTTCAACCACAATGGACGCAGGGTACTTTCCATGTGGATGCTAATTGTCCCAAACCCAATCTGTCCTGTAATGGACAATTAATAATGACACGTTTCAGGGCCACTCAAATAACTTTGTGACCAAGTGACTTCATGTGCGTGTTTAATAAGTAAACGGGGAGGGTGGACAAAGGATATAAAGCATTTATTTACACAGTTTATTCACAAAGATGCCTACCCTGGGTATCGGACAAACGGAATCTACTATTGTCTCATGTGTTAATGATGTTCTATCAAAACTACGCAGATAAGAGTTGGGGGGAGGGGGGGGCGTGAGTTTGTGGTTGGGAGGGTGTGAGGGGGATTGAAGTCTTCAGGTTGGAAGGGGGAGGTTGATTTCAGATTCAGCACGTCATCGCTACCAAAAATCATGTGATTGAAATACCAAATCACCATACTGCACTGGTGGTGATGATGTAATGTGAAAATGACAATTAACCACCAGATATCCAAAACTTGTGTAAAGGCTTCTTGAGTTAGTGGGACTCATCATCCCAACTGCAGCAAAGCA
>CM068965.1:59951429-59973850 GCA_035128595.1 Eptatretus atami | reverse complement strand
AACATGAATATAATTCATGCCAACAATTGTGGACTTCAATGAAAAACATTTTGAACAATCACTAGTTGATTGGGATTATTTATTTAAAGTCTGAGTCCATAAATAATGCTTCAGATCCATTTTGAATGCAAACGTCTCTGTCCTGGACCGTTATTCACGCAATGTAAGGTAATGATCAAGGTGACAACATATCATTTAATATTGATGTTTGTGTTTTGTGTTTTTTCTCTGCAGCAACGGAGGCACATCAGACTACCTAACCCTAAATCAATTAGTCCGCTTCCTTAATGAAGTAAGCCTTTTGTTGGTGTGGCTTGCTTTGCTTTCCTTTCAATGTGGTTGTTTTTGGGGTTCTCTTTTTTTTTTCTGCTTCCTGCCAACTAGTTTCATTGGAGATGTCGGTCTTTTGCCTGTTACCGGATTTCAGTAACGAGAAACACTCGTTCACTATGGGAACGGCAACTTTAAGTTTAGAGTGGCCATCCTAACTTAGTAGAACATTCCTATGTACACCCAGAATACAACCAACACTTTCAAACTTGTTCTGTGTAGCGGTTTAGGAGTGCATACAACGCAGGGCATGTACGTAAATTGGCCGGGTAGTTTTCGATACTATCAGGTTTTCGTACAGAGATACTATTGTGTCTGTAAACCGCAGGGAGTTGTAATGCAGTCTCCCACCGATGGCAGCGCTACACGATACACATTTACACAGAGAACTTCGTCATTCCCCCACCCTCTCGTCTATTATTTTTTTTTTAATGCCTAAACCTTCCTGGACACACCCCAAGTACAACCACCAACTTTCAACTCATTCCGTTCAGCAGTTTCGGAGCGCATATAGGTCACACACACCAAATTATATATCGTATGATGCCTGTCCAGGTTCGTCCTGAGTATACCAAGACAGGACACCCCATGTGCCTATTTCATTTCTTCTTCATCATGTCTGACAATGACCAATTTGTTTTTGGCTTTACCTCCCTTCTGTCAAAGCTTCACTCGTACTTTGCCACTCGAAGTAACAGTTTTCCAACACATGTTGTTCTGATCTTGTTCACCATGATGTGAAAGAAATAAGATTCGTATTTCCACTTGGCCTGCTTTATATATGTACGCATTATATTGCAGCCCTAAACACTATATGAAGGTTTGTTATTGGGTTGCTCAAAACTCCTACAAATTTACACCTTTCCGACATGTCTGTATCACCTGGCTGAGCGTCTGCTCAGTGCTTTGCTTGCTTGCATTCTACTTGGAGGGTGTGTGGGGACTGGGGAGCAGTGAAGTGGTGAACGAGGTCACAATACATGCTCAAAAAGATTTATTATTTCAAGCTTTGTAATCTTTCATGTATTGAATTGTTAATTGCATTTACATGTGCTTGTAGCCTCAATATAGCAATCTCAACTCTGAATTCATTTCTCAAGAAGCACGAGTCACTGAGGATCTTCCATTATATCATTGTTTGTCACAAACAATTATATCTCTGTCAAGATGAACATTCTTTCTGAAAATGTGATATTGTGTTTCAAGTGCTACTTTCCCCTTTTGTAGATTGAGGCCAAAATAACTCTGCAATTAATTAAATGTTCTTATTTTAAAATATCCAAAAACAATACAAACAACCATTGAAAACTAGGCCATTGGCTAGTACAAGTTACCATGAATATTTTTTCTTGCACAGGGCCCTGATAAACCTAATAGTCCAGGAGCAAAGTTTGGAAAGCCCTCTCGTTAAGGAGTTGACTCAACCTGTACTACATCTCAGGTCTGAGTACATAGAGTGGTAGAACTCACATCCAGGAGCAAAGTTCTGAAAGCCCTCTAGTTAAAGAGTAAACTCAACCCGTACTGCATCTCAGGTTTGAGTACATAGGGTGGTAGAACTCACCTATTGGAACACCTCAAGGTAGTATGTGGTATCAAATTGTGGTATCAGTTTTGAGTAAAATCCACTTTTTAACTCTAAATTTCCTGTAATTTATACTGCTTATATACTTCAGGCAGTCTCAGTCACCAAATGTTTGACTTTGGGTTTTTCCGTTAATTTACATTAAAAATACAATGAGAAAGCATCTGAAAATGCAAAGCCCGTCTGCTTTATATTCGGACTTCTTCTTTTTCCTTATGCTGAACGGTATATTTGACTTTTGACCAAATTATTAATTTGTCTTTTCCATATTCTCATAATAAAGCTTTGTTGAAAAGTTGAAAACGAAAGCTCAAGTTGTAAAAAAAACTTATGGCATGGACAAACACACACACACACACACACACACACACACACACACACACACACACACACACAATTGATTGCAAGCGAGAGGGGGAGGAGAGCGGGGGCTAATTAGAAAAATACAATTTGTGCATACAATGTTTTAAAAATTATTTATGTACGTTCGTATTTAAACTATTGAATAACGAGAGAGTTCGTAGAACGCAGTCTTGAGAAAAATTACATGGGAAGGGACTTTTAAACTCGTGTTTTTGGGGTTTCCGAGCACAATCTATGTCTTCCATCATTTAATTGTGAGTGACCTATGTACATCAGAAGACCATCCTGGGATTTGCCAGGGAGTTCAGTGACAGAACCGAGGCAGCTTGTGAGGATTTTTTTGTTCAGTCTGTACACAACAAACAAGAAATCTGGTGACAAAGTTAATGATGTAAGGTATTGGCTTTTTGTCAGAAAGGGCAGAAAAACGAGTCTCCTTCCAACACAAGATAACCTCATTCAACACGAGAAGAGAGAGAACTATCAGTCAGCTATATGGAGAAGGGCACTGGATGGCAAGTGAGACATGTCAACTGGAAATGGATGGGAATTGCAAAAGGGCACCCCATCCTGCAGACAGTGATGATGATGAAAGATCCAGCACCTCGAGGTCAACAAGCAGACCACAGCTGCTCGCATCAAAGACCTTTCATGTACAGAAGCCGGCTCTTGCATGGCTTCTGCAGACTGCATGAACACATACACCCTGGTCCATCATGCAACTGAGTATGACAACATAGAGGAGGATCACACTGAAGATAAGTCATAACAATCATATGGCAGCTTTGGCTGCCAAGTAGCTATCATTTTCTTGGAGCACAGCTGTGCCACTGATGTTGTGCCCCTCTACCAGTACACTGGTACTCATTTCACCAACGTCAGAAGGATGACAGGCTGAGTCAACCCCAACTGGTGTAAATTCAGCAGAAAACGAGGCTCGAACTCAGGACCCGAGGATTCAAAGCCAGCCACCCTAACCACTAAGCTAACACCAGGCTGAATCTTACATTAAAGGGCCTCATCACCACTTAAATGTTTACCTGCAGGTATGATTACATTACATGACATTACATTTTTGGGGGGTGATGCCCCTTTGCCATCCTCTGAATCCGCCATTGTGCTGTAAACACACGATCGCTAGACATGAGCTTTTGAAGATGCTTCATAAGAAAGTCAGTTTGTCTAATCAATACTTGAAAGTGTTACAAGTATGTTTACATTGACACATGTATGCTGCACACGTATATTTTCAAAAGTGATTTTTGTTTCAACTAGCTAAGTAACTACTATTGACATACAGTGGCAGATGTAGTGCAGCTGAATGGGTTGTTTGGAAAGCACAAATCATGAAATAAAAGTGGCACATTGACCCAAATATTAGAATCGATTATTTTTTGTGTGTTTGGCCGTTTATCCAAAAAAGGAGGGACACGCCCCCCTTTTCACCCTATGGGTTTGTCAGTATAGATGTAAAAAAAACAAAAAACTTTGGCTTATTGAATGAGCCTTTCTGAGAAATAAAAATCCATCAATTCGTCGAGTTAAATGGAAAATGGACAAATTAATCACTTTGTGTCTCATAACTAATAATTTTTATGACACTTTAGACAACAATAGCATACTATATGATTTTGCACTTTAACGCAAAACTGATACTACAATTTGAGACCACATTAACCATGTATTGATGTTCTCGAGGGACCCTACTACCACCCTATGGGGTCATACCTGAGATGTAGTTTGGGTTGAGCAAACTCATTTTTACCCGGTCCTTGCTCCTGGACGATAACTGCAGGTTAACTTTATGTTGCATGATTATTGGATAGTTCTTGAACAAACTGATCATTTTTATAAAACAAAAAGATGTTTCCTATTGGAATGAAGAGAATGTGCTGTCATGATGCAGAGTAGCTACAGTGCCTTCAGAAAGTATTCACACCCCTCGACTTTGTCCCATTTTGTTGTGTTACAGCCTGAATTTAAAATGGATTGAATTTAAATTTTTTGTCACTGATCTACACAAGATATCCAAAAATGACAAAAAGAAAACGTTTTTATAATTTTTTACAAATTGATTAAAAATGAAAATGTGAAATGTTTTGCGTCAATAAGTATTCAACCCCTTTGCTGCTATTACACTCCAAATTGAGCTCAGGTGCATCCACTTTCCTTTGATCATCCTTGAGATGTCTCTACAACTTGATTGGAGTCTATCTGTGGCCAACTCAATTAATGGGACGTGATATAGAAAGAAACACACCTTTCTATATAAAGTCCCACAGTTAATAGTGCATGTCAGAGTTAGAAACTCCACCATGAAGTCCAAGGAACTCTCCGTAGAACTCCGAGATAGAATTGTGAGGAGGCATAGATCTGAGAGTTGAATATAACATGGTGGTATAAAACAATTTCTAGAGTTGAAAGTTCCCAAGAGCACAGTGAGCTCCGTCATTAGGAAATGGAAAGAATATCGAACTACCCAGACTCTTCCTAGAGCTGGCCGTCTGACGAAACTGAGCAACTGGGCAAGAAGGACCTTGGTCAGGGAGGTGACCGAGAACCCAATGACCATTCTGACATAAGTACAGAGTTCCTTGGATAAGATGGGAGAACCTACCGGAAGGACAACAATCTCTGCAGCACTTCACAAATCTAGGCTTCATGGGAGAGTGGCCACATGGAAGCCATTCCTGAGAAAAAAGCACATGACCACATACCTGGAGTTTGTGAAAAGGCACGTGAAAGACTCTGAGAGCACGAGGTAAAATATTCTTTGGTCTGATGAGACGAAAATTGAACTCTTTGGCATGAATGCAAAGCGCTGCATCTGGCAGAAACCAAGCACTGCTCATCACCGATCTAACATCATCGCTACAGTGAAGCATGGTGGTCACAGCATCATGCAATGGGGATGCTTTTCAGTGGCAGGGACTGGGAGACTTGTAAGGATAGAGGGACAATGAATGGAGCCAAATACATCAAATCCTTGAGGAGAACCTGCTTCAGAGTGCAAAAACCATAGACTGCGGCGAAGATTTACGTTCCAACAGGACAATGACCCCAAGCACACAGCCAAAGAACACTGGAATGGCTTCAGAACAAGAAGTGAAAGTCCTTGATGGTCCAGTCCAAAGCCCAGACTTGAATTCCACTGAGAATCTTTGGAAAGACTTAAAAATCGCAGTTCACTGATGTTCCCCATCCAACTTGACAGAGCTTGAGCAAATCTGCAAGGAGGAATGGGAGAAATTCCCCAAATCCAGATGTGCAAAGCTGAAACAGATGTACCCAATAAGACTCGAAGCTGTAATCACTGCCAAAGGTGCTTCTACAATGTATTGACTCAGGGTGTTGAATACTTATTAAATTAGACATTTCTGTATTTCATTTTCAATCGATTTGTAAAAATTTCTAAAAACCAGTTTTCACTTTGTCATTATGGCGTATTCTATGTTGATCGGTGACAAAAAATTTAAATTTAATCCATTTTAAATTCAGGCTGTAACAACAAAATGTGACAAAAGTCGAGGGGTGTGAGTACTTTTTGAAGGCACTGTACGTACCAGTTTGTTAACTCCTCACCCTACAACCGTTTTCTTCATCCACCCCTCCCAAAAATAACATGAAAACACCCTGATGATGTCTCTGTGCCTGCCCAACTGTTGTCTCTGTTCCAACCCAACTCTTCGTCCCTTCCCCTCCCCATCAATGAAATGAAGTAGATAAACTGATAGATTTAATTAATATGGTGTTGAGAAAGCACAGGCATGATGGGCCAAATGACCTCCTCCTGTGTCCAAGTTCTTTGTATGTCTTTGTATAATAATGGGCTCAATCGGTCGACATATTTTCGTCTGAAAGAAAGAAAAAAACATTTTTATATTAACATTCAAAAACTTATGTCTACTTATGACGATCTCACACAGTTAAATCTCACACGTATTAATCAATTCACCTCCACGTCTCCTCCTCCATCTCACCTTGCTCTCATTCTTTCCCTCGTCCATTATCTCTTCCTTGAGCCTGCTGTTGGTATTTCCCTGCTTTCCACTGTTCTAGCTGTTCTTTCTGCTTCAGCTCTTATATGAGCCTCGACTTTATATACGAAAAAAAAATGTCGCCCATGTAAACTCAGTATTTATTATAAATGCAATACCTCCATACTCGGTCGACCATCCCCCCTTGTAATTAAATGATAATTTCCGCATGATTAAGCTTGCTCCTTTTCTCCTCTTCCTTTTTCTACATTGTTCGTGGGTCATTTCTTCAAAATGTTCCTTTGAAATTTTTTTGATGAAATTTGGTTGGAGAGCCATCTTTAACCCATTTTTAGTGTTGATCTAACGTGTGAACACTCTCAAGCGACAATAGAACAATCACATTGTAATGGTGCATCGTGTGACGATATCAAACAGTTCCAAGTTGCAGTGACACCATCATGAGGGCATATCAAACAGTTCGTTGTGGGTCGAGTTTTTCAGATCGCAAAAGTGTTGCAAAAACTGTAGATTACAACATCGGTAAATGCATGTCCGAGAAATGGTTGAGGACGTGTTCGACACCGGGGTTTTTCTTAACACCTAAAATGGCCGCCAGTCAGACATCTTTGGTCGCATCATGAAACAAAATGATGTGCATGTGTACACCATCATGTGTTGTCTTTGTGCTAAGTACGAATATAATCGGTCCATACTTGTCCGAGATATGGTTGCGGACGCATGCACGCACGGACATGAGAATTGAGACCAAATCCATAAGCCCACGTTTCAGACTAAGTCCAACGGGGGCTAATAAGTGGGAGACATATTGTTGTGGGCCGGGGGTCAGTGGCGAGAACGCCCGCTAGGTGAGGAAGTTTACGCCGTCTCCACCAGACTCCCCGGAATTATAAGCCGTCGCTCCGGATAACTCCGAAGCCGGCGGGTCGATTAATCGACCGTGAAACGCCAATATCTCGACCGCGTGGCATAGGGTTAATTGTCTAGATCCCAATATACCTAAATAACCACGTAGTCTTGGCTACCGGGGATTCACGCCCTCGGCACGTCTTTCTCAAACCGGGTCTTTCTACCGACTGCGGTAGAGTTCCAACTAGCGACTACCAACCCCGGCTCGGTTGCAGCCAAGCGGAAACTGCCAAAGCCGTGCCGGCTAGGATTAACGGATTATCGGGGATGAAACCCCGTATAAACTCAGACCCGGACCATGCTGGACCAATACAATAAGGGACAGAAACGAGCTGGGAACATTTCTAATCATTTATTTACAATAAATTATAAGACAGAAGAGGCGAGACTTATCGCGAATATGCAATGCAGTATTTACAATGATGAAATAAACACTTAAACAGTTCTACTTATAGACGGGCCCACACGCAGACACACACACAAATGAAAAGAAAACCCAGAGTTTCTATTGGACCCTCCAGCCGATGAGAGACGAGCTGGGGGTCAGAGTTCGGATGGGCACCTGTGGGTCGATCGAAAAGCGTCCAGCCGCACGTGTGGGACTCGTGGCTCGTGGCGGCCCGCGTGGCGAATAGTCGGGTTCACAAAACAGGCCAGAACTCCCGCAACAGCCACCGCGAACAAACTGCAGCTGACTCAGCCTCCGTGAACAAACTGCAGCTGACTCCGGCTCCGTGAACAAACTGCCTTGACTCCGACTCCGTGAACAAACTGCCTCTGACTCCGGCTCCGGGAACAAACTACCTCTGACTCCGGCTCCGTGAACAAACTACCTCTGACTCCGGCTCCGTGAACAAACTGCAGCTGACTCAGCCACCCGAACAAACTGCAGCTGACTCCGGCTCCGTGAACTAACTGCCTCAAAACCCGACTAGCCACCGTCAAAATTCTTTCTAACCCACACGAACTCTCGTCCACACACCTCCTCTTGCACAGAGCGTCTCAGAGATATATCTCCTCCCACATGGGGAGGGGCCTTGGCGAGAGTCATCTCGCTGTCCATCCCTCATTGGCCTACGGCCGCACCCTACCGGGGCGAGCCTGGCCCCTGTTTGGAGACCCCATATTCTCCACGTGGCTCCGCTCTCGAAGAGTAACAGTATCCATGTTGCGTTAGTGCAAAGTTAAAACGTTTGTGAAGGAGCGTTGGTGGGAGCGGCAAGGAACGGCAGCAAGACCCTGCCCTGGCAAGTCAGAGTGCTTGTAGACAGCGGGTGGTAGTGGATCGTGATGGGGAGTGGATCATGCAGATTGGATGGTTATTTCGATGGCTTGTTGGATATAATAACCTAACTAAAGACGTCACAACGCCAACATTTAATCCTCCCGCTAAAGGCCCAGTCACACCTTGACGTTTTAGCCAACGTATGCCGATTTTTGAAAAATTTGTCTAAAACGCTGGCACACGTTGAATACGTTATGGGTAAGTTTTTGTAACATTGAGAGCACGCTGGAAAACACTGCCATACGTCGTTGCACGCTGGCTTTAAACGTTGTACTTTTCGGTGTCTCAAATTTTGCATGCTTGAAATTTCACGACGTATGCCGGCGTATGACTCACACGTTCCACTACGCTGGCCATAAGTTGTAGGCACGTTATGCGATCGTTGACAGACGTCAACACATGTTACTTGTAAGTTAATCATAAGTTGAGACACGCCGAGGTAATGTTTAGCGTACCCGAAACTATTCCAGCCTATGAGTAACGTGTTGTAGGCACGTTACGCGATCGTTGACACACGTCGACACACGTTACTTTTAAGTTACTCATAGGCTGAAAGACATCGGTATATAATGCTTAGCGTGCCTGAAACTTATTTATAACCTATCAGTGACATGTTGCTAACACGCTACGCGATCGTTGACACACTTTGAACATCCTTGCTTGAAAGTTACTTATACGTCGAATCATGCCGAGTTATTGTTTAGGGCAAAAGAGGCTTTTATCTAACCTATGAGTGACGTGCTTTGCACCTGTGTGTAACGCACCTCTGCCGCATACTGGCGTATGTAGACGTATTTGACGTTTACCGGACGACTACAGAACTTAACGAACGAGTTCCCAAACTACAGATACCAGATAATGATGTAATGGCAGCGATTAGGGAATTGGTAAATAAAAAGGGTTTCACAGGAGGAACCCGTCAGTGTTGCAGACTACATCGCGAGTACATGTCCATGACATTACGAGAGATGGAGTATCCGGCAACGATGACACTACAATATCTACCTGTCCTCCAACATCAGCATACCCTCATCGATTTGGCACTGCACCAGTTGCGTGCCAATAGAACCGAGAGAAGAAGACGTGAACGGAGGAGAAGGTACTGGTGACACCATGGATCGGGATTTGATTTGCACCGATAAGACACCAGTTGATTTGCACCGATAAGAACACGTTAAGTGTAAACAATTGTGATTGTTTGGCGCAAGCGTCTATTTTCAATAGTGGAGTTTGAGCGATTTAGCACGTTCAATAGAAACGCTTCAAATTTCCGAGCGCTAGCGTCAAAAAACAAAGCGAGTGACAGCAATTTAAATCGTTCATTGTAAACAATTAAAATAGTTGAGTGGCACCGTTTAAAAGTCGTTGAGTGTAAAAAAAAATCCAATTGTTGAGCGCAAGCGTCTACTTTCATATAGTGGAGTTGCAGCCATTTAAATCTTTGAGTGGCAGCCTATGAATAGCAAACCCACGTCACCGTCGAAGATAAACTGCCGCACGATATGGATAAGTTAGGCTATCGTTGGGCATAGGTTGTGAACGCCGGCTACACGATAATTATTCGTTGGTATACCGTATCTCTAAGGTATCGAAGCGCTCTATGTACATTATTCGTACCTTGAGCATTTGTCCAACTCGTTATGAATACACCTAAAACGTAAAAACAAGCCATAGCTCATTGTTGAAAAAACCCAAAAAAATTAGCGCGAAGAACTTCGAACAATGTGCAAAGATGTCTCCTACCCGTGACACGCGGACGCAAGGAGGATCCATCATCACCCACACCCTCCCCATCACACTCACCTACTACTGCCAACATGAACAAACTACTACTAATACTGATACTGATACTGTTACTGCTGACATGGATATAGACTCAAAAAGGAGTCGAAAACACTGATGGGTTCCCCTTGTGAAGACCATTTTATATACCAATCCCAAAACGCTGGAACACGTCATTATATGGCAGTTGTAAGTTAGAAACACGTTCATTTAGTTTTTTTGTCGACCGGAAGACGTCAATGGAATACGTCTACATACGTCAATGTGCGTTGGGACTACGTAAAGAATTGGTTCAAAGCACGTCAAACATAAGTTAGAAATAAGTTTCGCGTAAAAAAGACATTACCGCGACGTGTTTCGACTTGTGAGTAGCTTACAAGTAGCCTTTGTCGACGTGTGTACAACTTATTCCCATCGCATGCGGAACGTGTGTCATACGCAAGTACGTCGTAAAATTTTGAACATGTTTAAAATTACTTGACGTATCCCACTTACTACGACGTATGATAGCGTACTTTAGCGTTCTATTCACGTATACCAACTTACCCATACCGTATTCGACGTGCGCCAGCGTTTTAGACACATTTTTCTTAGGTCGGCATACGCTGGCAAGATCGCCAAGGTGTGACTGCGATGTGACACTTCCATTTCTGCGCGCGGTTATGATTTGAATCGTTGTGCGTCAGCCTTTTAATAGGCTACGTCACGTCATCGTCGGCGATACGTGCAGCGCGCTATGCATAAGTTAGACTATCGTTGGGCATAGGTTGTGTAGGCCGACAACAGGTTCAGCATTCATTGGTATAGTTAGCTATAACACAACGAAACGTTCTGTGTCCGTTACTAATACGTTATACATAAGACCAAGTCATTATGAATACGTCCGAATCTTTAAAAAAAACATCAAAGTTCAACGTAAGCCAGCGTTTACATACATTTTAATACGTTGTCATCGCTGGCTAAAACGTCAAGGTGTGACTGGGCCTTAAACAAAAGGACGGGGTCCTGACTACACACGTACTTACCGGCATAACTAACTTTGGGACATGAATGTTGAGTGCGCATGGTTTCCAGATTCGTAACAATATTATCAGTGGGCTAAACTTTTTGCTTTTTGCAATTGTTTATTTCGCTGTGCAGCTTGATGAAAGATATTGACATTAAATAACATGGCAGAGATATTGAGGCCTACTTGAACTAAATTAGCTCAATGCCATTGCCAGCACATTGACAATGATTTACTGTCTCTGGCTTCACATGCACCTTAATTTTGTTTATTCACAAGATCGAAGTTAATTGAACAGCAAAGGTGACAGAGGGTGAAAGGCAACATGCAAATAATAGACAGTGGGGCCACAGTCTGACACAGAAAGCGAGAGCTTGAACAAACAGCAAAAAGGAGAGAAAGGGAGGAAACAGCAAGGTGCAAGTAAGAGGGTTGGGTGAAATGGGGTTAATGAGGGTATAGAAAAAGATCACGGGGAGCAACGGAAAATGACATGATGTGGAGGTGCACCATCTGCTTTAAGCCCTGGAGGGGAACAATGTGATGGATTTTGAACACGGTCACAAGCTGGAGTTTCAGCACAATCCCAGATGTCCGATCAGATTTCTCGGTGAGAAAGACACTGTTACTCCAATAACCTCAAACACCTTCTCGCTATGATTCGGTTGAAAATTTGAGCCGAGAAATTGAGTCCTTGCATTCGTGATCACGAATTTACTTAACGCAAATTCAACCTTGCACCGTGGATGGTAAAACAGGTATGGATATATTTTAAGCCCTTCACTCCAATGTAGGAGGTAATAAAAGAAAAAAAAATCAGTCTCTGCACAGAGAAGTATGGACATTGACACATAAAAGACCGGTGGACAACATGAGGCTAACATTGGGAGTCCTTTCGGGTATTACCTCCGCCACCGATTGTTTTCACCTCCGGATTGTTTTCACCCCTGTTTGTTTGTTACTTGGCAAAAAAAAAATTTTGCCAAGTATTTTGGTCTGTAGTGTTTGTCTGTCTGTGTGTCAGTCTGTTTGTCACACGTTATTTTTTGTCCACAGTTTTGAAGCAATCGTTCTGAATTTTTTGTGTGTATGTAGGTGACCAACCAAGGACAGCACCACACCATTTTGGTGAAGATCCGAATCCAGATACTGGAATTTTAAAAGTGATTCTTCACCATTGAGAGATTGGGCCCAAAACGATATATAGCACGATATCTCAAAAAGTTGTGGACGGATTCGGATGAAGCTTGATGGACTGGTTGGGTGTGTGACGAAGAAGAATTGTTTTGATTTTGGTGGAGATCCAAACTGTTGTCTCTGGTTGCACCGTAACAATATCAAGTCAGTTATTGGTAATCTGAATCCGGATACGAGAAATTTTTTTAATTAAGTGATTCTTTACCATTGAGAGATAGGGCCAAAAACGAAATATAGCATGATCTCTCAAAAAGTTGTGAACGGATTATGACATATTTGGTGGATTAGTTGGGTAGGTGATAAGAACAAGCAGATTAGATTTTGGTTCAGCTCCGGATGCAGATTCAGCCTATCCGTGGGATATAAAACATAAAATGTTCAGCCTTGCAGAGGAATGTGCTCTACTCAATGCCGTTCTAGTTTACATTACTGTATTAATGATGTGCAGTTTGTGGGTCTCTGAATAAGTGCTTAGCTGGCAGAGAGGACAACACGGAGGAGCAAAATGCAGCTCGTTTCTTCTAGTGAAATTTACCATCGTGTTCCTTGCCTGTGATACTTCACTTTCAGCATGCAGAAACAGATTCACTCTCTTTAAAGCTGCAACATGAGAGACCTCGTGCATGGCACACAGTCTTTCCCAGACTCTCATTCTAGCACATTTGCTCATCCCACCTGTATCTTTAAATGGTTGAATGCAGTTGTCTCCAGACCAATATTCTCATCCTCTGTTCCAGCTCGGCTACAACACGCTTCAGCTTTGGCTTTGGCCCCAACCCACTCCAACCCACTGTCTGTGTTGCTACACAGGATTAAATAGCTACTCTGCTTACTTCGGCCACCCCTGCCAACGCTAGCGAATCCGAGGTCCAACCTGGCTCCAAGAGTGTGATTCTTTTGTTCTCCAGCAGTTTGCAGAATTTTCTGCACCATTCCACAACTCTTTGCCTGCACCTATCTTGTGGCCATTGTCTTACCCCCCCCCCCCCCCCAAAAAAAAATTAGTGTGTGGATTTCTCATTCCCTCCATTAAGACTTTGTGAAATGGTGAAACGTCCGTACACAACTGTCACACCTCCATTGAGTTGTAAATGACTAGTTCCGATGACAGGAATGTTTGCCCAGCTGCCTCAAAACGATGAAAGGCGTTTTCAAGGGTTAAGTCTTAAGTTCCTTCCCTTAAATGCACAGTGAGATATGAATAATAGAAAACAAGGATGAGATCTTTAAAATGATTAAAAAAAACATATGATGATGTCATCCATAAAAAGGTAGGAAGCAAATTTGAAAGACTAAATTCTATATACCTCGACACGTAGCATCAACAAATCATACAACACTCGTTAATACGTATCGCTCTCACTTGTAACGATACCCAGCATGCCTTTTGGTCATATAAATGTTCTTCTTAACAAGAATATATTACACACACTCATTATTAAATTTCAAAGTACTGTATTTTCAAACTGATATTTGAATTAAACTAGCAAGTTGCCCGTGCTCACACGTGATTCTAAACCGGGTAGGGATGGGGGCGGCAAAAATTCAAATGGCGTCTTCTGTCATCCAGCCGGCAAGCTGGGAGCAACAATTCCCATTAATTGCCACATCTGATGCAATTTAAATGCTCTAATGGCGACGAGGCGCTCCATCGATACTGTATATAGCTTTTTAATGCCTAGGGTCCGTAATAAAAAAATTGGTGTTGGTGTCAAAGCCAGTGACCAATCACAAATTAATAGTAGGGTGGCCTTATTCAGTCCCCCCCCCCCCCCCCGCCCCCGCGCTGATTGGACTGACTGGGCGGAGCTTTCATGGAGAATTTTCCTCCAATCAACAGTGATTATCTGTGGCTTTGTTGCCACTTCATTGGAGGAAAGTATTCAGCTCATTCACTCAGGGCAGTCAGCCTGGTGTCATATAATCAATGAGAGATGCAAAACGATGTGGATCATACTTTATAGATACTACAAGTAGATTAAATTGTCTCACGAAAGAAGACACAATGAAGTATGGCGGTTTTAATTTGGTTATTGGTCAATTTATTCAGTTTATGGTTTGGGGAATTAGGAGCATCATCATTTTTAGTGAGGAAATGGGGAAAGTTTTTATTTATTTTTATCCCCCCCCTCCCCTCCTCCTCTGAGACTGTTAATAAAAGCCCTGTTTGTACAAATAAGAGGCTGTTATTGGTTTTCAGGAGTAGCTTCCAAAATATTTGAATCCTTTTTATCTCAGTATCAGAGGGACCCACGCCTCAATGAGATCCTCTTCCCGATGTACGACTGCAGATGGGCACAGCAGCTGATCAACACGTATGAGCCTAATGAAGACTTCACAAAAAACGGTACCTTTTTATTTTTTTTGGCATCTACTTATCGTCGTGACATCACTCAAAATTAACTCAGGATGGTGTACATCACTCATTTCTTCAGTGCAATCACACCATTTAGCATTGAACTCTTTTTCCGACAAGTTCCACTTTGTGCCGCATTCAAGTAGAATGTCAGCCTTGCTCTCCTGCTTGATTCTTATACTTTTTGGATCATCATCGTTTTCCAATATATTTCGCATTAGGCCTTTTATTGCAAGCACTTGTGTCATCATGTTCGAGCATTATTCTCAACCCTGTCATGTTTTGATTTGATTAAGAGCGATTTACTGTGTTTTATAAATGCAGGTAAAGCAATCTATCAATAATTATGTTCACTAGGCTACAACTCAATAACATTGGATTATGTTCAGATTAAATACAGAATGGAAAATGTCCCCTCGCTTGTAGTAGCTTGCTTCTAATGGCCTCAAGTTACACTTTGCATGGGAACACTGAGAGTGATGATCAAATGAACTCCATTATTTGAGTTTTTATGAAATCTTGCACAAGTTATGCCTCGTTAAGGGTTTTTATTACAGCATGACAGGAAGTCAAATTTTCTCATCTGGCTTGATGCAAAATCAAGTTATAACTAGAACAGCACTCGGTAGAGCACATACTTCCGCCAGACTGAGCGGTTTACATTTTGTATCCCACTGATAGGCCTGAATCGAGACCTGAACCAAAATCTAATTGGCTTGTTATTGTCACATACCCAACTCATCCAACAAGTTTCATCCGAATCCGTTCACAACGTTTTGAAATATCATGCCATATATATTGTTACGGGTTCGAGGATCGCCACGAGGGGAAGTACTGGAGTTCCTGCCAAACTCCTGGTCCTGAGGCCACCAGTCACAGATAACTCCACAGCCTGGTGGGTTGTTAAGCAACCACGAACGCTGATTGGTACTGCCGATCATGGCAGGGTGTCACTACTTCACGTGAATACCTTACCTTTTGATGGCCGCACCAAGCGCGTTTCGTGCCCTCAATGCACACCCAGATTACTACTGAGTGATATGAGTGTGCGCTGGCTAACAAAAACAAACCACGCGGGGTAGAACCTCCTGGCTAAACTACATGCGAACTATGCTGGACTAATGGAGGAAAAGACATGACAAACTGGGTACATTCACAAGAATAAGCAAGTTTATTTACAGCAAGGGTGAGGAATGGTATGTGGACAATAAGCAATGGGATTAATACAAAATATCTATACAGCAGGGAAAGCAAGGATTGGTGAGGTGCAGCAAAAGAAAAGCAATTATTTACAAACACAAAGGACACAGTGCAGAGTTAATCCAATCCTAATCTTATGCAATCTTAATTATACTAACAAAACAGGTGCCATCAGAATCACTCCCGGAGGAAATTAGAAAGTCGAGAGAGAGAGAGAGAGAGAGAGAGAGAGAGAGAGAGAGAGAGAGAGAGAGAGAGAGAGAGAGTATGAAGCATTGGCAACCTTTTGATGAACAAGCGACATCAATGGACCAATGCAAACCCAGTCACTGAGGATGGGAGACAAAACTGAGGGTGTCTATGGTCAGAGGGAGGCACAGTGAGGGGTGCGTTGATATGCAGATGAAGTGCAGAAAGGAAGGTGGAAAGACGTGGATCAAGGGGGGTTGGAAACAAAGCAAGGAACGTGTGAGAAGATAGTCCGAAAGTGAAGTATAAAGAAGTCTGTACATGTAAATATGAAGGTTGTCTAAACTGTGCCCGGTCTGGCATCTGGCTTTCCCACTTGTTCCACACTCCGCTCTGTGGGCTCTATTCCACTCGCTCCGTTGTTCACCGCACTGTGACCCCAAGAACATGCAGCCAGAGAACCAAGCCGAGCTGAGCCAGACAACCGAGAGCTACCTCATGTGCGGGATGCACAGCCCTTTATACTCTTCTGGTGGGGGTGGTGCTTGAGAGAGAATCAGGCAGAGCTATGGGCATTTCCCAGCACCCTCAGTGGTGTATAGATGATTACCCCGGTGCTAGCTCCGCCCCATGCGAGGATTCTGCAGTGGAAATGGCCTCACTCGCCCTGAACTCTTCATGTAATTGAGCAGAGCACGAGGGCTATCCGTACAATGTCGAACAGTCTCTCGCGCATGTTCACGCCCCAAGATAGATGCTAGAACGTCCAGACACGAGTATCTGCAACATTGAGGTTTATGTCTAGTGAAGTCTGATGTGAAATATTTGTTGGATAATGGCACATGATTTAAATGGGAAATTGTGCACATATACAAATGACTCACCCCTGTTGCTATGTTCCTTGGTGTGCAAGCATGCGTGAAGGATGGTCATACACAGCAAAGCAAAATAATGTAAAGAATGAAAGATGGGTAAAGAATGGAACGAAAAACACGACCTAAGGCCCACGCAATGCATATTGTCCCATAAACCCACAACACATAAGGGAAGGGCTATCTAAAATGAATGCTAATTAAATAACTGTGTAAGGACCCACTATATGTTGTATGCCATTGCCTTGGGGGAGTTCTGGTTTCGCAGAACTGTATCAATATCAAATTTCTTGTATCCAGATCCATATCTTTTTCGTCTTTTTTTGCGTTCGGATCCGGATCACAAAATTTCATCCGAATCCGTCCATAACTTTTTGAGATATCAAGCGGTACAGTATATCATTTTTGACCCTATCTCTCAATGGTGAAGAATAAGTTTAAAAATTATATAATTCGGAATTGCATCTTCACTAAAATCTAATCAATTCGTCCTTGTCACACACCCAACCTATCCACCAAGTTTCGTCCAAATCTGTCCACAACTTTTTGAGATATCCTGTTCACAAACAGACAAACAAACAAAAAAGATGTTGTGCATAGCACGACACTTGCAAAATCCATGAAACAAATTTGACCTTAAAAATAATTGGTGGTTTAATTCAATGACCAAATATGCAAATCGCCTTCAAATTTCAGGTCAATCGGATGAAAATTGACAATTTTAGAAATTCGGCCTGTGTCAAATTTTTGGCATATGTTGACCTCAAAAATACTTGTTTGTTGAATTTAGTGACCTGATATGCATACATCCATCCATTGGAACCATACTCTGCACAAAGCATTGGTGTTACTGAAGCAGTCTCCTGGGCTATTTGGCACAACACTGTATGGGTGATGGGTCACCACTCCAACACAGGATACTTGAATGGCTCAATCATCCCAGCAAGCTGATACTCATTTTGCCGAACTCAGGATGACAGGCTGAATCAACCCCACCTGGTATTAATTCAACAGCCAAGCAGGATTTGAACTCAGGACCCAAGCATCCCAATCCCACCACCCTAATCATTAAGCCAACACCAGCATATGATATGCCAATCCTCTTCAAATTTCAAGTCAACCAGATGACAATTGAGAATTTTAGAAATCTCACCTCAGTTGTTGAACTTTGGCTGATGTTGACCTTTTGGTCAATGTTGACCTCAAAAATAATTGGCTGGTTGAACTCACTGACCTGAAATATTAATCCTCTTCAAATTTCAAGTCAATCGGATGAAAATTGAGGATTTTAGAAATCTCACCTAAGTTGTTGATCTTTGGCCTATGTTGACCTTTTGGCCAAGGTTGATCTCAAAAATAATTGGTGGTTGAATTTGGTAAGCTGATATGAAAATCCTGTTCAACTTTCAAGACAATCAGATGAAAAATGACGATTTCAGAAATTTGACCTCAAGATGACCTTTGACCTCAAAATCAATCGGCTTCTCAGTTGAGACTACCTCGACTACTTCATAAAGTTTCAAGTCGATCGGTTTAGAATTGTGACCTGTCGGCGATTGACAGACAAACAGACAGAATATGAAAATCGACTGACCAATATACATGAAAAATCTTCGATTTTGTAAGTAATAACCAGAATAACGCATGACATGACCAATCAATATACATGAAAAATCTTCGATTTGTAAGTAATAATCAGAATAACGCATGACATGACCAATCAATATACATGAAAATCTTGATTTTGTAAGTAATAATCAGAATAACGCATGACATGACCAATCAATATACATGAAAAATCTTCGATTTTGAAGTAATAATCAGAATAACGCATGACATGACCAATCAATAATACATGGAAAATCTTCGATTTTGTAAGTAATAATCAGAATAACGCATGACATGACCAATCAATATACATGAAAAATCTTCAATTTTGTAAGTAATAATCAGAATAACGCATGGCATGACCAATCAATATACATGAAAAATCTTCAATTTTGTAAGTAATAATCAGAATAACGCATGACGTATGACCAACAATATACATGAAAAATCTTCGATTTTGTAAGTAATAATCAGAATAAAGCATGACATGACCAATCAATATACATGAAAAATCTTCGATTTTGTAAGTAATAATCAGAATAACGCATGACATGACCAATCAATATACATGAAAAATCTTCGATTTTGTAAGTAATAATCAGAATAAGCATGACATGACCAATCAATATACATGAAAACTTCGATTTGTAAGTAATAATCAGAATAACGCATGACATGACCAATCAATATACATGAAAAATCTTCGATTTTGTAAGTAATAATCAGAATAACGCATGACATGACCAATCAATATACATGAAAAATCTTCGATTTGTAAGTAATAATCAGATAACGCATGACATACCAATCAATATCATGAAAAATCTTCGATTTTGTAAGTAATATCAGAATAAACGCATGACATGACCAATCTTATACATGAAAAATCTTCGATTTGTAAGTAATAATCAGAATAATGCATGACATGACCAATCAATATACATGAAAAATCTTCGATTTGTAAGTAATAATCAGAATAACGCATGACATGACCAAATCAACTATACATGAAAAATCTTCGATTTTGTAAGTAATAATCAGAATAACGCATGACATGACCAATCATATACTTGAAAAATCTTCAATTTTTGTGAGTAACAAACATACAGACAAGGGTGAAAACTATCTCAGTCTGCCGTTGGTGGCAAAGGTAACAAAGTATCTTGTGAAATAGTGTTGGCGGTGATTGACTGCTTTTTGGGAACCACAGCTGTTACTACACATTACATCCACATTACATCTACAATGCTCTACAAATCCTGAGAGAATGTGGATGTTTCACCACGTGAACATTAAATGTCGGTTAACTGTGAGATAAACGTACATATTCAAGGAGACTTAGACACAGGAGGCCATCTGGCCCATTATGCTTGTAGCTTAGCCATATCCCAGGACTTATACCTTCTGCTGTTCGTGTTAATTACACAGCTAATAACAACTATGGGATTTGGCCAAGGCGGTTTGCTCTTTATATTGAAAGGTGTGATATAGTTAACTTCCACACCATAAAATTTAGATGGAACAGCCGACTTTACGTCCCAACTTGAAGGACTAATTCCTTTGAGATAAAGCTAAACCTTTAGTCGGGCTGGCCTGGATTTGAATCCAGACCCAGCTACAAACTGTCATTCTGGTGTTTCACAGGCAGGCTGATTCATCAATGTCTCTTGGATGGATGGTAAATGGTAGGTGAGCTATTTCGTGAAGAGAAGGAGTATGTATGGTGAGAGAGAGAGAGAGAGACAGACACAGACACAGACACAGACACACACAGACCTTCAGTCAGATTTGACTGCCCAGCGAGGGGTCAAACCCAATGGCTCAGGGGTAAGTACTAAGTACGCATGCCAACGAAGCTATCTTGCCTCTCTCTCAGCTCGCCATACAGGGCTTTCCATTTAAATCTCTAACTCAGGTACTAAGTGGGTTCCACCCTGCTTAGCTTCATTCACTTCACATGTTTTCATACCAATAATTCAGACACTAAAATATTGATATCCTAAAAGCTTCATTGTTACAGTTTGATTTGTGGCACAAGCCTGACCGATAACTCCATTTCAATAACGGAATGAGTTTACCAAGTACTTTGATCTGGGCGTAAACTTTGATCTCGTCTGCTGAACAGGTTGGCTTTCATGTGATGGGCTTTGCCGCTACTTAATGTCAGATGAGAATGCACCCGTGCACTTGGACCGTCTGGAACTGTGGGAGAACATGGAACAACCATTAGCACACTACTACATCAACTCCTCACACAACACCTACCTCACAGGCCGCCAGTTTGGTGGAAAGTCTTTGGTCGAGATCTACCGCCAGGTGCTTCTTGCTGGCTGCAGGTAATGGTCCAGCCCGGATGTTTTGTATAAATGCAAGATGCTATAGAAAATCGAGTTATGGACTTCTATTCACCGCTAAAGGTTGATTACTTCTTCCAGTCTGAGCAGTGTCCCATAAGCTGTTAAGCTTGAGTGTGGGTGAATACAGTCACAAATTCAATAAGAAGCAAGAAATGACGTATCACCAGTGGACCAATTCAGCGTCGTGTCGACAAAATAATATGATCCATTTGGTGACTCAAGTGTCATAAATGGTCAGTGCCCATGGGAATAAGCAGCTCACAAAAATGGATTTGATGATAGTAGTCCCGCAGTTGAAAGGAGTGAAAACCCACTCAAGAAAGAGCTGCAACACGGCACGTGGTATAAAGCTGTAGGTGCAGAGAGCAACGTGCTGCAGGAGGATAGGTCCGCGAACACAGTTTAACTCCAGTGAACTTTACTTTAACTCCAGTGAAACTCAAGTCCATAAGCCATTTCCACAACGGTGTAAATAGCGAGCTGACGGGCAGGGAAATGTTGCCACATTTCCGTTAAAGCCTTCCTTCCCCTCCTATCTAGAGGGGGAGGTCCAATAGCCCAATAGTAGAGTGGGACAAAATTATTGGTTTGAAACCAGATACAAAACTACACCTACTCTACTGCCATTGGTTGGATAAGTAAATGGAACAAAGTTGATGATGTAAAAGTACTAACAAATTGGCACCGATGAAAAGTTCACTACAATGCTATCTCAGTGTGCAACTTGTTTGGTGGGTTTTAACTCTTACTATAATCAAAAACCTTGGTAACAAAGACTAGACAGCAATGTTCTGACCATTATATAGAGTATAAGCTACGTTTTGATATATTTCACTTGATAATGAAAAATGTTTTAGTTGTTGTTCTGTTTTAAGACTGAGGGGGCAACATTTGGCCTGTATGATGCTCCAATCTGAGCTCACAGCTCGTGAGACTGGAATCCCAGACACTATATTTATTCATCCATTGTCTCCTGACATCCTTGTAATTTGTGAATAACTACACTGGTATAAAAAAACAGTCTGAATACCCTTCATGTATAAGTTATTCCATGAACATTAGACACCAAAAAGGAAGTAGGAAGTGGCTTCTTAGGGGAGGGCTTGCTAAGACTGATGGATGCAGAGAGTTACTTGCAATGTGTGACATGATGTGTGCTAGGTGTGTGGAGCTAGATTGCTGGGATGGAAAAGGGGAGGATCAAGAGCCGATCATCACTCATGGGAAGGCAATGTGCACAGACATCCTGTTTAAAGTGAGTTATGGTCCTTCTTTCTGATAAGCCCACTGTGAGCAGTAAAGATTGTCTATGACATCTCCTTCGGACTAATTCTCTCAAGTAAACCAACCTACCCTATAGAATAAGCAAATATGGTGGATTTCT
>CM068965.1:59891595-59927972 GCA_035128595.1 Eptatretus atami | reverse complement strand
GGAGGCTCTATCAGTGTTAGGACTCGTGAGTGGAGATGACGATTGGTGACGGCGGCGCATACACACTGTACACACAGGAATTGTGATTATATACAGATGCACATTGTGATTGTACATGCACATGAATCATGATATATATATATATATTATATATATATATATATATATATATATATATATATATATACATATATTGTTGCGGGCGGCTGGGTCGGTGGCGAGTCGACCATAGGTGGGAAAGTTACGTCGTTCCATCGGACTCTGGAATTGTAGGCCGTTGCTCCGGATATTTCGTGACGCGCGGGTCGCTTAGCCGACAGTGGATGCCAATACTCCACCGCGTAGCGTAGGTCTTTTTGTCTAGAACACATTTACCTTTAACCACGTGGTGTCGTCTACCGGGAACCAGCCCCGGCACGTCTTGCCCGAACCGGATCACTCTACCAAAACTACCTTTCCGGTTCGGATGCAGCCGAGCGAAATACCAAGGACGTACCGGCTGGAATGAACAGAATATCGGAATAAAGACCCGGCTAAAACTCAGAATCCGAACCATGCTGGACCAATGAAGGAAAAGACGAAACGAACTTGGAACATTTCTCACATAATTTATTTACAATAAAGCGAGGGAAGTTATGTGGTACAGGTAACAAGTTTATTGGGGTGTTATGCAGGGAAGATGACAGAAAGATGTAGTGCGACAATTTTACAGCACATATAAAGCAGACACAGAGCAGACTTGTCGCAGGTATACAGGCAAGATTTACAATGATCAAACTTAAACGTTCTACTAAAGACGGCGCACACACTCAGATGAAAATAAACCCAGGTGTATTGCAAAGGACCCCCGCAGCCAGAGGGAGGTGAGCTGAGGTCACAGTTTCTTTTGGGGTACCTGCACGTTGGGGGAGGGATGCTCCGTGGTGGGCACCTGTCAGTGGTCGTGCACGCTCCCACAGCCACCTACGTGGAGACCGTGTCCGCGAAGGAGCCCGGGTGGAGCAGAGCGGGTCCGAGATGGGGATCAGGGCCGCCGACAGGACCCACGAGAACCGGTCAAGATCGGGCGCCCTCGAACAGCGACAGACGGGCCGCCGAGGCGAGACGCGGGGAGACCCCGCGTCAGACCCTCCTTCTTTCTTTGGCAACCCGGACTCCAACCGTCTCACTCCAACCACTGTCTAGCTCCAACGCTGTTTCTTTCAACCTCAGGCTCAGCTAACCGGCCGACCCACACATAATTCTCTTTCTACCCTCCAGGATGGCTGCGTAATTTATCTCCCAGCCAAGGACTCTCAGCTGAGGATCGCTTCGTAATTTATAGATCGCCCTCAGTGGGGGGGGCCTTGTTGAAGCCGACTCACTGTTGCCTGTTGGACGGGGGCTTCCATGGGGCCCCTCTTCTGGGTGGGATTTCGGCCATACGGGAGCCGCCCACTACACACGTGCGGATCTCCAAAAAGGAACTACTGCGAGAGGATTTGCTCGGACCGCGAGTCACCGGTTGGGCGAGTAGGCGAACAAGCATTTGTTCACCCATGTGAGGGAAGGTACTGTGTTCATAATGGAGGGGAATAAAGATTTATTAATCTAACTAAAAAACATCGCAACGCACCCCTTTGATTTTCCACTAAACACAAGGAGGGGACTATCTACACAATATACTTAACGGAATAACTACTTCGGGGCACCTGTATGTTTGTATTGCAGACAGTTCCTGGAACGTAACTATTATATATATATATATTATATATATATATATTATATATATATATATATATCTATAAATATAATTATAATACTATATTACAAGACCACTGACATCTCTCAACTGTGAATGGAGGAACAACCAATTAGTCTCACCTAATCAATAACCCCGGTGGCTAGGATTATATAAATAATTGACTTTTCATTTGTGAATGTGAATGCTTTACAGCTGTGGAAGGAACTCTGGGAAGGGTTTGAAACAGCAAAAAACAGCTTATCTTGCGTAGCCTTACATTGTTGCATTATTGCAGCTTCTTCAGCGAGAAGAGCATAGATGGGAGTGATATATTATATTTTTTATATCTATGTGTGTATATATATATATATATATTATATATATATTATATTATATATAATATTATATATATATATATATTATATTATACAAGCCGGTAGGCGGACATGGGTAGTCGATCAAGTCGAATTTAGTCGTTTTTCAGCCGTTACTAGCCAACAAAACGTCCATAGGCAACGTTCTTTCTCACACATAACTAGGACATACCATGACTACACATACCAGTTTATGTATGTCTGACTCATAGTCTCTGAGATATAACGAACTTCGTTATTTTGTTTTTTTCGACCAGGGTTCATTCTAAGTCTATCTTCTCCGACGTTTTCATGGAGCGGGCTGAATTTTTTGTCAAGAGGCTGAATGTGTTGCCCACAAACGATCATAGTTTGATTTTTGAATTTCGATATTTTTATTTTTTTTAGATTTTTTTTGAAAATTTCAAGGCCCGTTTTAGGCAACGAGGGGTCCACAGCAACGGTTCTCAAACGCGCACAACTACGTCATGGTATGAACGCTTATTCTCTTTGAGCCTTCCTTGGTCCCAAAGCATCCATCATCACCCCAACAAGGAACCACGACTCATGGACCAAGCCGTCTCCTTATCCTTGCCCCATTTCTCCCTCTGTCCCCTCCCTTGTTACCTTTTGGCTATGCCCGGTCTCGGTCTCTTCCTTATCAGTGTCATCACCGTCTCATCTTTCCTTAGCAGGATGGAATCATGAAAGCCTAACAAGCAGCAAGGCCAGGCTGTGTCCCAAACACATGACAATCGGCGCAGCTCCGGGCGCCACTTGCGCAGCCCTCAGTCTCACCAAATTAGCTACCGTCCTCAGCTCGGTTCTCGCTCCTATCGAAGTCATTGTATTCGGCGTGGTCCGCGATCCCACAAAAACTCTGCCTCTCTCATCCTTAGCGGATGGAACTCAACATGAGAGAGTCACAAAAGCTCGGGTCTTTGCTCCCGGCAGCATGGGGTCAACAAATCCCACCAAGCTGCAGGGCCAGGCCATGTTGAAAACGCATGTCAAATGGCATGATACCGCATGCCTCGTGCACTGTCCACATTCCCATCGAAGCTGCCATTTTTGGCTAGGTCTTCGCTGCCTTCGAAACTTTTGTATTTCGGTCCTATCTGTCCTATCTGTCCCAGGAGAGAGGGAACGTGGCACATTTTTCCACCTCTCTCACGTACTTGTTTGTGTGTCTGTGTGTCCGTGTATGTCCTTTTCTTTGATGTGTCCTTTTCTACCATTCCACACCACTGGGCCAATCTCCACCAGATCTTGCTTCGTGCTGGGGGTACCCAGGGCCAGGTGGGTATAAAAAAATCCCCACCCTCCACAAAATCTCCCACTCTGCAAATAAATTATCTGCATGTACTGTATGTGTGTGTATGTCTGAAAATCAGAAAACAACAGCTGGTCTAATCTCCACCAAATTTTGCATTCGTGTTGGGAGTACTCATTGTAAGGTCAGGTCATGGGCACAAACCCTCACACTCCACCCTCACAAGGCAATTCTCCGTATGTATGTGTTTGTACATCTGAAAATCAAGAAACTGGCCTGAAATAAGGAAATGAGGCCATTTGGCCCATTATTGCCATGGTGCACTCCCGGGTTAATTTTTACTCGAGCTTTAAACATCAACCTTCCTGATCATTCACTGGAATCTAAATAAAGCAATCTTTATCCGGTGACCAGGTCGTGTGTGTGTGTGTGTGTGTGTGTGTGTGTGTGTGTGTGTGTGTGTGTGTGTGTGTGTGTGTGTGTGTGTGTGTGTGTGTGTGTGTGTGTGTGTTTACTGAGTCAAGGGTCATGGAAAAGCTGAAAACTGAACAGATCAAGACACACAGAACAAAAGGAACAGTAAAGATAGGGGAAACAATGGGTGTGGGGAGGATTGAGGGGTAGGGGAGGACATGTGGTATTCAGAAGTAAATTCACAGGATGGAAAAATTGGAAATTCGAAAGGAGGTGGGCTTGCGAGTGGGGCGTGGGGAGGGGGGTTAACGGGATAGAAAAGATCATGGTTTGATGGGGGATGATCTGAGATGATGGTGAGCAGCAGTGTTGAAGATTTGAAGGGAAAGTGGAAGTTGGTTCCACAGGTATGACAAAAGAGTAGCGAATGAGTGGAGGTGAGCAGTGATTCTGTATTTTGGGAGTTTCACTAGAAGGGGGTTGATGGTGGACTGCGTTCACCCTGCAGAAACATGGGGACTGGGGGAGGCACAAAGCACGGAAGAGTGGAAGGTGCAAAACCAAACCTGCAAAAATGTCCTGCAGAAACTTGGGAGGGGGGGGGAGCACCTGTTAGGGGGCACACAGTAGCATTGATAAACTTTACTGATGTCACATTTTCTTTTTTCCATAATCTACTTTATCCAGCAGTCAAACTGACATTTACATTGCAGCACAAAACGTTTCGTTCTGAACCCTCCTCAACGCAGTTGATGCGCCTGTGTTGATCTCTTCGGCAGGTGCAAAAAGTGTCTCGAAACTAGTTGGATTCAAAAACCAGATGGGTTTTTCTTCTGCTTCAATATGAGTGTAACAAGAGCTTTTATTGTCATCTTTACTAAAGCTTCCTGCCCTGACCTTGTCCTTAGTACTGCACATTGTGTCCTAATTTTAATTCCTGAAACAAAACAAATAGTGTGAGAAAGCTGATATTTCCCAGACATACTGTATGAGTTAATAATGAGATGGTGCAAGTTTAAGTTCGTGGTTTCAAGCGGAGTCTCAGGGTCTTCTTTATTTACAAGCATGTCTGGAACACTTATTTACAAATAAATATGTCTGGGACATTCGTTATTTACAAATATGTCTCGTAAAATTGATATTCACCAGACATGTTCTTCAATTCAACAGAGTATGCACGTATTTTTGTGATCACGTAAACCTCTTTATGTTTCAAGTGGAGTGAAAATCTTTGGGATGATATTGATACCGTGAGTGTCAAATGTTCATGGGTTACGGGTGACATGTCACCTGAGGCTGTCTTGTCATTTCTGTTTGCTACAAAATGGGTCGTGTAGTACCTGGTGTAATTTATTGGTTGGTTGAGCTTCTTCTTTGTTCTTTGAAAAATTTACATGTAAAGTGTCCAGGAGGTAAGCAGTATGGATAGGGTTCAGAATGTAACAGGTTGTACATGCCATTCTTAAATATGATGTAGGTATTGCTCTTTTCAACAAGACTGATTTCCTCTAACTCTCACCACTACTACTACTACTAATCCTTTTACTACTACTACTACTACCAAAATTATGACCATTATTAATACTGATACAATTATACCTGCTACTATGACTACTACTACTACTACTATGACTACTACTATGAATATATACTGCTGTTATGTGGAAGGGGATGGGGAGAGTCCATAGCTCGATTATGACAAGAATAGCTTGAACTGTGTGCTCACGTATGTTGATTACTCATGTATCGTGGAAATTGTCAAGGCAAGTCATCTTGTTAAAAGTGCACTGAGGAGGTCATGAGTGTTAACTTTAAGACAGTGCAGACTGGAGAGTAAGTTTGTTGCGCAAAACCTCCTGTTTTCTAGTGATGCCTGGTGAGGACCTGGGCACAAAAGCACAACTGGAAACCATATTGCGCTGTTTTTTGGATACATAGTCGAGGTTCGTGCAAGCGCTAGTGCACTGAACGGATCAGTAAGTAACAGACAAAAACAGGACGCAAAGCATGTATGCATGGGGTGGATAAGTTGGACACAGAGGATACATTAGGTGGACAAATTGGACACAGAAGGAAACTATTAGGAGGGAAAACTGAAAATTTGGAAGGAGGAGGGATTTGTGTGGGGTTAATGAGGGTAGAAAAGATCATGAGTTTGGATTGGAGATGGTGGTGAACAGCTGACTTGAACACATGGAGGGATTAATGAGATTGAAGAGGATGTGCACTGTACAGGCAGGAAAAAAGAGGAACAAATGAGTGGATGTGAAACGTGACCCTGGATTTAGGTACTTGACCAGAAGGGGGTGAATGGTGGACTGCGTGAGTCCTGCAGAAACCTGGGGGGGGGGGACAAAGCATGGAAAGAGCAGAGGGTGCAAGACCAGAAAGGAGGCGGTGGAAGACAGAGACCACCGACCTGTCTGCGATGGCAAAATGAAGGCCCGTGGATTTGGCTTCATCGCGGGAGATTCCAATCATATTAAAGGCCTTGGTACCCACAGCTTCAAGCTGAGCAAGATGTGAGGGAGGGTGCCAGCCCAGAGGAGAGAGTATTACTCCATCAAGCTGCAGATGAAGGCCTTGAAGGTGGATAGGAGTTCAGGAGTGTCAAGGAAAGACTTTGTACGATGGAGGATGCCCAGTCGGCTGGCTATGGAGGCCAACTTTGAAGTGTGGTTTGCCCAAGAAATGTCATGGCAGATAGTGAAACCCAAGAGTTTGAAGGAGACACCACAAATTGTTTATCCGGCACACCGCAGGCCATGGTGCCAAGGTCAGCTGCAGATCCTTGGAGAAGGGGGCGTAAGACTTTTTAATCGACGCCGCCAAGTGGGGTAGGATATCCCGAAAGAGGGCACACCCACAGCCGTGGGTAGCCAATGGTAGGGACACACTGTGCATGAAATTATCTAGCGCCACCATAGTTTACAAGAGCCACCATAGCCACATGGCAATTGGAGTTGGAATCAGACTGTTGGAGAGGTAGCATTCCTCTCCTCTCCTCTCTCTTTGTTTGTTTGGCCACCTCTCCTTATTACCATATTGCTTTGCTTCGTCATCGTGCAGAGCAGTAGGAAAACAGGGAGGCCACCTCACCCACCTTGACGACCTCATCGCCATCCACCAGCCCTGTGCCGCACCAGTCTGCACTTGCCATACTGGACCCAAAACCAGCTCGTGCCTTGCTCAATCAAGCCCTTGCTCGTTCCCCATTGTTATGCGAGTCCCGGTATTTATATTTGGGTCATTACTTGCAAAATCGAATATTTTTCAAGTGTATTGGTCAGTCGATGTTTGTTATTCTGTCTGTCTGTTTGTCAATCCCCGACAGGTCACAATTCCAAACCGATCATCATGAAACTTTACCAAGTTGTAGGAGTAGTCTCATCTGAGTAGCCTGTTGATTTTGAGGTCAAAGGTCAAATTTCTGAAATCGTCATTTTTCATCCGATTCACCTGAAAATTAAACAGTAATTGCACAGTGCAGTACTGAATTGGGAAACCAACTATTTTTGAGATCAAAAGGTCAAAGGTCAACTCAAAGGCAGACATCTAAAATCATCAATTTTCAACTGAAAAATCGTAAATTTACATCCCATGAACTTGAAGATTAAACAGTAATTAATTGTATAGTTCATCACTGAATTTGGAAACCAACTATTTTTGATTTAGAAATGTCAAAGGTCAACTCAAGGTCAAACTTCTAAAATCGTCAATTTCAATCTGAAAAATAATCAATTTTCACCCGATTGACCTGAGCTTTCATTAAGATTGTCAATTTTAATCTTAATGAAATGGACAATTTGATGTATCCATGGCAACCTTTGGAGAGGGGGGTGGATCTTGCGAGTATCGTGCTTTGCACGACGTCTTTTTCTTGTGTTATTTTCATTGTACCTAAATGCATGCTTTGAACATTTGTCCTTTGAGCACCTAGTTTGTCCCTTTTATTTATTATTGTGTCTTCTCTACCCTTATCCCCATATTATTTTTGCAATAAATCCATTTTAATTTGAAGAGACGTTTTCCCGGCTTTTTGCCTCCCGCACGTTGAGCCGCGGCTTCATTTGGGTGACCTTTGGGGAATCTCAATATAATGTGAATTCAGTGACATTTAATCACCATGTTGGTCCTTCGCGGAGCGCTGTACCCCTGGCTCAGTCGTTCTGTGTTAACGAAGACCATCTGACATGACATTACCTTATTGGTCCCAATTAATCCCATCTTGAGCTGCAGGAAGTGGATTGGCCCAAATCTTTCACAAACTGGATGTTTGACTCTTATATAAGTTATGACCTTGTGCACAAAGTGAAAAATAGGGTGCAGCAATTGATTCACTTTGTCTGTCTGTCTGTCTACAGACATCAGTCTATGATTGAGGAACAACTTAATTTCAATTGAATGTTATATTTTGAACACTAGAACATTAATCAGAACATGAATCGGAACATGAATCGGAACATGAACTTGCAGTTTAGCAGTTCCTTGGCTCTGAATTTTGCAAATTGCAAATTGTCCCGAGTGCGCATGCACACAGACGAGTAAGGTAATTTTTAGTTTGTCTGTCTGTCTGGCAGCCCAACAAAATTGAAAATCATTCCAAACAGGAAACGTACTGCTTTTAGGGATGTCATAAAGGACACAAACAACAGGTACAAATAACTAATGCAATGTGTTAAATAAGGTGATGTAAAAGGTGCATCATCATCAAAAAAATAAGGTGCATCAACGGCGGTAAACTTCCAAAAAAGGTTTCTTTTTGTTGTTTGTTCTTTTCCAGCCTTTAAAACCTTTATTTTATTTCAATTAAATTAGATACTTGAACACTAGAACATGAATTGCCTTGTTGCCACTTCCAAAAACCTCCAATTTTGCAGAACATGAAAAAAATATTATGTCATTTTACGCCATCTCGACCAATCAAATTTGCTGCTCACGCTCTCAGCGTTGGAAATATCAAGATTCAGCCAAAATTGCGGCTCATAGGAAATATTGCTTGTCCTCGGAAACGTAAAGCAAGAGTTGAAAAGATTCGTCCCCATATCCCTTTTCTTAAGACTGCATGGGATAAGGTGTTCTATGAACTCTCTATTTAAAGATATAACACAAAATATTTGATAAAAATTGATTCCATGCCAACATTGCTTTTCAACTTATATTTATGAAGATGAGTTAAAGTGTGACAAATATTTGATGGTTGCTGATTCTTTTAACTTGTGTCCTTTCAGAGACAGAATCTCGGCTCATGGAAGAGCTTATAATGATTTTTGTTTATTACAAGTACCAGAATTACCAAACTTTATTATATTTTATTTAGATTATACAGTAATCCCAAAATCTCACTACGTTTTTCTTGAACCTATTCTTCCACCACAGCAGGACAGTCTGTCGGCTGAGAGCGAGCAAGCATGGCTGGCGGCCTATAAGTATACTGGGGCCACAACAAACATCCACCCCTATCTCTCAGCCATGGTTAACTATGTGCAGCCAATCAAATTCCAAGGTTTTGAGCAGGCTCAGGGTAAGCCGATAGATACTGCTGCACACATGAAGTATCTGCCCATGTCTTTGTCATGAAGGAAAATGTTGTCATACCATTGTTCCTCAACTGGTGTAGGAAATATTATATCTGTATATTGCTGTGTGCTATTGTGTGTAAAAAAATTTTTTTACCCAATACACTATTGTATAGATAAATGGTTGGGGCTGCAGGATATTTTTTGCTCAGTTGGTGGTGTGATTGCCATTGAGCTGTTTGGCTGTGCTTAAATCCTGAGCACAGTCAGACTTAATTAAAAACTGCCACTCTCATAGTGGCCAACATTGAGAGAAGAAAAAGAAGTAGAGAGGAAAGGATCCATGGTGTGAGGGAATGAAGCGACCGAGGCGTGAAGGGTCTGGGAGTAAGGGTGTCCCTCTCCCATGGTGGGGAAATTTTGTAATTTTAACCTTAAATGTGTGCATTCTAACACGCTCTTTTGTACAAAATTAAAGCAGAGTAATCATGTTTTCCTGATTAATTTGTTTTTTTGTTTTTTTACATATTCTTGAATATGTTTTGGACTTTACATTATGTGAATTATGTTGTAATGGGTAAAATACATGTTCAAATTTAAAGATGATCTTAGACTGGGCCATGCTCTACTCTCCAATACAGACTTTAGGTTTCGGTAGATCTATTGCAATTACCTCCTGTCACTGGGATGCTTGGCACCTAGCACAAAGAGATTTTGGAGGTCTCTGTCTTCACCTGGGCCAACAGCCTCTTTGATAGATATATCGTGTACGTGTGTGCATGTACTGTATTCATACGACTCGTGCATACGGCTAACACAGCACAGGTGCGGTTCTCATTGGTGCAATGTTTTGCTCGGAGTTGCATCATGTCAGTCAACCAATTAGAAACATCCCACATTTCATGGGTCAATAATGCTTGTAAGTGGAACAATATTTGTCATTTGCTGCCAGATACTTTGAAGAGTAGTTGTTGCGAATCAAATGCAATGAGATTACGGATAAGAATTTTCACGCAGCATCGAGGGAAACTGCCCGAAGGCCGACAGATAACCTCGTCACAACATGAAAATCTATCAAAAACTTCGATGAGATATTATTTTGTGAAAGCGGAATTGTTCGCTCTGATTGGGCAATAAAATCGGTAGGCTGTTCAAGCATACAAAAAACGGTACACTACCGCTAAAAGTGGTAGAGTTGTCAACTATGCATTTTGATACATTACCAGCAAAGGAGATGGGAGTGCTACATTTCAGAGTACACCATCATTCTGATAATTAGATGCTGAGTCCTATAAATTTAGGTATCCTGGATAAATTATTCTTGGGTTTAGCTATGTAACTACTACCTTCAGGATATACAAGTTCTGGGATGTGGTTATGACAAGAGCATGATGGAGAGCATGTCCTTTATAATGCTTAATTATCTTGTGATATGCTTGGTGTTGGCGTAATAGTTATGGTGGTGGGTTTGGGATTCTCGGGCCCTGAGTTCAAATCCTGTTTGGCTGTTGAATTGATATCAAGTGGGGTTGACTCAGCCTGTCATCCTTCTGAAGTTGGCAAAATGAGTACCAGCTTGCTGGGATGAGTGTGTCATTCAAGTATCCTGTGTTGGAGTGGTGGCCTGTTCAGGAGTGTGCCTGATAGCCAAGGAGACTGCTTTGGCTGCATCCCTGTACACTAGTATAGTGTATGGTCCCAATGGATCTTGTGATACATTTTAAAGCATTGCTGTACAACCAAAACATATCTTGGACAAAAATATTTTCAGTGATGTACTAGTTTGTAATTTGGTGGATTTTCTACACATTGTCAAGCAAAAGTGCAATACAATTCCAACAAAGGCCAAATTTTAATGAATTGAACTGTTTCTTTCTGTCACACTCAACTTTCATATTGCAGAAAAAAATACCCATTACAACATGTCATCATTCAATGAGTCAGTGGGACTGGGATGCCTGAAAACCAGCGCCATCGAGTTTGTGAAGTACCCTTTCCACCACCGCTGAATAAGCTGTCGATCAAATACAACTGTTGATGAACTGTGTTGCTGGTCTTCCAGTTTAAATATAATTATCATGAATTTGTATTTCCATTACATGTCTGACATGGTGATGCTTTGAAATCTACACCACCTGCTCATTCACTCATTCATTATCGTATACAGTCTTCGCATCGGACAATAACCGAGATTACATTCACCATATGCAGGATCCATGACAGTGCCTGTAGAAAGTCTACACCCTCTTTCAAAATTTTCACTTTTTGTGCCTTATAGCCTGGAATGAAATTGCATTAGATCAGACTTTTTCCACCTTTTATTTACACATCGTCACCCACAACTTCCAAGTGAAAAATAAATTCCACAAATTTCAGAAAATTAATTAAAAATACAAAACTAGAATATCTTGGTTGGATAAGTGTCCACCCCTGAGTTAATACTTGGTGGAAGCACCTTTGACAGCAATTACAGCTGTGAGTCTGTTGGGATAGGTCTCTACCAACTTTGCACACCTTGATTGGGAAATATTTTCCCATTCTTCTGAACAAAACTGTTCAAGCTCAGTAAAGTTGCTGGGGGGCGTTTATGCACAGCAATCTTCAAGTCATGACACAGATTTTCAATTGGATTTAGGTCGTGGCCCTGACTGGGCCACTCAAGGACATTTATCTTTTTGTTCCTTAGCCACTCCAGTGTAGCTTTGGCTGTGGCTTCGGGTTGTTGTCATGTTGAAAAGTGAGCTTCCGTCCCAAATTTGCAGCTTCTTGCAGAGGGCAGCAGGTTTTCCTCTTGGATTTTTCTGTATTTTGCTCCATCCATTTTCACTTATATTCTAACAAGTGCCCCAGTCCCTGCTGATGAGAAACATCCCCATAACATGATGCTACCACCACCATAAAGATCCAGGCTTTCAATGACATCTTGAATGCTGCGATCTTGTCTGTAACTGTTTGTGGTGAGGATGTTGAGGTCACAGAGAGATTCACTTACCCTGGCAGTGATATTCATGCCTCCGCAAGTTGTGAGCCGGAGGTCAGTGGACATCTGGGTCGGGCCTGGGTAGTCATTGGTTCACTGGATCATGGTGTGTGGCGCTGTCGGTACCTATGGATGAAAATCTGAGTCTTCAGGTCCTTGGTGCTTCCAGTCATGCTCTACAGATGTGAGATTTGGTCTCTGACAAAGTATCTGAGATGAAGACTTAACTCCTTCAGTACCAGGTCTCTTAGGAGAATCCTTGGCTATCACTGGTCAGACTTTGTGCCCAATGAGCGGTTGCTGAGAGAGACTCAAATGAGATTTGTTACCTGTATAGTCCATGAGCATCAGCTGCGGCTGTATGGACATGTGGCTCGTTTTCCTGATGCTGATCCTGTTCACCAGATTATCTCAGTGAGGGAGCCTCGTGAATGGAGAAGGCCAATGGGACGAGACCGCGTTCCTTGTGGTTGCAGCAGGTTGATCAGCATGTCAAGGAATTGGGGATGGGCCAGGCATCTACCTGGGGGATGGTCAGATGGAAGCCCCTTGAGTGCTGATGGAAAGTGGATGCAACGACATGCTGCTCCTGCACAAACAACACACATCACCCCAAGAACACCATCCCAACTGTGAAGCATGCTCCCATACCTAACCTAACCTAAGCACAATATCAGTTTTGTCAGTGGTTTTTTTGCAAACCTCAAATGGGATTCAAGGTGGGCTTTTTTGAGTAATGGCTTCCTTCTTGCCACCCTACCATACAGGCCAGACTTGTGCAGTGCTTGGGATATTGTTGTCACATGCACACAGTGACCATTCTTTGCTATAAAGGCATGTCACTCTTACAAAGTTGCCATTGGCCTCTTGGCGGCCTCTCTGATCAATCTCCTCCTTGCTTGGTCATCCAGTTTGGAGGGACGGCCTGATCTAGGCAGGGTCTTGGTGGTACCATCCGCCTTCCACTTCTTAATGATTGTCTTGACTGTGCTCCAAGGGATATTCAAGGCCTTTGAAATATTTTTATACTCATCCTCTGATCTGTGCCCTTCCACAACTTTATCCCAGAGATCTTTTGAAAGCTCCTTGGTGTTCATGATTGAGTCTGTGAAATGCACAATCCAGCAGCAGAAACCTTCAGGAACAGCTGATTTTATTCTGAAATAATCAGAATCACTACACTTCAACACAGGTGGAGGCCAATTAACTTGGTGTGTGGTTTTGAAGGTGATTGGTTACACCTGAGCTAATTTACAATTGCTCTTATAAGGAGGGGGGTTGGACACTTTTATCCAACCGAGATATTCTAGTTTTGTATTTATTCCGCGCTTTCGAAGAAAAGCGGGAATATTGTGATTGTCTCCACCGTCCGTCCGTTCGTCCGTCCGTACGTCCGTCCATCTGTCTTACCCTGTAACTCCTCCTACACCGTTTGAAATAGGAACTTGAAACTTTGGGACATAGTAGATATATGTATGGGGAAGTGCACAACACCTTCGGATTTTTGATATGACCCCTAGGGGCCGGGCCAGAGGGGTTGGGGTCATGGGGGTCGATTTTTTAAAAAAAAAAATTGTCTTTTAGCTTTTTAAGTCAAACATATTCATGAGTTATACATTTTACAACATATTTTTTTAAACACATGATGATCAGAGGGTGCTTGGGGGGGTAGGGGGTGCTTAGCGGATAGGGGGTCAAAATAGCTCCTCCTACACCGTTTGAGATAGGAACTTGAAACTTTGGGACATAGTAGATATATGTATGGGGAAGTGCACAACACTGTCGGATTTTTGATATGACCCCTCGGGGCCGGGCCAGAGGGGGTGGGGTCATGGGGCTGTTTTTTTAAGTGTATTTACCATTGTACATGGTAAATTCTTTATAAAGAACTTACTTATGTGGCCCCATGAGTGACAAACAGTCACAGGTTTTACTGTATTTATCTAATTGATTATGAATAATTATTATAATTAATATTATACACAGTTCATTCCTATGATTAAATTGATGCACAGTTCTATATTGCTGGACAGTGTTAAATTAATGTTTCATGAAATGTTGACATGCTTGCAATGACTTCTGATTTAGTAAACATAGTAAGTCTTTGGTCATAAAGCACATCAAATAGAAAAGAATAGTCAATCCATTTTGCAAGATAAAATTTCACCTAGCGTTAATGGGACAAAGCAGTGCGCGCGGGAATATGCGATGGTGTGCCATCGACAACGTAGTTCTAGTTTTCATTAATTTTCTGAAATTTGTAGAATTTGTTTTCACTTGGAAGTTGTGGGTGACGATGTGTAAATAAAGTGGAAAAAGTCTGATTTAATGCAATTTAATTCCAGGTGATAAGGCAACAAAAGGTGAAAATTTTGAAAGGGGTTGGGCTTTCTAAAGGCACTGTACCTCCTTATTCTTCGTCTTTCTTATGCAGCACATGGCTGCGGATAGCTTAATTTGCTGGAGGCATAGCTGTGCCTCTGATGCAATGCCCTGAGTATGTTAGAGCAGGAATTTGTAACTTGTAAGAGCAGGCCAGCAATAGGTAATAGCTCACCTACTCTTTGGGAACAACACAGTGGGATCTTTAACATCCAACAACTAATGCTGGCAGATGGACCACCCAGTTAAATGTCCTTTTGATGGGGCGGCGTGCACATTGATGTATCGCCCTGCCTAAGATACACGTGTGTGACAGCTTATAGCAGAGTGGAATAACATGGAACTTTGGTGCAGGCATCGGCCATTCAGCCCATCATGCGTGCATGGCACCAACACCACATACTGTCACTCATCCACATGCAAGCTACCTAAAAGTTCTGCCTGTACACCTCTCTATCTCCAATGCTTCTGAATACCTATCTAATTCCAATTTAAACCAATCTACTCTTTCTGTGCCACTACTTTGAAGGGTGACTATGCCATGCATTAACGACTCTATGATTGAAAGATCCCTGCCTTATTACTGTCAAACCTCTCCTCTTCTTGACTTTCAAGCTATGGCCCCTGATTCTATCACTGTCAATTCTGCTGAAAAGCACTTCTGCACTGACTGTATTTTCTCTATACCCTTCAATATCTTAAACTTCTCAATCAGATCCTGTTGTAATCGTCTCCTTTAACTAATGTATAAAATCCTGCCTCCTTCAGTCGCTCCTCATAACTTAGTCGAGCGAGCCCCGGAATCATACTGGTCGCCCTATGCTCAACCCCCTCTATGGCAGCTATGTCCTTCCTTTAATGTGGTGACCAAAACAGATTGAAATTCAAACTAGACAGCTCAGAGGAGATTCTCATTGCCTCCTGTTTATGATTAATAGGGCAGTGTCAGTCCTTACGTTTTAATAACAGGTGGGAAAAAAATCCTTTTTCTTCACGACATAATTTTACCCTTCAAAAAAACAAAAAAACATTTAGAGTTCACATTTTAAACAATACTTTACAATGAGAAGATGCAAAAGTATTTTCGAGTGCTTTTAAAGTTTCTAACCCACCATAATATCTTTCTTACCTTTTTGCGACATTTTATTTTGACCCAAAACATTTGACTTACATTGGATCAGTCTCCATCATGTAGTCAAGTAACGTGTTGTCATTGCACAGCAAACCAATGCAGTGTCATTGTTGTCTGTCTTGAAGATGTCCAGAATTGTCAGATCAAATCTTGAAAACATATGTGTGCTAAAGATCACCCCATAACATCCAACAACTAATGCTGACAGACGGGACACCCAGTTGATGAGCCTCACCCATTCCTGAAGAAACAGGATGTTCTAAATTATGAACAGTTACTTCATTTTTATTTTTGCAGTGGTTGAGAGATGATGAACGCACAGTCCAGATCTAGTAGTTGTTTTTTTGTGTAGATTCAGTAACCTTCGTGACTACCTTAACACTATATTCAGCTACAACAAGCGCCAGCTGAGCCGTATTTACCCAAAGGGGGGTCGTGTCGACTCCAGCAACTTCTTGCCCCAGATCTTTTGGAATGCAGGCTGCCAGATGGTTGCCCTCAACTTTCAAACCTCAGGTTCGAATCTCATCAGTTTCACTTTATTTCATGCCTTTTCTTGCAGCATCTGATAAAAACCAATAAATTTACTCCACATGTGATGAATTCCTTATGTCTACAGATCTGGCCATGCAGCTGAACCAGGGACGGTTTGAGTACAATGATTCTTGTGGGTAAGCAGTGGAATGAATAGTCAAGTGTGGTTTAAACTATTAAAGTGACTCCTTGCTCGGCTTTATAATTTGCGTATAAATGTTAAAGCAGCCAATCTACCATTCTTTACCTCGGTCACAACTTTCCACTGTGTATTGACCATTTTTATTTTTCACTTTGCTTGATGTTTTTGTTATTGCTTTGATGTTTAGGATAACCAAGTGGTTAAAGCCGCTGTCACACCTTGACGATTTAGCCAGCGTATGCCGATTTATGAATTGTCTAAAACGCTGGCACACGTCGAATACGTTATGGGTACGTTTTGTGTACGTTAAGAACACGCTGAAAAACACTGCGATAAGTCGTAGTACGCTGGCTTTAAACGTTGTACTTTTGGGTTGTCCTCAAATTTTTGCATGCTTGAAATTTTGCGACGTATGCCGGCGTATGACTCACACGTTCTGCTACGCTGGCCATAAGTTGTAGGCACGTTATGCGATCGTTGACACACGTCGACACACGTAACTTGTAAGTTACTCATAAGTCGAAACACGTCGAGGTAATGTTTAGCGTACCCGAAACTTATTTCTAACCTTGAGTAACGTTTTGTAAGCACGCTACACGAACGTTGTTCACACTTCGCAACACGTTACTTGCAAAAAATGTAGACGTATTTGACGTCTTCAGGACGACAACAGAACTTAATGAACGCGTTTCTAACTTACAGATACGTATGATGGCGTATTGGCAGCGATTAGTGGGAATTGGTATATAAAAAGGGGCTTCGCAGGAGGAACCCGTCTTTTTTTAGACTTCGTGGTGAGTACATGTCCATGTCATTCCGAGAGATGGAGGATACGGCAAGCTGAGACGACAATACCTACCTGTCCTCGAACATCAACATGACCTCATCGAGTTGACACTGCAACAGTTGCGTGCCAATAGAGCCGGGAGAAGAAGACGTCAACGGAGGAGAAGGAACTGGGTCAGACCATGGATCGGGAGGCGACGCCATTACGGCATATATGACCAGCTCATGGTGGAACTCGGAACGAGGACCATGCATCCTCCATCAACTTCCTGCGAATGCCCCCAGCGATGTTCGACGAGCTGCTAGCCAGAGTGGGTCCAAGGATAACCAAGCATTATTATTAAATCATTTCAATAGTCCAGTGGAAGCGATTTAACTCTTCAACGGAAACGATTTCAATTGCCGAGCACCAGCGTCCAAAAACAATAGGCGAGTGACAGGCATTTATTAAAGTGAAGTTGCAGCCTATGAATGAAAACCTCACGTAATCGTCGACGATACGCTGCACGCTATGCATACGTTAGACTATCGTTGGCATAGGTTGTGGACGCCTAAAACACGCTAATCAATCGTTGGTATAACTTATCTATAAGTTATCGAAGCGTTCTGTGTTCATTACTAGTACATTATACATTATGCATTTGTCCAAGTCGTTTTGAATACATTTAAAACTGAAACAAAAAAATATTTCATCGTGGGAATGAGAAAAAAAATTATCCGAAAAGAACATCGAACAATGGTGCAAAGTAGTCTCCTATTCGTGGACGCAACGAGGATCCATCATCACCCACACCCTCCCCATCACGCTCACCTACTACTACTGACATGGACATACTACTACTACCAATCTACTACTACTACTACTACTGACACGCTCACCTACTACTACTACTACTACTGACACGCTCACCTACTACTACTGACATGGACATACTACTACTACAATACTACTACTACTGCTACTACTACTACTACTGACACGCTCCTACATACTACTACTACTACTACTACTACTTACCTACTGACACGCTCACCTACTACTACTACTACTACTGACACGCTCACCTACTACTACTACTTACTCTGACACGCTCACCTACTACTAACTACTACTACACTACTACTGATACTACTGACATTGACATCTACTCAACATGGAGTCTGGAACACTGACGGGTTCCTCTTGTGAAGCCATTTGTAATACCAATTCCCATAAACGCTGCCAATACGCCATTACACGGTAGATGTAAGTTAGAAACACGTTCAGTAAGTTCTGTGGTCGTCCGGAAGACTCAATCAAATTCGTCTACATACGACAATGTGCGTTTGAGATACGTTACACATAGGTTCAAAGCACGCTACTCATAGGTTCAAAGCACGTTACTCATAGGTTAAAAATTAAGTTTCGGGTATGCTAAACATTACCTCGACGTGTTTCGACTTATGAGTAACTTACAAGTAACGTGTGTCCGACGTGTGTCAACGATCGCGGAGCGTGCCGAGAACTTATGCCAGCGTATGCGGAACTTGTGAGCCATACGTCGAGTACGTCGTAAAATTTTCAGCATGCTTGAAATTTCACGACGTACTAGACGTACCATGGAATACGACAGCGTACTTCCTCGTTTTTCAGCGTGCTCCTAACGTATACACAACTTACCCATACCGTATTCGCATGTGCCAGCGTTTTACATACATTTTTCATAGGTCGGCATACGCTGGCTAAATCGTCAAGGTGTGACTGCGATGTTGACACTTCCAATTTTCAGGCGGTTATGATTAATCGGCGTGCGGCAGGTTTTTAACAGGCTACGCCACGAGTTCGTGGCGATACGTGCAGCGCGCTATGCTAAGTTAAACTATCGTTGGGCAAAGGTTGTGAACGCCGACAACAGGCTAAGCATTCGTTGGTATAAGTTATCTATAACACAACGAAACGTTCTGTGCCCGTTACTAATATGTTATGCATACGACCAACACGTTATGAATAGACAAAACTTAAAAAAAAACTCAAAACTTCAGCGTACGCCAACGTTTTACATACATTTTTATACGTTGCCATTGCTGCTAAAACGTCAAGGTGTGACAGCACCTTAAGCAGGCTGTAATTTAAAAGGTCTCTTTAGTTACGAGGACATAACACCGCTCCCTACGGAAGTGGCATGGGGGGAGTCGTGTTCTTATCCTTATTATTGATGACAATTATTATTACTAATGTTTATATTATTATTATAATTATTATTGTGTAATTAATGTTAATATTATTATGTTAGTATCTCACAATGGTTTCCAGACATCGCTATACAGCATCATTGTCAAAGGTGGTTGGCTTCCGTGCATCCTTCTCTGTGAGATTTTGCTTCTGGTGTTCCTTATCTAATTGTATTTTAAATTGCTGTGAGGTGGTTTGATGTGTTGTTGTTTCTGGGGGGAGGTCTTTGTTAGATCAGGTCATTGAAAGGATCAGACCATGCATAACATTATAATATGTTACGTTTATAGAGTGGGGGAGGGGTGGGGGGTGGTAGATTTTACTTTAGTGCACTTAGAAATGTATATCTTAGTTTGCTCTGTGTTTGGGTAGTTAGCCATCTCGATGTATTAAAAGTAGGGAAATATTAGCGTAACAATTGTCCTGTTTAAAATTGCATCAAATGAAGGGTGATGCGTTGTCAATACCTAACCAGGGTTTAATATGAAGGACCTGGATGTAAATCCTTCTGTGAACATGCTGGGTGAGGCACTGTGTGGGGTCTTGGGAAAGAGATGGGAGGATCTTGAAAGGGGGCATCATGACAGGAAAGAGATTGAGGATGAGTTTCAACACCTCCCAAGGGGAGGAGTTTGGATCGCCTCGCAAGAGGGGCAGGTTGGTCGCGCGTGGGATGGATGGTTGAGGAGAAATTTCCCCAGCAGCGTGTGGTTGGTTAAGCCACACAGAGAGAGAAAGACAGAGAGACAGACAGAGAGAGAGAGAGAGAGAGAGAGAGAGAGAGAGAGAGAGAGAGAGAGAGAGAGAGAGAGAGAGAGAGAGAAGAGAATCTTTGTTCAGGACCTTGTATGGATGGGTTTTTTTCTGCTGCTGGTTCCTCATCATACGTCCCTGGCTCATGTCGCCTGTTTATCATCACCTGCCTAGTACTGCTTTGTCATCCTGCCTCACCTGTTAGTCATTCCTAGTTTGTCTCACTGGTTTGTCGTGTATGTTTCGACGTCTCCACAAAAGCTAAGGCCTCACCCGGTTTTTCGTTCCCTTCCCCGTCACTGCTCAAGTCTGGTGTGAGGCGCCTTTAGATTTTATTCCTCTTGTACATAATTATGTCTATTGTGATTCTGTGTCTCCTTCCCCCGCCATCATCCCCCCCCCTCCTCAAGCCGCCATCATCCCCCACCATTGGGTCCTATTTTCCATTGTTATTTGAGGTCGGGAATAAACCCCATGAGATCACAGCAAAGTATCTCGTGTGCTTCTTGTGATCCCGTGCACATGTAGAGCCACCATTTATTGATTGACATCCAAGGGAGTAAAAGCCAGTTCGGTCTATCCGTCTAGTTGTTGATGTTAATCGGGGCTGGACATGACAATATGTTAGATCAGGTGATTGAAAGGATCAGACTGTACAAGACATTATAATACGTTAGATCAGCTCTAACCCTTGATGAACATCATAAGACTCACCATTCTAAATTCTCCATAATAAAATGTACTTCCGTAAGAGTGTCGGGGGCAATATCGCACATCACGCTTGCTAAAGACCTTTTTTAGCTAAAGGCCAAGCTAGTGGCCTACCTCGAGGTTTCACAAGTTACGTCAGCTCGGATTCATTAGTCTTCTGATAAGCATTACAGTAATACCTCACGGACGTGGGATTTCCTCCCTTTAAGTTTCGTGTTAAACAGCAGTAGCGACTGTTTAAAAAGGGAATCATACATGTTTGTGGTTTATGATTTTTTTTTTACTTCCAGTAGGGATGCCCCACAAAATTCCGCAATAAGTTATTTATCGACCTTAACACGGTATTTGTCCAAGGATGAAAAATCCTTTTTGGGAGGGAGGATCTTGTTTTATAATAACATTAATATTATGGTATTATCATTATTGTTGTTCTGACCTTTGTTATTCGAAGCGGCCTTGGAAAACGCGATGATTAGATATTTATATACACCTTGACATGGATTTCACCCAAGGCTGAAAACCCCTTTTGGGAGGGCGGCAAATGAAGTCGCGACAACCTCCGTCGTGTGACCCTTAATGCCGGTGGCAAGCTTGGTTGAGATTTGATAAGTAAGGACCGAATGTATCGCGGTTAAACAGACAGACAGACAGACACCAAATTGCGTATTTTAGTTTGATGATGTGGAAAATTAGCATGGTTAATCGTTTTCAACATTCAAGATCAAAATTTCCCATTACAGGCTGGCAGGATAGTTTAGAAGTTTACGCACTCTTCTTTGAGCTGTCTAGCCAGGGTACAAATCTTGACCCAGCTATAAACGATCACACTGGTGTTTCACATACATGGCGATACATCGGTTTGTGCACCGTCGACCCAATAGTGTACCCTACCTGATCTGTCTGCGAGCACTGGCCGTCGGTGACGTTAAAGATCCGCATGATAAACGAGTTATCTCCATCACTCCGAACCAATTATAGTTTCCTGTGGCTGTTTAACATCAGGCCTCGTCAACTGGATCCAAAATGACTTGGACGGAATCTTGCACTCCAACTGATCCCACAAGGTGGGGATAATTTAAAGAAGAAGATGATCAGTAATTTTAATTTCCCCGAGATATCCTGAATAAACCTCTAACCTCTGCTACTCAAACTGGAACGAAGAGCTGATATTTCACTTATCTATGCAGCATTTAACTGTTTCCATCGGGCAGAAGCCTCAATAATGCTTGATCTTTTGAATTGCGAGATCATGTTCTTATGCGTTGATGTCATTCACTTGTATGATGGTCGGACTGGTGGGTTAATTGGTGAACACTGTTCCTGTCGCCTGTAGGTACTTATTAAAACCAGACTTCATGCGTCGACCTGACCGCACATTTGACCCATTTTCAGAAACACCTGTTGATGGAGTCATCGCTGCAACCTGCTCGGTGCAGGTACAGTACTTTGTTTCCAAACAACCTTTCAAGTGCTGGATGGCAGATCTGTTTTCCCCCACTTTACATTGTGGTAGAAGTCAGAAGGGAATCATCATTAACAGACATGCCATTCTTCTACTAATTGGTGCATTTCCACTTTTTGGTTTTTTTAACCTCCAAATTGGGTTTTTCATTTGAATTTCCCCTCCAAACCCCGTTCCGCCAGATACGATGGACCGACCTGCTTCGAGATGTTTTTCACTAATAGTTGAAACTTTTTTGAAAAAGGTGTAAAATTATTTTTCTGCTACATTCTGTAATCCCCACTGACATTTCTGTGAAGGAATTTTTGTTTTTCTTTCCTCACTTTTCTGAGTATTGCTGGGTTTGAGTTTCCAAAGCATCCTGCAAGTGTTAACTTGGACACAGCAGCTCTTTTTAAACTAGAAAACAATGCTGGATGCTAAGTGGGTTTTTTAATTAAAGTAATTACATCATGTAGCAAGCAAAGAAGTTTGAATCATTAAATTTGGCTTCTCTGCAGGTAATATCAGGACAGTTCCTTTCGGACAAGCCTGTAGGCACATACATAGAGGTGGACATGTATGGGTTGCCCACCGACACGATCCGCAAAGAGTTCCGGACACGCTTGGTGCCCAACAATGGCCTCAACCCCGTGTACAACGAGGAGCCATTTGTTTTCCGGAAGGTATGGCACAGCTTCTATAAAGTAACTTGTCCACCTTCATCATTTCATTTTCACTTTTTTTTTATTTGACATTTATATTCATTTTGAGCAGAACCATTCCAGCATTGTTTTGGACCAGATGCATGGATTTTAAAAAAACAACTTTCAATCTTCAAGGCTTTTCAAGAAGATGGTTGCCATTGGCAAACGGCATGGTAAGTGGCAGTTTCCTGTGCTGACCTGTATCCATTTTTCCAGGTCATTCTGCCTGATTTGGCCGTACTGCGCCTGGCAGTGTATGAGGAAAGCGGCCGCCTCATTGGACAGCGAATGTTGCCCCTTGAGGGCTTACAGGCTGGCAACAGGCACGTGTCACTGCATAGCGAGGCCAACCGACCACTCACACTGCCCACGCTCTTCTGCAACATCGTCTTGAAAACATACGTGCCCGATGGCCTGGGAGGTTTGTTATGGTTTTCAAACAATTGAATTGCTTTAGTTTATTGTCCATAAAGAGGCCTCTTCCTTTCCGTGGAAGCCAAATATGTGGTAGAGTAGAGCTGTAATCGTATTACGAATTTTCAAGTTATTAATAAAAATAATTCTTCCGGGAGAGCTTTTGTTTAAAAATGAAAGCACTTGTAACCATTTCGTTTAAAGAGAGCAGTGTTTTGGGCCCATGGTTGAATGAAATCCCCAACTGTTAGCATCCATTGTGGTTCGAAGCAGCTTGTTATTAGCAAACATTGTGGTTGTACAGCATGTTATTAGCATACAAATGGGTCTTGAAGAGCATATTCTGATATGCTCTTCAAGTCCTATTTGCAGAATACGTGTGCCCATGTCCCCACATCAAAACTCGCCTAATAAGGGGCATGGTGATAACTTTTTCCATCACAAGCTATTTCCATGAGCCAAATGGCAGCACCTGGTTACATTATGCAGCCTGTGGCCGAGTTCATCGTGATTGGCAAAACTCACACTTTTACTTGGACTTAAAAAATGTGTTCTGGTTTGCCAGCAATGTGTTCAAACCTGAAAATGGATTATGATTGAGAGAATGCGTATATTGCATGTGTTGGTCCTTTTATCTTTTCTTATACAGAGGTCGAGGCTCATCAAAAATCTGGCTGACAAAGGGTTAAAAAAAAATTCCATTTTGAAAGTTGTGAAGAACAGGGAGGTTTAAGCAGTATTTTCCAAAGAATATCAACGAAAGTAGCAAAGATTGCAGTTAGGCATTAATGACAACTTGCGTTGCCAGGCCGATTGGAAAGAACAAGATTCAACAGACATAGGAAGGTAAATCTACAGATCGGAGAAGAGGGTGGACAAAAGAGTAGAGGTGAGTAGATCGCTTAGATTTGGGAAGATTCATATTGAGTGCGTCACTGCCTGAATTCATAGGAACCTGTAATGGAGGGAAGGAGTCGAGCCCTGCAAGACTAGAGGAAGGTGGGGATGGGTAAAGGCAAGATTGTATGTTAGGATGTAGACCAAGAGGCCGCGAATCTGCCTACATTACGAGATACCTGGTACTTATTTTGTCAACTCGTAACTGCACCAATTCGGACATGTTACACTTATTGACTCAGAAATGTATCTGCTGAAAATTATTCCATCAAAACCCAAGAACGAAGCATTCGATTCGCACGAAACATCCAGTGATCTCCGATTATGGGACAGTGGCAAAAGACGGGTAAAGTAAAGGTAATAAAGAGGTTGTAATATGAAGAGGAAGTTGGAATGCAAATAAAAACAGAGGAGGAAATTGTTTGCATCCATGGGAAATTCCTCCTTAGGAAATTCCCCGCTAAGTGCGCTGAGAAAGGCGGCGCCATCGTTGTGACGTCACTGGTACCCAGAGTTCCCCGGGAAGTGACGGCACTTCCCCCAAGCTCAGTGGCTGTGTTTGTCTCATCTAGCAGTCCTGTGCTGTGTCTCGTGTATTCGTCTGTATGTCCATGTGTCTGAGATGTGTGTGGCAGCTCCACTACGAACCTTAGATACTGTAAAAACAAAAAAAAAGAATGTAAAAATAAGGCAAACTAACATAAGAAGAGGCATTGAACAGGCCTTCACATATGATTAGCAATTGGTCATGAATCGATAATGAAGAAGAATTAAGTGATCAGCTCTCGTGATCCCATCTTCAAAATTGTTCGATTTTTAAATGTCGTTTCCCGATCCAGCCCATTATTTCAGCCCAAGATTTTTCAAAATGCTATCTTAATCAGCCTGCTTCAGGAAATCCTTTCTTTTTCTCCGACAGACTTGGTGGATGCCTTGTCAGACCCGAAGCGCTTCTTGTCACAAGCTGAAAAAAGAGCCAATCAGATGAAGGCCATGGGGATTGAAGCTGTATGTACTCATTTCTCCCTTTCGGTCTCTATCGATAATGCAAATAAAACTACAAAGAGCAAGCCAGGACTTGGTTTGTGTGGTGTACTTTGTGTGATAAATGAATTGAAGGATGTACTCGATGAAAGGTCATTGATTGCAAAAGAAAGGTTTAAATGGTCTCGTGCTAAATGTGTAAAGGTCAAAGGTCTGAAGGTCGAAAGGTGAAATGGTCTAATAGCGTGTCTAAACACAGTAATTTAAGGTCTAAAGGATTGTAATTGTCTGAAGGGGTCTAAAGGGTCTTAAAGTGTCTAAAAAGGGTCTACAGGGTTTTACAAGGTCTGAAAGGTGTGAAGGTCTAAAATGGTCTAAAGGAGTCTGAGTTTTCAGGGTTCTAGAGGATCTAAAGGGTCTCAGAGGTCTAAGAGTTATCAAGGATTATAATCGATAGGGTCTTAGGGATCTATAGCGTCTACCCAGTCTTAAATGTCTTCAAGGTTGTTAGGGGGTCTAAAGGGTATGAGGGGTATTAAGGGTCTATAAGGTATTAGGGATTTAAAGGGTCTTAGGGGTTGAAGCAAAAATGTGCCCATGCCCCACATCGCGACCTGTGTCGGAGTGGCGACCCGTCCAGGATTGTTCCCAATAACCCAGGAGACTGCTTCGGCAGCACTGACGCTCTGTACAGAGTATGGTCCCAATGAATGAATGGATGGGGTTTCGGGGGTCTTCGGGGTCTAAACGGTCTTGGAGCTCAAAAGGGTCTTTAAGGGTTTTAAAGAGCCTTAAGGGTTTTGAAAAGTCTTAGGGGTCTTGAAGATCTTCGGGGTCTACAGTCTCTAAAGGGGCTTCAGGGTTTAGGTGTTTTAGGTGTCTTAAGGGTCTTAACGTTATTAGTGGTATTAAAGTGTATTAGGGGTTTTAAGGGTCTTCAGGGTTTAGGGGTCTAAAGGTACATATGGGTCTCATGTAATTAATACACATACGTTCTGTGTAGACAAACAGACAAACAAGCAAACAGACAGACAGACAAACTGACCGAAATGCAATTCCCTCTCCTCTGGCGAGGGTAATAAATCATTTGTCAATGGGCTCCAAGGCAAATGTACCATACTTCTGAAACCAAATCGCTCTTGTCTAGCCATCTCTGTGTTAGACAAATGCAAATCACGTGACAGTCTTTTCAGAAATCAAGTGACCTTAAATTGGCTATTCGAGCTAACATCGATGCAGATTCATTCGACATCAATTCCCTGTCATGGCAGTGTGACATCAGCGACGTACCTGAATGTACGTGGACACGGCCCGTCAGCGGGCATGGGCAGAGCTCCTGGAACATGTCAAGGTCCACTGGCTCATGCGTGGAAGGTCGTTCTCCTCCTTGTGTGACAAATGGCACAACTGCTGGAAGAGCCTACCGGGGTAAGACCATGCTCCAATCTCTTTTCTTCCAACCCCTTCGTTTTAAGGGCTGTGTATTGGTTTCCAAATCAATCAAAGATACTGCACTGTGCAGTTGTCGTGGCAATGCACACCTTAGTATGTAACAGATGCTTTGCAGAATGATATAAACATCACACCTTGTTCTGAAAACGAAAGGTTTATTGTCATTCATTCAATGAGCTCGCATTAATCACTGCTCATTTATAATGATGTTTTCACCTTGTAAGTCATTTTACTTCTCACTGTCTGTACTCTACACTGTCATAATTATGCCTCAGACAGTGACTGCTCTCCTTTGGTATGCAGCACAAGGCTGTGGGGTAGCTGATTGGGCAGGGGTGTGCCGCTCATGCCATGCCCTCTGTACACGGCAGGAATTTTCTAATTTGGACAATGTGCCGGCGATAACTCACCCAACGCCTAATCTTCACGAAAGACACCATGGGATCTTTAGCGTCCACCAACTAACGCCGGGAAATGGACTGCCCAGCTTAACGTCCATCAGGACGATGCCAAGATCAACATTATATTTGTAAGTTTGGTGCATGAGAACCAAAGAGTTGACATTTCACTAAAACTCCTTACACACACACACACACACACGGCTGCTGGTTGCATCATTGATAAGGGACACAGCTATGCTGCTGGTACAGTGCCCCGATTACCAGTACACTGGTGCTCATTTACGCTGAGCTCGGAAGGATGACAGGCTGAATAAACCCCACCTGCTGTTAATTCAGCAGCCGCCGGGGCTCAAACTCAGGACTCGAGGCATCTCAAGCCAGCATCCTAACCGTTAAGCCAACACCAGACTTGCATTCCGAGATCCTGAGACGTTTGTTTTGATGATTATTGATGCATTATTACCTTTGTTTTTATTTCACAGGTGAACATGTGATACCTCCCCTCAAGATTGAGGAACTGATTCAGTCAAAGGTCATTATTAATTACACATTTAGACAACTTGTTAAACTAGTACAAGCCTCAGCCATTAGTTTGCTGAAAGACAAGTCACTTGTTTTGTTTTCAAATCATGGCAAGGTCATTTTGTCCTTTGGGGTCATGTTGAAAGGTGCACAAACTGGGGGATTGGTGAAGATGCATTTTTATCCCTTTATATCATAAGCCATATCTGTGTGCTTTGTGTGTACAGGTCTATCTCAAACTAGTTAAAAAGCAAAGTAGAAACATGGAGAGACTTCAGAAAAAACATGCAAAGGTGGGCTCAATAATGGGATTCGTGGACCTGCACTCATTGTCGAAGGTTTGTTGGTGACAAACGCGGGGAAATTTTTACCATCTTCCCCAACAAACTATGTTATTGTGAGTGCATGCAGGAGCTACAGGGGACAATGAAGACCCAGACGAGTAACGTGCTTCCTTCCAAGGAGGAGGGTGCTGCGGGATGGCGCAGACGTCTCACCCGGATTCCATCACGAGTCCAGTGAGTGCATCAGGACGATAGCGTTGGTGTAAATAGGACGCTTTCAAAGCGAATGTTCAACTAAAATAGAATCGTCCAAAAGAAAAAGAAAACAAGGAATCTCTTCTTGCACTATCCTGTTCGAAATTTGATGCTTTAGTCGGCAACTTATCAAAGCCTTAGTACCTTCACCAGAGGAGATGGTATTGCATTTGGGTCCATCTTTTACTTGCGAAAGCCAAGATTCGCAAGAATATTGGTTGGTCCAGTGTGTTATTCGGTCAGTCTCGGTATGTTAACCACCGACAGGTCGCATTTTTACTCCGATCTTCACCACCTGGTAGAGGTAGTCACAAGCTAGAAGTCTATTGTTTTCGAGGTCAATAGGTCTTTATTTAACACAACGGTATATATGCGTATTGGTCCGAAAGTAACGAAGTGTGACGAGCACTCCCCAGATCTCCATTGGACAAATCATACAGGCTCTGTTTGATGTTTAACTGATGTCGACCATGTAATCTGTGTCAAACTTTGGTGTAGGACTATGTCCAATGGAAAATCGGGGGAGTGCTCGTCACACTCCACATGTTCTTGATATATAGATCTATATACACACATATATACTAGCAGGGTGTGCTTACACGTTGTGTAAGCATACACACCGTGTTTACCTTTATCTCTGGTCACTCAGCTGAATTTGAATTTTCATTTATTTGTTTTCATGTTTTTTTCTTTCATTTATTTATATTTTAATAAATGTTGCACGAAGATTCTGTGATTTTTTCCCGATGTATCGGCTTTGATGTCCTTCGGCACACAAAATTTCCATGTTTCCCCATTGTCTCGTGTCGCTCCCTGCATTTTTTTCATTATATTTTTTTTCTTAATTTATTTATATTTTCAGGCATGAATACTGTATGATGATTCTGTGATTTTTCCTCAGTGTGTTGGCTTCGACGGCCATCAACACGCAAAATTTCATCTTTCTACGCCACCCAGAAGGTCCCGATCTTTAATATCAATCAGTGAGTCAGTAAGTGAGTGAGTCAGTGGTTAGAAAGAGCATTATATATATATAATATATATATATATTATATATATTATATAATATTAATATACTAGCAAACACAACCCGTCGCTTCACTGACAGGGGTGTTAAGGGGAGGGATGGAGAAAGAGAGGGGAGGGGGGGGAGGGGGGAGAGAGGGGTGGCAGAGAGGACGGAGGGAAGGGAGGGGCGGGGAGGGTAAGCGAGGTGTGGGTGAAGAAGGGGAAGCTAGGAAAGGGAGAAGAGTGAGAAAGAGGGGTGGAGGTGGGGAGAGCAACTCCTCATTGCCATACACTGCAGGAAAATGCAGAAATCAAGAAAATGCCTCACAAAACGTTACTATACACTGCAGGAAGGTGTGTGTGTGTGTTGTGTGTGTGTGTGTGTGTGTGTGTGTGTGTGTGTGTGTGTGTGTGTGTGTGTGAGACAGAGAGAGAGAGAGACATAGACAGAGAGAGAGAGAGAGAGAGAGAGAGAGAGGAGAGAGAGAGAGAGAGAGAGAGAGACGAGAGAGAGAGAGAGACACCAGAGAGACACAGAGAGAGAGACACAGAGGACACAGAGGAGAGAGAGAGACACAGAGACATAGACAGAGATATGTTCATCTGATTTACCTGGAGATTAAGCAGCAATTGCATAGTACATCGCTGAATTTGGAAACCAACTATTTTTGAGGTCAAAGGTCAACTCAAGGTCAAACTTCTCAAATCACCAATTTTTCATCAATTTACATGCTATTAACTTGAAAGTTGAACAGGATCTGTACAGTCCATCACTGAATTGGAAAGACAACTATTTTGAGGTCAAAGGTCAACTCAAGCTCAAACTTCTAAAATCATCAATTTCAATCTGAAAAATAATCAATTTTCATCCGATTGACCTGAACTTTGATTAAGATTGTGAATTTATTGGATCCGACTTCAAGAATTTTAAAAATGATTCTTCACCATTGAGAGATTGGGCCAAAAATGACAAAAAGCACGATATCTCAAAAAGTTGTGAATGGATTCGGCTGAAATTTGGAAACTTGGGAGACATGTTGGGTGTGTGACAAGGAAGAATTACTTCAATTTTGGTGAAGATCCGAATCTGATAATTTTTAAGTGATTCTTCACCATTGAGAGATAGGGCCATAAACGATATAGTACTATATAGCACGATATCTCAAAAATGTATTGGGCCCGATATTTTCTCGTGGATCAGGCATTGCGTGGCGGAGGTATATGCTTTACCGAGTGCCCTTCAAGTTGACTTTGGAAATGTCTCGAACTTTTCATGAAAATTAGGTCTATCATGTGACCTGTCATGTAATCTTTGCAGGAGTAGAGAGCTATGGGAGCAGTATATAATTACAAGCAGCCTGCCAGAAATGGGGAAAGGTAGGGAAAGAACACTGGCTTGATTAATGGGTGCACATCCAATTTTGAGAATGTAAGGATTAACAAAGCGAGTGCATACCAATATATTAAACACGGTATGCATACATAATCCTTATGATTTTTTTTTAAATCACAACGGAAGTATTGAAAGCCAGCAAGCCATCGCGTAAGAGCTGATTTTTAATTTTTTTTGTCATGTTGTCGGGGAATTTTGTTTGTTTTTCTTGAACTGGAAAAAATTGAGGTGTGGTGCTGTGCTCGTCACTCGATGACAACATCAAGAGTGAGGCAACTAATTCATGTATGAATATGTGGAAGAGTTTAACAGGAAGTGTATTTGTTGTTTGAATGGTGGTACAGTTCAACAGAAAATTGCCCAAGTATCAGAAGGCCCAGTGGGTAGATGGTTACACGTGGCTGGGATGTGGAGGAGTTGTTTACCACTGTTCTTTATCGTTGTATACCAGCTTTCAGCCTCATTTTGAGTGCTGGTCCCAAGTTGGCATCTTGGAAAAGAACATTGAGCCAGAATTGCTAAATTGACAATCAAACAAGAGTTGACATCACTCTCAGCGAGAGGCTCTCCGCTATACAATCCAAGCTCGTGGGTAAGTGGGATGATTGGGGGAGGATTTGCTGCAAGGTGAAGGGAAAAAGAAAAAGAAACCTAAAATGGGGAGAAAAGAGAAGGAATTGCCTTTCATTAGGGAACTGCAATTTAAATGCTCGGCTTCAGTGAGTGGAGAAACGGTCACAGAATGGATGCTCGGCACCTTGAACTTGAATATTTACAATCGTTTTGTTTATTACAAGAAATACAAAACTGCCAAGAATATTTTATTCCCAGAACAGTCTGGGTGAATTGCAGTTTTCCTGTTTGAATAGCTTGGCTTTATTGAAGATGGGCTGTGGCAATTTACATATTTACACTCAGAACACTTTTACAATGTTTCTTCGACTTAAATAGTTTAACTCGAGCTTATTTTAGAGATTTCATTGAAAATGTTGGCAAAGCAATTCACTTAGACTCCGTGAGTCGATATGAGATGAGCATCGGATAATGTCTCGGGTTGTATATGACGTACTTTTACTTCATGCTGTCTTGTTTGGTTTCAATCATTTTAGGTCATGCGTGAAGCTCAAATAAACTGGCACGTTCAATATGCACACCTTGCTCTTGTTGCAGGAGCCGCAGATCTTGCAGTGGACAGTCAAAGTTGTCCGATGCGGAAGAGAAATCGGAGCCCAAGGTGAGAGTAAAAGCGACAAGACAACATAGCATCAGGGAATGGGTTGCAGCAAACAAAAGGCATTATTAATCACTGGCCTTGCAATGCCAGAATGAGCAGATCCTATCAAATGTCTCCTCAACAGTGCACTGACGGACACGATTGTCCCACACTGCAGCCCTGCCCCCCAGGCCAGGAACTCATAGCAGAGGCCCATCGTGCAGCCCAGGCAAGGCTGTTGGCAATTCACAGCGAGGAAAGAACGAGCCACGTGCAGGCCCTGCTTGTGGCCATGCATCAGCAGCAACTTAACCAACTGACCCAAACACACCAGCAGTGAGTGATGCATGGACAGTGGACACGCATGGAAAGGTTGATCCACAAAACAGAGAGAAATGGGGAAACAAAATTAAACAGGTTGATGTGGACATAGTTTTTGCCTGCTTTGTGGAAACTACGTCAGCAGTTAAGATTTTGCACGGCATCTGTTATGTGCACGCTTGTTGTTTCACCCCTCTGTTTGTTACCCTGCACATGTAGCGCAACGCTGGGTTGAGCAATTGGTTTACTCTGTCTGTCTACCAGTCTATTTCTATGATCGAGGAACGACTTAATTTCAATTTAATTTTATATTTTGAACACTGTAGAACACGAACCTATAGTTAATTAGCAGTAATTACCTCTGCCGCCGAAGGTGAAGGAGGTTATGTTTTCACCCCTTTCTGTCTGTTTGTCTGTCTGTTTGTCTGTGGTGCAGGATATCTCAAAAAGTTGTGGACGGATCTGGATGAAATTTTATGGACAGGTTCGGTGTGTGACAAGGACAAACTGATTAGATTTTGGTGAAGATCCGGATCTGGATCCGACTACTAGAATTTTTTTAAGTGATTCTTCACCATTCAGGAAAGTGCTAAACCGATATATAGCACGGTATCTCAAAAAGTTGTGAACGGATTCGGATGAAACTTGGTGGACAGATTGGGTGTGTGACCACAAAGAATTGATTCAATTTTGGTGAAGATCCGAATTCGGATCTGGATACGAGAATTATTTAATTCTTAAAGTGATTCTTCACCATTGAGAGATTGGGCCAAAAACGATATAGTGCTGTGTAGCATGATATTTCAAAAATGTATTGGGCCCGATATGTTCTCGTGGATCAGGCATTACGTGGGGAGGTCTGCACTCTACCGAGTATCCTTCTAGTTTGGCTATGAATTTGGCAAATTGTATGGAATCTCTCTTCCCAAGCGCTCATGTGCTCAGATGAGTAAGGTAATTGTTTCATTGTACCAATCTGGCAGTCAAGCAAAATTAAAAACCACTCCAAACAGAAAGCTTGCAGTTTTAGGGACGTCATGAAGGACACAAACAGGCATGAAAAACTAATTTAACGTGTTAGATAGGGTGATGTAAAAGAGAGTGTGTCAATGGCGGAAAACTTCTGAGTCAATTGCTTTGTATTTGTTTTTTCCACAGCTTTTAAAACTTTTATCTTTTTTGAATTTAATAATATATTTTAACACCATAGAACATAGATTTCCTTATTTACACTTCCCAAAAACTTCACTTTAGCAGTACTTGGGCAAAAATTGTACGCCGTCTTGACCAATCAAATTTGCCGCATGCTCTGAGGGCGGAGTAACGGCAAACAGCAAGATTCAGACAAAATGGCGGTGCCTGGCGATGCAACGACAGTGCTGACTTCGTACAAAATATCTGTTTGTTTAGTGCATATTTTTTCTCAAACATCATTCCAAAATCATCAGTTTGTCCAAGGCTTGGCAGAAGGTTTGTCTTAGTGAGGGGGGGGGGGGGCAGATTGTGAAGGACACATCATAATAACTCGTGTGGACTTCCGTGAGGGGGAGGATGATCCGTGACTCCGTGGTGGGACTCCGTGGACTCCGAAATGGTGCTTGGGGGCAGGCACTGTGTATCTATCCCCTGTTTATCGGCGAGGATACCATCGGTGTGGCGATCCGTTGAGATGGGGATGAGATGCTCCCCGTTAGGGTTGGACTCCGTGAGATGGGGAGGATGCATCCGTGTGGACTCCGTGAGATGGGGAGGATGCATCCGTGTGGACTCCGTGAATGGGAGGATGCTTAGATGTGACGTGAATGGGAGGATGCATCCGTGTGGACTCCGTGAGATGGGGAGGATGCATCCGTGTGGACTCCGTGAGATGGGGAGGATGCATCCGTGTGGACTCCGTGAGATGGGGAGGATGCATCCGTGTGGACTCCGTGAGATGGGGAGGATGCATCCGTGTGGACTCCGTGAGATGGGGAGGATGCATCCGTGTGGACTCCGTGAGATGGGGAGATGCATCCGTGTGGACTCCGTGAGATGGGAGGATGCATCCGTGTGGACTCCGTGAGATGGGGAGGATGCATCCGTGTGGACTCCGTGAGATGGGAGGATGCATCCGTGTGGCTCCGTAGATGGGAGGATGCATCCGTGTGGACTCCGTGAGATGGGGAGGATGCATCCGTGTGGACTCCGTGAGATGGGGAGGATGCATCCGTGTGGACTCCGTGAGATGGGGAGGATGCATCCGTGTGGACTCCGTGAGATGGGAGGATGCATCCGTGTGGACTCCGTGAGATGGGGAGGATGCATCCGTGTGGACTCCGTGAGATGGGAGGATGCATCCGTGTGGACTCCGTGAGATGGGAGGGGATGCATCCGTGTGGACTCCGTGAGATGGGAGGATGCATCCGTGTGGACTCCGTGAGATGGGAGGATGCATCCGTGTGGCTCCGTGAGATGGGGAGGATGCATCCGTGTGGACTCCGTGAGATGGGAGGATGCATCCGTGTGGACTCCGTGAGATGGGGAGGATGCATCCGTGTGGACTCCGTGAGATGGGAGGATGCATCCGTGTGGACTCCGTGAGATGGTGAGGATGCATCCGTGTGGACTCCGTGAGATGGGAGGATGCATCCGTGTGGACTCGTGAGATGGGAGGATGCATCCGTGTGGACTCCGTGAGATGGGAATGGCATCCGTGTGGACTCGTGAGATGGGGAGGATGCATCCGTGTGGACTCCGTGAGATGGGGAGGATGCATCCGTGTGGACTCCGTGAGATGGGGAGGATGCATCCGGTGGACTCCGTGAGATGGGGAGGATGCATCGTGTGGACTCCGTGAGATGGGAGGATGCATCCGTGTGGACTCCGTGAGATGGGAGGATGCATCCGTGTGGACTCCGTGAGATGGGAGGATGCATCCGTGTGGACTCCGTGAGATGGGGAGGATGCATCCGTGTGGACTCCGTGAGATGGGGAGGATGCATCCGTTGGACTCGTGAGATGGGGAGATGCATCCGTGTGGACCCGTGAGATGGGAGGATGCATCCGTGTGGACTCCGTGAGATGGGGAGGATGCATCCGTGTGGACTCCGTGAGATGGGAGGATGCATCCGTGTGGAATCCGTGAGATGGGGAGGATGCATCCGTGTGGACTCCGTGAGATGGGGGATGCATCCGTGTGGACTCCGTGAGATGGGGAGGATACATCCGTGTGGACTCCGTGAGATGGGGAGGATGACATCCGTGTGACTCCGTGAGATGGAGGATACATCCGTGTGGACTCCGTGAGATGGGGGGGATACATCCGTGTGGACTCCGGAGATGGGGGGGGATATATCCATGTAGATGCCACTTTTTTGCCCGAGGGGTTGGGGGAGAGTGGTCAATAGCACCATCCAAGCCCCAAAATTTTCCATGGAGTGAAAAAGAAAATAGGCAAATGTTACAAATAATACGTTAAACAACAATGACCCCACGTGTTATTATTTTTCATCATGATCTATTCCTCCTCTTATTATTTCCCAAACCTTTATCACTCCTAAATGCTCAGTCTATCGACCCTACCCCCATACCTACAGCACCACTTACTTCCATGCCTTCAACAACTATTCATGTCACCCTCCCATAAGACTGATGTTGACTTAACGGTTAAGGTGGCTGGCTTAAGATCTTGGGGTCTTGAGTTTGAACCCGTTTTTACATTGAATTAACACACCAGGTGGGGATGACTCAGCTTGTCAACTACATGCACAATGGAAAGTGACAAAGACATCAGATTGATTCTGTTACTCCTAGAATTACAGTGGAAAGCAACTACGAGGATCAGATTGATTTGGTTATTTCCAGATCTGCTGTGAAAACTAACCTCAATGATAAGATTCATTCTGTTTATACAAGAACTAATGTTGGAAGTAACCACAACAATCAGATTGATTCTGCTCTTTCAAGATCTGAAAGGGAAAATGACAATGACAATCGGATTGAATCTCATCACTGAACATCTACTGTTGAAAACGACCAAAATAATGATACTGAATCCATTATTTCTGGAGCTTCTGTGAAAAGCGACCACTCTGACCAGATTTATACTGAGAGGAATAAGATGATCCGAATTACACTGACATGCATGTAATCAAAATAAAAACCAATTACTGCACCATAGTCCCAAGAAGGA
>CM068965.1:59843300-59864101 GCA_035128595.1 Eptatretus atami | reverse complement strand
TACACATATATACATATATATATATATACATACATATATATATACATACATACATACAAACATATATAAATAAGTACCTGAAGAAAGCAGAAGAGCAAATGTTACTCCACTATAGGCCCTGTCACACCTTGACGATTTAGCCAACGTATGCCTGACGTGTGCAAAATTGGGCTAAAACGACGGCACACGTCGAATACGTTATGGGTAAGTTTGTATACGTTAAGAGCACGCTGGCATACGTCGTAGTACGTTCTTGATCGTGGATTCGACGAACCTGCATTCATGCTTAGATGCAGTTATCCTACTTGGTCAATTGACGATTCTCATTTCGGATGTGAGGGCCTACCAGAACTGGCTCTCACTTTCACTGATGTGCGCCCATCTTTTGACGGATTGTACCACCTCTATCTATAGTTGGTGCCCATTGCTTCTGTTCCCAAGGCCTGTTGAATCTGCGGATCGTTCCCACTTTTGGGAATCGCCAAGCTTTACACAAAATTTGATGCAGTAGTGTGCGAAGTTTTTCCTGTCATACTTTGACAAAAAACGAAAATCGACCGCGCTCACTTACACCTACCATCACTCATCGGCGGTCTGTGTTCGGCGACTGACAACTTTCTGCCAGGCGGGAAAATATTCACGCATACGGAATTTAGGATCGGCCTACATACCGTGCCACCAAACCTACGTCCGTCCCTACTTCATTTGTTTACGGCACGAAAAATTAAGGTGGATACTTTTTGAACGCACCTCGTATATACCACACATATATATATATAATATATATATATATACATACATATATATATATATATATACATACACATATATTAAATATACATATACATATTCCATATATATACATTATATATATTTATACATATCAAAATGCATATATTATACCACATTACATACAATATAACATACATATACAATATAATATATATATTATATCCATATACATATATATATATATATATATACATGCATAAATATGTTATGCCGGGTCGGCCCCAACCGACCGCTCTGAACGTAGGCCGCAAGTCGAGGTCGGCCGACCGATCGCCCGGAATATAGATCGCCGCCCGGATAACTCCGAGCAGATGGGTCCTTGTACAAGAAACCGAAATACGCCAATGGCAGATACGGGGGTTAGGGGGTCGATTGCCAATCTTCAATGTACCTAAAATACCAGTATCCATACTAACCCGAGGGATTCCACCCTCGACGGGATCTCGTACGCAACCCAAAAACCGCCGAAGGCGAGCTGTCCGTGCGCGATCCGGCGGCGTAAATCCGCGAGAACCGTCGGTCCAATGTCCCCCGTATTACGGGCAAACCAACGGCTTTCTAACTCCCAACACACGAAATTGTTCAGTCAATGAGGGAATGGACGAAGGCGAGCAGGTTACATTACACAAGGACATTTATTATAATGAAACACGTATGCAATTAAACAAGCAACAAAAGAACTACAACCGTCTATAAGCAATTATTAATGTACAATCACTTACACAGTTTTACTTACGGGACTCGGCGCCACAAAATTCATTCGAAAGAAAAAGCAGGGAAAAAAAAAGACCCCATCCAAAGGCAATGGGGCAGGACTTGGACCTCTTGGTCTTTATGGCCGTGGGACTTGTGCAGACAAACGACAGTCCCACGAGACCGTTTTTGCAGGTTTACCTTGACCCTCGTGGTGTCGTCTTGGGGCGTAAAAAACAAATAACCCCCCCCCCCCACGACGCTCCTTCCCACAGCAGTAGCGTTAGCCGCGGTCGAGCTCGGGCCTTTCCGTTGTGGCAGGGCGAGCTCTCTCTGGCTTCTCTCCTTCAGCGAACTCGCTTGGCGCGACCGCGATTGCCCTTCCCCACAGGCAGCTAGCGTAAGCGCGGTCGAGCTCGGGCCTTCCGTGTGGCAGAGCGAGCTCTCTTGGCTCTCTCCTCACGAACAGCGCTTGGGCGACCCGCGATTGCTCCTTCCCCACGGCAGGCTTAGCGTAGCGGCGGTCGAGCTCGAGCCTTCCGTGTGGCAGGCGATGCTCCTCTCCGGCTCTCTCCACACAAACGCGCGGTTTGCACGACACTGCAGCAAAGGCTGCGCCTCCAGCTCGCGGTCTCCTTTCGCGACGCCCGGACTTTCCACGCAGCTCCTTGGCTTCTGGGTTCCTCCCGACTCCCCAACTGCCGAAGCAAAAAGGCTTACTCCTCCCACGGGACTCAGCACACGAACTTCTGCCACGGGACTCCCATGAAGCTCAGGCCCACGAAAACTCAGCCCTACCACGGGACTCTTTTTCACTGGACTCCTTTTTACTCGAACTTTTTGGATTTCTCTTCACGGGACGTTCAGCCTCGAAAACTGTTTTCCACGAACTCTTTTTTGGGATTCTCTTTAAACAAAGAAAGATGTCCTCTTATCCTTTGGCCACCCCTCCCCCGCACCCGGCCGGACTCATGCCGCTGATTCCACCCCTCCCGCTCAACCAGGATGTTGAGCGAGGGAGTTGTTTGACGTCACCGCAGGGTTTTCTTCTCCTCTCGCAGAAGAGGGGGTAAGGACGTCTCCATTGCTTTTTCCCTAACCTATTAACATCGATCCGCCAAAATACCAGCGCATCTAATCGATTTCAAAACATTAAACAAAATGGGAGGTGAGTATCTAGGGAGGAGGGAACATGCACTTTAACGACATAGCTGACTAAGGGAACCTTATGTTGTTGTTGCGACTGAATTCCAAAATTCATAACACTACCCCTCCCCCTTTTTACAGACTCGTCCCGAGTCGTCAAATTTTTCGGTGTGACCAGCAAGATGTAAGTCCCCCTTAGTACTGTTATTTTACCTTCGGGTCCCTGAGTGCGACATTTCTTTAAAACGTGTCCCAAAAATAAATAACCTAATGCGCCGGCATAACTAACGAAACAAACTCTCCACAGGGACTCATTCGGACAACTTAACTAAAAATTGCGGCGCTAAAACAAACATGCAGGCGGGTTCCAACGTATTTTACAATTTTCACTTAACTTAACCTAAAAATTTATAAATTTACACATTTAACCATGGCCCAGGACTTGCTAAATCTGTGTGAAAGGGGAAAGGGGAAAGGCAAAAGTCCGTTGCAAAAGTCTTTGGTGCAGCGGAATGGATGAAGATGGTCGCAAAAACAAAATGGAACATGAGGGATATGACACGGGCTGCCTGAGGCAGTCCTTCAAAACTGGATGGTCCTGGCGGCCATGGTGATGGATGGACACAGGGGCAAACGCAAAACAAGGGCTAGCAGGCATGGGGTCATGGCAGAGGCAGGCAAATGGCATGGCAAAGGAAGCCATGCAGAACAGGCAGCTGCAGCCACAACAGGCCGCATGAAGCTGGCCGGCTTCTGGTGGGTTCCATCAGGTCTGGAGGGAGTGCCGGTGGTGCCCGGCGCTTCTGAAGGCGGGCTCGGACCTAGCCTACTGTCTCCCCCACTCTATCGCCTTTGCCTGTCCTGTCCATACCCACTCCCTTAATTGCCACACAAACTCAACAAAATTTACCCCTCTTTATTATTTTTATTCCCTTTTATAATTGTCTCCCTAACCCCCTTTATAGTCTTTGTCTGGCTAACCTATCTGTCCACCTAGCCTACTCCCACCACTACGTTCCCTCTTGGAGGGGAATAGGGAAGACTAGCGTCCTGTCTCGAGGCCAATAAGCCTCAGAATGGCCTCCTTCAGAGTTCAGCGATTACCAAGGTGAGTCCAGCGCCTACAATGAGCGAAGGGATGGATGTGGAAGGGGTACATCTCCTATCTACCCTAACATTCATTAACCTGAAACTACCCCGGGGCTTTCCAAAAAACGCCTCACACTTTTAAAAATTATCGTTCTAAAAAAACCATGATTCCCGTCGCCTGTGTTGTGTCCGTCTTAAATTTGGGCCTTGCCCCTCAAATTTTTATTCGTGCCCTTGCACAATTTCCTGCTGGGCAGCGTGCTCAACTGCGAGAACTCCCCTCTGCCGAACTCTAACATGGCACCCCAGGCCGCAGGCTGCCTCCGAGCTAGCTGCTCCCTATAAAGGGGGTTGCCCTCTCTGGCATTGCCCCCCTCCGATGCCCACGCGTGTTGATGCCCGGGTCCCTTTTCCGAGGGTCGCCCGTGCCCATACACTGCCCCCCGTGGCATTCGTTGCTACGGGTCCCGTTTCCGACGGAGTCGCCCGTGCCCATCACTATCCCGGCCCTCTCTTGGGCCCTTGGCCGACTCTGGCCGACTAGTCCGTGCCCGGGGTGCCCATAAACAAACTCACCTTCCACAGACCACGCTCCCAGCCGGTCCATGAACTCTTGCACCCCTCCCAAACGGGTTTCGTGCCTTCTCTGACACAACAACAAACGACCCCTGTTAGTAAACTTTGAAACGCCCACTAGCTAACATTAATCTGACCCCGGGTCACTTGGTGGGAATCACTCTCCCCCCAACCAGTCATTCGCCACATGCATACTACATTCGCTCCACTCACACACTTGGCCTGCTGTCCACACTCATTCCTCCACACTTTCCATTTCCAACTCACACCAACACTCACTACACTGCCATCCTTCTAATAAATCCCCTGACTAACTCGTGCTCCCTCTCATACCTTAAACCTCATGCCTTCCATTTACTCTACGTAGCTAAGCTACGTCTCCCTACACATTTCCAGTCTGTCCATGTTCCAAATCCAAAAATTCCATTTCCTAATCTAACTGAAATCCCTTCTCACTAATCCATTCCACGGGCTCCATGAGGAACAACCAACCCATGTCCCTATGAAGCCGGTCTAACTATCTAACCCATCCCTAAACTAGTATTCCTGTGCCCCCTAAGCAAGGGGGTCTTCCACCCCTGCCTGGGTCTGTTTCACCTCGAAGTGGCGAGGCTTGCTCCCTTTTTTTTTTTTGCGCACCACCAGCGCGGCAGTCCAGCGCCCTTCCGTGACGTCATGGCAGCTGTTCGCGCACCTCGTCCCTTGGACGTACCTCGGCAGGATTCCTTCTGCCGGATTTCCAACAATGCAGCCAGACGTCACTGCGGCATCTCAAAGCAAGCCCCGCGTTTCGAGGGGTTCCCCGCACGAGGACGAAACGCGTCCGCAACCTATGATGCTCGATCTCGCTCGCGAAGCTAACAGAAGCACGAAACTCGTGTCTGAAATGATACACCCATCCCGTCGAAACAAATTCACAATCCAGCCAGCTTTGTCCGTCCGCGGGATCGCTATCCACCGCGGACGTTTCCGGGACCGATTCACCTCGCAGCGCGCACGTGGCGGCCTGTGCGTAGCACAGCACGGACCCCGCCTCGCTGCTGTGCCAGAACCGCACGGTTCTCAACAGCTACGCCGTGCTACCGGCCTTTTGTCCTCATCTGTCGCAGTCGTCGTCTCCTTCAACGCCACACTCCTGCGTGCCACGACGCTTCACACCACTCACCACACTGGACGGGATGCGGTTGCGGTCTCCCGCATGCTTACCGCCATCTCCTCTCAACCGCTACACGCTCTCACACACGCCGTCCACAACGGTTTCATCCACACCGGTGTTTCGCTTCACACACGCGTGCTGGTATCCACACGGAGGCGTCCCCGCCATTTCCACACGTCCCACGTGCCACCAATTACTCACACACGCTGGGCACTCACACCGGTGTTTATCCACACCGTGCTCATCCACACGGGTTTCACCACACAACACGGTGCCTTCGACACGCGGTGCTTCATCACACACGGTAGTCAACACGCCCCCGGCACACTCGTTACCACACCCCCACACACGGTCTTCATCCACACACGGTGCTTCATCCACACACGGTGCTTCATCCACACCACGGTGCTTCATCCACACACATGCTGTGGAAAGCACGCATTTCGGCACCACTCGCAAACACACATTTCGACACCACCACACACCGAACAACCACGCTGGGAATTAGCACCACCCAAGGGGTTCCCGGGTTCATAACCCCCAAGCTCCGCGTGCACCCTTCCGCACTCGCCCCTTTACCTCGCAAGGCTCGGACCGGACTCCCTCGTCGCGATCCGCCTCAAGGGGCACAGTCCCTCCCTTGTTCCTGAAGGAGGCCATCCTGCTGCCTCGCAGCCGCGGTCACAAAAACCACTCCCCCAGCTCAACCCCATTGTCCCTCACTTATCCCCTCCTTGTGTCGTGCTCGTCAATTACCTGGAGTTTCTCCTCTACTTGCTTTATCTTCAGTCACCCTCGTTTAGTATTTTCCTTTTCTTCCTTGGGCCTTCGTTCTGTTTCCTGTTCTATTCCCCCGGGCTCTTGGTGTTCCTTCCCTTTGCTCCTGCGTCTCCGTGCATTTTCTCAGTCACCTCCACGTGTCTCGTCCTGCATGCTCAGTTCACCTCATTTAATTTTTCCCTTCTGTGTCACGTCACTTTCCGTCACTGGCACGAGTCTCGCCCAACGGCCGTTCTCCCGAATTTATTTTGTCCCTCCGCCGCGGGCCGACACCAGTCCACACCTCCCCCTTGTTGGTTCGGTCGAGCTGCCACGTGGTGCGGCCATTGCACTCCACTGCCCTGTTATCTCGCCACGTGCAGGCGCCATTATGCCTCTTATGCCCAGACTTACTGCCTTTTGCCCTTCCTGGATACCAGCCCATGCTTCTGGCATTCTCACCCCGCAGTTTTTGCATATTTCATCCATGTTTTGTTTTTTATTTCCTTTGCGTTTCCATCCATTTTTTTTTATTTCATGCCCTTATCTTCGTTTTTCCATCCTTGCACGCATTTTTCATTATGTTGTTCATGGCTGCAGCACCCGCGCAAGGCATTTCCCCCACTTGGCTGATCTCAGCCAACCCCTACGAAGCCGAAATCCCTCGGGTTTCCCCCAGTCTGCTGATCCGCCGGGGACTGGGGAGGATTTGACGGAGGAGGGAGGGGGGGGGGCTGTTTCATACACCGCGGCCCCTCCGCTGCGCCCATTTGTGGACCTGCATTTATTTTGCGGGGAATAGTTTAACCTGCATAATGGGAGTGTCTCTGCATGGTCATTTCGTCCTGAGCCCATTAGATTTCTAACATTTCCAAATCCATTCCTAAATTCCCTTCCTGCCCCTGCTCACCTTGGGCTGAACATTTTAACTTGCTGGGAATAAAATTTATTAATGCTCGTAATTGGGGACAGGGGGGTTTGCTCCGTATACCCCTGATCCGACTCCGTGAATTTGCTACGGAGGCGGAGGGGGCCGATCGCACCTCCTGACAACCAGTTGTTGCGGATTTCGAACCTACAAATTACGGAGGTGGGGATGGGTTCACATCCCACTCCTGACCACCAGTTGTTTACCGGGCCGGGGTCGGCCCCCAACCCGACCGCTCTGAACGGAGCCGCAAGTTCGGAGTTTTTGGCCCGACCGTCGACCGGAATTATAGATCGCCGCCCGGATAACTCCGAGCGACGGGTCCTTGTACAAGAACCGAAAATTACGCCAATGGCAGATCACGTGGGGTAGGGTCGATTGCCAATCTTCAATTGGTATCTAAATACCACGTGATCCAACTACCGGGGTTTCCACCCTCGACGGATCTCGTACGGAACAAACGCCGAGGTGAGCTTGTCCTTGTGCGCGATTCCGAGCGGGCGTAATTCGCGAGAACCGTCAGTCCAAATGTCCCCCTATTACGGGAAAACCAACGGCTTTCTAACTCCCAACACACGAAATGTTTCGAGTCAGTGAGGAAAATGGACGAAGCGAGCAAGGTTTACTTTACCAAGGACACGACCCCCCCCCCCCCCCCACCCCTTTTATTATAATGAAACACGTATGTAACAAGCAATTAACAAGCCAACAAAAGAACTACAACCGTCTATAAGGCAATGGGATTAATTACAGTCACTTACACAGTTTTACTTTACGGGACTCGCGCCAAACATTCATTCGGAAAGAAAAGCAGGAAAAAGACCCCATCCAAAGGCAATGGCGGTTCAGACTGGACCTCTTGGGTCTTTATGGCGTGGACGGCCAGACCGAAACCGAGTTCCACGAGACCGTTGCAGGTTACCTGCACCCTCGTGGTGTCTGGCTTGGGCGGCCCACGATGCTCCTTCCCCACAGCAGTTAGCGTAGCCGCAGGTCGAGGCTCGGCGCCCTTCCGTTTGGGCAAGGCGAGCTCCTCTCCGGCTCTCTCCTCACGGAACGCGCTTTGGGCGACCTCGATGCTCCTTTCCCTACGGCAGCTGCTAGACCCGCTGTCGAGCTCGAGCCTTCGTGTGGCAGGCGGCGTCTCTCCGCTCTCTCACACCGAACGCGCGGTTTGCGCGACACAGCAGGGGCAAGGCTGCGCCTCAGCTTCGCGTCTCCTTCGCGACGCCAACGGACTTCCACGCAGTCCTTGGCTTCTTGGGTTCCTCCCGACTTTCCCCCAACTTGCCGAAGCGAAAAAGCTTACTCCTCCCACAGGACTCAGCACACGAACTCTGCCACGGGACTCCCACGAGCTTCAGCCCACGAACTCAGCCTGACCACGGGACTTCTTTTTCACTGGGACTTCCTTTTACTCGACTTTTTGGATTCTCTTCACGGGGAACTTTCACCGCGAACTCTTTTCCACGAAACTCTTTTGGATTTCTCTTTAAACAAAGAAAAGATTTCCTCTTCTATTCCTTCTCACCCCCTCCCCCGCCCCGCGGACGCATGACTCATGCCCTCGTGCTCCACCCCACGCTCACCATGGGTGGGAGGGAGTTGTTTGCACAGTCACGACGCAGGGTTCTTCTTCCTCTTCGGCAGAAGAGGGGAGGGACGTTCTCATTGTTTCGTTTCCTAACTATTTAAATCGATCCGCAGCGCAATCTAATCGAATTTCAAGACATTTTAAACAATGGAGGTGAGCTATCTAGGAACATGCACTTATCGACATAGCTGACTTAAGAGAACCTGAATGTTGTGTGCCATATCGAATTCCCAAATTCGTACAATATATACACGCATATATATATATATATAATGTATATATATATATATTATATATATATATATATATATAGTATATATCCTTCCATCCCATGTAGCTTAATATATATATATAATATTATATATATATATATATAATATATATATCCATTATATACGTATACAGGGGTGTCCCAAAAAAATAACAACTTTTCATCTGGCAAAGAGGATGGTTCATACCATTTTTTTTTATATATATGAGCGGATAGAAAGCTGAATGGTTTAGTTTATTGACCAATGTCAAAATGCCACCAAAAATTTTAAATTTGGTAGGAATCGTCGTTTCTTTTCGACCACATGTTCGACGTAGGCTCCACGTTGTCCGATCACTTGCCTGCAAAAACGCGTTGTCATGTCTCATCACTTTGGGAAAAGTTTCCTGAGGAATGTTTTCTGGATTTTCTCCGGTGGATGTTTTCCTTCAGCTGATCAAGAGTCTGAGGCCTAGGTTTCCATAGATCCTGTTCCTTGTGAGATACCCCCACAAGAAGAAGTCTGGAGGGTTAGGGTCAGGGATACGGTGGCCACTCAAACGTCTTCGTAGAGGGAGTTTAAAGCGGCCCTTCAAAATTTGGTGAGAAAAACGCCCTTGTTTTCCCTGGCTGTATGGGGCGGTGGCCCAATCCTGCTGGAACCACTGGGTTCTCATCTGGATCAGTTGTTTTCTCCTTACGGGCCTGAGTACGTAGCTTCAGGCAAGTATAGAATTTCCTGGAATCTTTCGCGATAGTTCCTCTGTTTACCGTGCAAGTTGCGGTCCCTGGTCATCTTCATAAGAAGTATGGACCAATATTATTCCCATACCAACAACCGCCACCGACCATGGACTTTGAGAACAGTTCGAGGCACCAGTTCAGTGGAATGCATTACCAAATTTTTAGTTCCCCAGTACCGAAAGTGTTTGCGTTTACCTCCCCGGCAATGAAGCATGGCATTTCGTCCCTCATGTTGAAGTTTTTGAGTAAATCTTGCATTCTTCCTCCAACTTTCCTGGAGAGAGAACCAATTTGCAAAGTCTTAGCGTTTTGCGGTTTCTGTTGATCAGTAAGCACCGTTTCCATTTTGCAATTGTATTGAAAGGCATGAATGTTTGGCGAAGGATTCCTCTAACGGTTGCTCTTATGGAATGTTTTGGCTCGGCAGAAAGTCGTCGAATCGATTTTTTTGGACTCTGAACAACCGCCTGTCTCACCATTTCTACATTTTTCTTCACTACGACCTGTTCCTCTTCCGACCACTTGACCCTTGTGAAGCGTCCCAGATGGTTCCCACATTGTTTAAATTTTGCGATTTGGTGCACTTTTATTGTCCGAAAGTTTTGGTGCGTGGCGCAGTGGATACCGAAATGTCTCGAGTAAAGACGTTGGCACCTGTATGACACTTTTCGTCTTGGTGCCAAAGATTCAACAATTTTTTCGTCCGTTGTTGTACGGTCAGTTCTTGGCATTTTTTGGGCGCTTGCTTGGTCATCAAAAATAAACTTCAGGGTTCTCTGCAACAAGAAATGAAGCATTTAGTGACAAAAATTACTGCTTTTTAGGATCAAACGAAGCATTTAAAAGTTGTATATTTTTTTTTGGGAACCACCATATATATATCCCATTAACATACCATATATAATATCCATACAACTATATATCCATAACATACATATATATAATATATCCATACTACATTAAATATACATACAATTATATATATATATATATATATATATATTATATATATATATTTTAAGCGGCTGTGGAAATTCGCATTACACCATTAAAGGCTTCCTTAGATAGCATGCCGGTTAAGTGAGGTGTTCAGATATCCCCACCGTTGTTTTTTTAAAGGGAATTTATCTGTTCGCCGGGGCTGTGACTCTTTGAGATTAAGCCGTTTTTTTTCTTTATCTATCGGTTTATTTTTGAGCCACCATTGCAACAAACCTCACGCAACAACAACCGCCACCAAACTCGCCACAACGCTCACACCACCCCCACAACAATCACCACCATCTTCGCCACTATTTGCTCCGCTTACGAACGCCATCCTCCCGCGGACCACTGTAAGACGTTTCCGCGTTCGGAAAACCGTCCGAGAAGGATTGGCAAGAACAAAAGCCTCTTTGTTGAAAGCCTTGTGGGGTTTTTTCCCGGCCTGTTTCCCCGCCGCTGGTTGTAAGGGAAGGGGGCGGGGGCAGCTCGCTCCCCATGGTGGACACGGGGCGTGAAGGCGGTCGTGAGTAGGGGCACGCCCCCTTTTTCGAGAAGCTTCTCGAAGGAGGCGGAGCCCGAAAACGGGGAGGGCGAAGGCGGAGCCTCTGCCTTACAAAGGCGAACAGACGCGAGGCTCGCTCTCTCGGTGATTCCGTTGGGCCTCCTCCTCTCTCCACGGGTTCCTGCGCCTCTTCTTGGCTCGCGCCCCCCTCCTCCTCCGCTCGTTCCCCGGCTCGTTGGCCCGGCGCGGCTTGGGGTGGAGACGCGGACGGGAGGCACCGCAGTGGGGCCTGTGGGTGGACCTGCGTGTCCGGACAAGGGGTGCCGGAGACTGTTTGCGGCCGCGTGGGAGGTCGGAACCAGGCGCCACCCCACTAACGGTCGTGGGAGGGGACTGGACGGCCACCGAAAGGGGAGGTCCTTTCTTTCTTTTTACTTTCGCTTGCTTGGTTGTGGTGCCGGTCTCTGTAAGTAGAACCTGTTGGAAGTGACTGTGTTGTACGAATTCCCTGCTTTATTCGGTTGTATTGTTTTCGTTGCTGTACATATTGCATGACTGCCTTCGTTGGTGTTAAAATAATAAATGTGCTTTGTCGAACCTGTTTCCCGTCGTTGCGTCCTTCCCCCTTTGGAAAGTGCCATCTTGCATCGTGGAATGAGTAGTGGTTTTGAACCACCCGGAGTAAAGAAGAATCACTGAACCTCGAGGTCGCGGATAACACCGCTCGGTTATCCCTGTTAGCACGGAACGGACCCGCTTAAGCAGTTCGTGTCCTAAGCCGACCTGCGGCGATGGTGCAAACCCCTCGGTGGTTACCCGCGCGGCGTATTTAGCTATATCACATTCGGCGATTCACCCTATTTCGCAGCGGGTAGAATGCGGACTGGTTTGTTGGTGAGGTTTAACCCCCACCCGTGACTTGGCTCCTGGCTGGTAGTTCCAGGAGGGGTCATTGACTGAATTGTTCCGTCCGGTGGGCGACGCGGCTTGCCATAGAGGTACGCGGCCATCGCACGCCAGAGCGGGCCAGAATTCGTAAACAATATTATATATATATATATATATATATAATATATATATTTATAATTATTATATAGATATCCATACATCCATATATATCCATACATACACATATTAATATACTACATACATATATATCCATACATACATAAAATATACATACATATATATTATTGGTTGCGAATTCGCCGCCCGTCGGCGTGCGATCGGCCAACGCGACTCGAACCGCGACCGCCTCTCCCACCGGACGGACAATTTCAGTCGTGACCCTCCCGGCTAACGCGCGTGATTCCAGTTTCACGGGTGGGCCTTTCGACCTCACCACAATCGTGCCAATCGGCCCACCCGCCGTAGGATAGGGTGTTCGCCAAACTCGACCTACCTTAAGTACCCACTTGCGGATGGTAAACCGGAGCGATCCGTACCCTCGCCGCAGGTTCGACCTCCGACACGAGCCGCTGCGGCCCGTTCCGTCTATGGGATACCGAGCGTGTTATCGTCGACCTCGACGGTTCAGATTATTTACCGGGGCGTTTTGCACCCACTACGAACCCTTTACGTTGAAGCAGGATGGAGGGGTCAATGAAGAAAAGACGAAGGCGAAACGGGAAAAACAGTTCACACAATGCCACATTTTATTTCGCGGCACACGAGCACACCTATAGCACACGTAAGCAAACAGCATGTATTACAGTTCACAATAAGCAATTGCACATATATCACATAGAACAAAAGAAATGCACATATAAAATGAGTTAAAACCGATTCACGGACACACGGACCACTTATACAGTTACTACCTTACAAGACCGGCGCCACAAACACGCATTTCACACGAGGCAAAGAAAAGACCCCTCACCAGGCAAGGGAGTCAGACTGGGCCCGTGGGCCTAATTGCGGTGGAACCTGAATGAGCGGCCAGGTCCACGAGACCGAAGGGTCCTTACCCGCGCCCTCGTGGCGAGCTGCAGAATGTCGCTGCACGGGCGGTGCCCCAGTTCCGTTGGCACCTGCTGGAGTAAAGTGGGAACTGGGCCCTGTCGCACTCTCTCAGGGCCGCGGTGGGAAAAAGGGAATGTTTGATTTGCTCTGGGGAGGGAGTATGGCTGGCTTGCGCGACTCAACGGCGACCTCGTCGTCCCGGACCCGAGCCTCCAGGTCCTCCTCAGCCGATCGCCCTCCGCTGCCGTTCGCCTCCGCAGCCTTCGCCCCACCTCTGCTTCGAGCTTCCGGTCTCCGGAATCTTGCCCCACCGATCTGCCCGAGCTCCGTCTTCCCGACTCCGCCCCACCGACACTGCTCGAGCTCCGTTCTCCCGAATCTTGCCCCACCGACACGCTCGATCGACTCACTGCGCTCGCCTTTTTATCGGCTGGGAAACCACCATATGAAATATTCTCGGATCCAAACGAACCTCAGGGCGGGAGCCACGCTCGCCGGAATGGACGGAGAAAAAGGGGCGTGTTATCATTCCTGATCCTCAAATTGCATATCCGATTTCGTTCAGGCGCGTCTGGCAGGCTGGGCCAAGCCGCCCCCGCGCTTCCTGATTCGGGTGGATCAGATGTGGGCGTTGTAGCATTCCTGATTCCAATTCTTCCTCAGGAAAAACCCGCCTCTGCACCGCGTCTCGCGTGTCTCGCTGAAGGACAGCCGACGCTCGGCGTCCACAGGTGGTGCTGGGAATGGCGTAGGAGAAGGTGGGGAAGGGTTTTCGGCTGGTCGTTTCGATGGCCATGTGCTGTTTGGGAATGGCGGTGATGTTGAGGTTGCGGTTAGCGAGTGGTGAAGGTAGGTTTTGGCTTGCTGGCGTTGTTGTTTTTGTTTGGCGTGGGTGGCTCAAAACAAAGGAGACAGAAAAACGCCTAACTCAAAAGATGATCGCAGCCGAATGAATCACATTTATTCCCTCTATACAATGGGTTTGGCTAACTACACATTACTTAAGAAATAATTCTCACCTAACGGGACCTTTATGGTGTTTTTGCGAATTTCCAGAGCCGTAAACAAGTATATATTATACATATTCAGATAAGTATGTGTTTTCAGGTTAGATTCCCCCACCGATGTTTTATAACGGGTCTTGTTAGTGCTACCGGGGCTGTGAATCTTTGAGTTAGCCGTTATTCTTTTCCTATCTTTATTGTAAACCAAACAACATCTCCTCAACAACAAAAACTCTACAATCCACGACATCCCCACCACAAAGCCAACAACTCTACAACCCGCACCCCCACCACAACGCAACAAACTCTACAACCACGCCATCCCCACCACAACGCCAAACAACTCTACAACCACGCCATCCCCACCACAACGCCAAACCAATTCTACAACCACGCCATCCCCACCAAACGGCCAACTCTACAACCACGCCATCCCCACCACAACGCCAAACAACTCTTACAACCACGCCATCTCCAACCACCAGCCCATCAACATCGCGACACCATCAGCTCCGCCTCAGCAACAGCGGGTAAGGATTGCCGTCGACGCGGACACGCCGTGCCGCCAAATAGGAGCCACATTCTCAGTTAGTAGAGTCAATATACGGTTGAACCCCAAAAAATTGAAACAAAACGTTTTATTGTTTAAATGCTACAGAGTCATTGGTGAATTCCAGAAAAAAAGTCTCGGGGTAATCTGACCCCGGTAAAGGGTTAATTTGGCATATTTTCAGATGGCGCCAATTGAAAATTTTCAATGCTACTACAAACTTTTTTATGGTTGATTTTAGGACCTATAAATGTATTGGGCAACAGTAGGAACATGGGGTTTCTGAATCAAATAAACATAGTTCCATCCGACCCTTATGACGTACTATGACGTAAACTATGACGTATTTGCGTCATAGTTAAAAGATAAGATGAGGTGATGCCTAGAAAGCTGTTGTTATGAATATGTAATGTGAACATGTGATGCTATTATTTAACTCCTTGAACTAGTTAAGCTGTCCCTTTTCCGTTGTAATACTAGATGGGACGGTCATCAATCAAAAGAAAATCTGTATGTATGCCACACAGCGCTGTTACCAGTAAAGCCACGCCCATTGTCGGCCCGAGATCATTCAGCATTGTCATTGTCATCTTTCTCATTCTCATCCCCCGAAACATTCTGATTGAAGGGTTGCCTACAGACTGCCACTTGGGCATGTCCACAAGCTATGGCATGGTAGACCGTAGTTCTGCATGTGCAACGTTGAGTACGCACCCGGTAGGTGCAGTTGCAGTGAACTACCTTTAGCAAAGGAGTCTGCGTGCGCATTCATTTCATTCATTTACTGTGGATGAACTGAATTCTCCTCTGTTTTTCCACCCCCAGTACTGTTGCTTCCAAATCGCCTCTTCTCCCATCCATGTCATGATCTGAAATACGGTGGGAGGAAATGGATGCTTGAGTAGGCCGCTCAGTTGGCGGCAAGACGCTCTGGAGGTACAAACGACACAGCCGATACCACTTTGCGTGTTGTCAAGATGCTGTGCGCAAGCGAAGTGAGAGTGATCTGTTCCCTTTCCACCAGAGAGGACGGGACGCGTGGACCGATTGCCTTGTACCCAATTCTCTAAAAATTGCGATCTGTGCTTTGGACCCTTGGTGTAGCAAATGCTTTGCGGCACATGACCTCAAACGCAGCATTCAGCCTTTCATGACTTTCTGGAAGAGAAGATTTTCTTGCCAACCCCAAAATTGTGTGAAGTCGGTATCAACATCCAGTAAAGCTGTGACGAACAGCATCATGCGTAGATTGCCTGGGATCCTAAAGAGGCTCTTCAGGTCTGTTTATGTTGATACAACTCTGCTTTGGTACCTGCGTCTTGTCAGATCGAAAGAACAAGTTCCTCGTTGCCACCCTGCAGCAAAATGGTGAAGCAGCAGAATAAGTAAGTCCATATTCTTCGCCTATCAGTGTTGTTTGACTTGCAGCTGGGATAGCTCCTACTGCTGCTTGCACGATGTCGAAGTCTGCATCACCTGTTTCGCGTTTATCACAGTCACCCCTTTTCCTTAGGCATTTGCTAATATGTTGTATCAGTGCCTGTTTTGGAAACCATGCGATAAGAACTCATCTTTTTCCCCAGAACACGGTGTTTTCTTCTGCTGAAGTTGACTTGGATGATGTTTCTTTTTGACGAGGCGCTGGTTGTGTGCTGTCCTTGATAGATGGTTCATCCGAATAACCGTTCGAGAGGACAACAGTAGGCGTGTGGTCCGAGGATTCGCGGAGTAGCGAAGTCAGCATAAGCCGTGTAGCTTATAGATGCCGTAGTGTGACGGTGCGGCCTTCTGTCGCCGACTTGAAGCGCGATGCATCAGGTGAGGGCCGACCGGAATGCGCGGAACGAGCAGATAGGTTGGCGCGTTCTGGTACAGTCCGACCTCATCCTCGGTAGACAAAACCTTTTGCATATTCATTCTATTGCTCTCGCCAAGCTGTGGCTTGTTCCGCTTTCCTGAATTTATGTGGGTGTGCGGCCTCGAAAGAGATGCTGGGGGAAATGGAGACAATTCATATTCAAGAACGTCCTCCAAGAGAGTTCCCTGCCCGAGAAATTGACAAGTAAGCCTCTGAAACAGAAGAGCAGGTTCTATATTCGGTCCCAGTAACCTGGAGCGGAGCGAGATGGAGATGCTGCCCAGAGTTGTTGGCGCGTTGTGTGCTTCGCTTTGCATGTGTAGGGTGAAGAGCGGGTTGTGTCCAGTCAGCTTTTCAGGCAACTTCTTTCCGCACTGAGCCTGGCAAGTTGGCGAGCCATGTCGAGCGTTGCGATCCTTTGCTGACGAACACCGTGACGAAGCGAGTTTGCGTCGAAGGCTTACTAGATCGGGTGCGAGAACGGATTGGCGATGACTGAGTTTTTCTTGGATTTTTGCTAGATCTGACTGGTCCCTCTCGATCCCTGGACTGGGTGGCCTCCTTGTGCTGTGTGCACACGAGCGTGGTAAGTGGCAATCATGAATTCTTGCATGGCTACATTATATTGCGCGGAAGACGATAGCGGGGGACGACAGTTCCCACAGGGCACCGTTGCTCCTTTCGTTCATGCCACTGCGCTGGTCATCCACCAGTCGCTGAGTGATCGCATAAGTGCTGTTCGATAACAAGATCGTAGCCAAGTCCAGCCCAGAAACTGGAATCACCGGCGAACCACATGGAGAGTAGAAGGAGGGGGTTGGGCTTTCGGGGTTTTCGCTATGACGTCATAACTCATAGTTATGTCATATAGTCGGCGATACGTGTTGGGAAGAAACTATGTTCATTTGGATGAGAAACCCCATGTTCCTATATGTTGCTAATAGCATTTATAGGTTTAAAAATGTCAAGCCGTGAAGAGGAGAGAGGTTGTGAGTACATTTGAACATTTTCACTGGCGCCAGTCGGGGGTTGAGAGAGATATGCGAAAATTGAGATGCCCCTTAGCGCGGGTCAGGGGGATGTACCCGGAGGACGTTTTTGTGCGTGGGCGACGCAGCAATGACCTTATTAAAACATTTTAAAACAATAAAAACGTTTTTGTGGTTGCGATTTTTTTGGGGTAGGAATACGGGATCAATTTGACTCGACTACAGGGGGTGCGCGATGTGCAAATCAGCCGTGAGACGGCTGATTACCATATCGGATCAGAAACGGGGCTGTTGCCGTGGAAGGAAATTTGCAATGGGCGGAATGTCCGTGTGCAAACCAGACCGTTGAAGACGGCTGATTACCATAATTGGATCAAAACGGCCTTTGGCCTGAAGGGAACTGGCCAATCAGAGGTGAAAGGGGCGGACGCCAGCCCTGGGTGAAGGTTCAAGGGGTGAAAGGGGGAAGCGCGGCTTGGGGTGGCGAAACGACAGCGGCTTCACGCGCGCGTGCGGGGCTATAAAAAGCGCGCGTTGGGACGCCGGCGAGAGATCGTTTGGCGGGTGAGGAGATCTTGGCGGGCAAGCAGTTCGTGGCGGTTCGTCGAGGAGAGCGGAGCGCGAAGAGTCGCGGCGCCCACCAGCGCCGCCGATCAAACGCGAAGCGCGTGCGGGTTCGTCGGAGATAGTGAAGCGGTGCGTGGGGAGTCGGGCACGGCGGGCGGGGCCAGCGCCCCAACGCCAAGTCGCCATTCGACGCCGCTGCACATTGGCGGAGAGGACGGGCCAGCGAGACGAAACCACCGGAGTCGCCACCAAGGCGGGCGCAAGTAACCAGCGGCCGCGTCTTCTCAGAGCCTCGGTCAACCAGGCTCCGAAGTTGGAAATAGAAGCGTCGTAAGCCCTTGGTGTGCTGTGCTGCGCTTGTTTGTGTTTTGGAAAGTCTTGTGGCGCCTTGTCCTCATTAAGTAGAAGGCTGGCGCAGTGTAGAGTGTACGTTGCTTGTATTTATAGAAACATGGAGGAGACTCGGCTTGTAGGCTTGCTCGTTGTGTCTGTGTGCCCCGATCCCCCATTGACGCTTACGTGCTCAGTGAAAATAGAGTGCGCCATGTTGGGTTCGAGAGATGTTCACCTGCTCGGTGTGTTGCGGGTGCGAGGTTTCGCCTTGTATTGACTTGCCACGGCATGTATCGGCGAATTAAACTGGCTGAATTAAGCCGAAGAAGCGATGAAGTGTCTGGTTGAGACGGGGAGGCGTTGGGCGATATCAAACCGCATACCTTCGCACACGGAAAACGGGCCACGCTGTAAGCGGCTCGTGTCCGTACAAGTCCCGCGAGGTTATAACTCTCGTATTTTCTGCCGCGCGAATAGTTATGGTATATCGGACAAATTCGCGATATTGACCCTGTACGCGTGGAAGGGAAGTGAGTTGACTGAGTTTGGATGGTGCGGGTTGAAGGCGATGCGGGCGTGGCGGTTCCGGGGTTTGGTCGCGGAGAGGCACGAGCGTGGATTGCGGCCTTCGGGGCGCGCGACGCGCGTGTTGAGCTAAGCGGTGGCGTCCGCCACGCCGGAACGCTGGCGGAAATCGTAGAGGGAGTAACATTATGTGATATGATAGGTATGAGTATATATATATATATATAGTATATAATATATACACACACACACACAACACAGCACAGCGGGCATTATATGGAGCGGCGAGAGACAATATATATATTATAAGTGACGAAGCATATATACATATATATATAGATAGCATACATAGGTAGTATGAAGGCGAGTACATGACATACAAGACATATATAAATAAGTACCGTGGAAGGAAGAGCAGAAGAGCAAATGTTTACTCCACTATAGGGCCCGTGTCACACCTTTACGATTTAAGCCAACGGTATGCCTGAGCGGTGCAGAGAATGGGCTAAAACGACGGGCACACCGTCGAATCGCTATGGTAGAGTTGAAGCGTGTAAAGAGCACGCTGGCATAGCGTCGTTAAGTACGCTGGCATACGTCGTAGAACGCTGCATGGGACGTCGTAGTTACGCTGGCAACGTCTAGTTACGCCGAGGCTGTTAGACATTTTCCATGCTTGACAATTTCCCGACGTTATGCCGAGTGGGTGTAGTGACGTGGGCGCACGCGTCGCGGCAGTGGAGAGGCTGGCCCATAAGTTGTAGGCACGTTAGCGCATCGTTGACACACGTCGACACACGTTACTTCGTAAGTGTGACGTCAGTGAAGTCGAAGACAGCGGGTGCGGAGGAGTGTTTAGCGTACCCGAAAACTTATTTCTAACCTATGAGAGACGTGTGTTGTAGGCACGTTACGCTGATCGTGCACAGCGACGTTCGACGAGCAGCGGTTACTTGTTAAGGTACGTCGAGTAAGTGCGAGAAATACGACGGTCGAAGTGTGAGATGTGTGAGCGTGCAGTGTTCCGAGGAGCTCGCTGGGTTTATTTGTTTTTTTTTTCTTCGGGTTGACGTGCAGTTGTTGACACTTCGATTGTCTATGCAGTTATAATAGAATATAATTAAAAGGCTCCGCTCAACGATTGAAATCATAACCGTCCATAGCGCGTAGAGAAACAAAACAAAAAAAAAAAAACCAGGGAGTCTGACACTGACGCTAACATTACCTTGACGTGTTTCGACTTTATGAAGTAACGTTACAAGTTAACGTATGTCGAACGTGTGTTCAACGGATCGGTAGCGTGCCTACAACTTATTTGCCGCGTATGCGGAATGTGTGTCATACGTCGAGTACGTCCGAGAAATTTCAACATGCTGAAAATTTCTCGACGTACTCAGCGTACAATGAGATGCCAGCATAACTACGACGTATGCAGCGTGCTCTTAACGTATACAAAACTTAACCCATAACGATATTTAGACGTGTGCCAGCTTTGGTTTGGCTAAATTTTCAACACGTCGGCATACGCTGGCTAAAACGTCAAGGTGTGACAGCCGGCTTCACACTTCGATGTCTAGTGCGGTTATGATTTGAATCATCGAGCCGCAGCCTATTAATAGCCTACGCCACGTTGATCTGTCGGCGAACGCTGCTTGCGCTATGCATAAGTTAGACTATCGTTGGACATAGGCTGTGAACGCCGACAACACGCTCAGCATTCCGTTTGGTATAAGTTATCTATTATGTGATTAAAACGTTCTAGTGTACGTTATAATACGTTATGCATTACGTCCACAACAC
>CM068965.1:59826808-59843275 GCA_035128595.1 Eptatretus atami | reverse complement strand
GTTATTATACGCCCAAAAATTAAAAAAAAACATCAATAGTTCAGCGTACGCCAGCGTTTTACATACATTTGGATACGTTGCCATTCGCTGGCTAAAACGTCAAGGTGTGACAGCAGCTTATACAAGGGGAAAGGGACCATAAGTAATTACAGGCAAGCGAGTTTATCCTCACAAGTATGCAAGGTAATGGAGTCGACAATCAGATTCTATCGTGAAACATTTGACTGATGTTCCGCTGATAAAGGACTTACAACATGGATTCATTAGAAGATGCTCTTGTTGAAACCAACTTGCTAGTTTTTGTGGAAATCACATGGCAGTTGGACAATAGCGCTCCTGTAGATGTCATTTATATGGACTTTTCCAAAGCCTTTGACAGAGTTTCTCATCCGAAGCTACCATCCAAGCTAAGAGCTCATGGAATGGATGGAAATGTGACAAGCTTGACAACACATTGGTTGTATGAGAGAAAGCAGAGCTGATAATTATCGTTGTGGTTTGGGTTTGCTCCATGTGTAAGTCGAATACGCAATTGCTCCTTCCACCTCAATCAAAGCTGAGTTTTCCAAAATGGATCAGTCATGTTTTTCTGTTATATTTTCATCCCTGTGCAGCTTTCCAGCCTCCTCGCCCCCTCCCCTGTCTCTCATTCTCACACCTGTCCCACATCTTCCCAAATTCCTCACTGTGTTGACCTCAAGCATCCGAGGCCTCCGCTCCAACCTGGATATCTCAATCCAGGCCACTGCTGATCACAAACCAGGAATCCTTCCTCCAACAGGACATCCAGGACACCTAAGTGAATCTCCTTGGCTATTGTCTCTTCTGATTTTATAGGCCTGAACCCAGCCCTGGTGGTGGAGTTGCACTTTAGATCAATAACTCAATTTCTCAAAATCCTCTATCTATTTGCTGATGACTCCACCCTCTGCCGTGTTATCCCACATCCTTCAGACAGGCAAGCTGCAGCCTCTTCCCTATCTTGAGACCTTTAAAAAAATCACAAGCGAGTGAAACACCTGGAATATGTATTTCAATCCTGACAAATCTCACACTCTCCTCGCTCTCTCGAAAGGGACTGTCTGGCAAAGCCTTATCCCAACCCTCCAATCCATCTTTCTGAACAATCTTCTTGAGGAAGTTCATTCATTCAAACTCTTGGGTCTCACTATCAGCCATGATCCTTCTTGGGCAAACCCCATTTCAAAAGGGGCCTCCAAAGCCAGTTGCCGATTTGGCATCCTCCATCATCCACAGCTTGATGAAGTAGTGCTCTTTCTTCTGGGTTGGCTCCCCTGCCTCACACCTTGATGCTGTGGAAACCAAGGCCTTCAAGATCAATGGAATCTCCCATGTTGAAGCTGAGTCTATGGGCCTATGACTTTCCCATCGGAGACAGGTCAGTAGCCTCTGTCTTCTGCCACCTCCTTTCTGGTCTTGCACCCTCCACTCTTTCCATGCTTTGTCACCCCCAGATTTCTGCAGGGTGCACATCGTCCACCATTCACCCCCTTTGGTGAAACTCTCGAAATCCAGAATCACTGCTCACCTCCAATCATTTGTTCCATTTTTTCTCCTACCTGTGGAATCAACTTCCATAATCTCTTCAATCCCCTTCTTCCCTCCAGGTCTTCAGGACAGCTATTCACCACCATTGCAGATCATCCCCCATCCAAAACCATTATTTTTTCTTCCCTCATTAACCCCACCCTCCCCCTCCTTCCCCTCCCCCCCTCCTTCCCTCCCCTCCCCCTCCCCTCCTTCCTTCCCTCCCCCTCCCCCTTCCCCTCCCCTCCTCCTTCCCCTCCTCCTTCCCCTCCCCTCCTCCTTCCCCTCCCCTCCTCCCCACCCTCCCCCACCCCCTGAAATTGAATGAATTTTGCTGCCATGATCCACACAAAAATAATCAATGAAAACTTCCATCCAGGCAGATGCGGGAGCTCGAAGGCCAACAGACAAAACAATCAATGGAAGAAGGACGATCCATCTCACTGGACAAAAGCATCAAGAACAAGGCCGAGAGAGACAGGCCAGTTGCTACAAAAAATAAAACGACCATTTTCCCCTCCTAATTACTCGACTGCAGGACTAACAACATGTTATTACTCTCCTCATCCTTTCCTTTCTTAGACGGCTGCGGGAACTGACAGGCAGCAACAGCAAAAGATTTGCTGAAGAACGTCGGAGGGTAAGCAAGTTCAATCCAATCATGGAAAGACCTTGGGGATCATTTACTTGTGCCTTGTCATCCTCTAAGCACTCACTCACATGGAATGGACATTACATCCTCAAGATAAATTAATGCTGTTTCGAAAACCAACTTTGTGGTTGAAATTGCATTCGAAAGCAATAACTCCAGGAATGAGGGTGCAGTCCCAACACATATTTGGTCAGGAATTTGATGAACTCCTTCACATCCCAGTTCACTGTTCAAAGAAAAACTTCCAGGGCAGGGTTTCTGAGTAATGTTGTGGACATCATTTATATTCTTTCCCCATGTGCCCTGTTCCACCCTGTCCTTCTGAACAAGCTAAGGCAACGTCAGGCAGCAGAGATCGAGCGAATGACCGCCGCACAGCGTGAGCAATTGGGTTCACTCGCACAGGTAAACTATTAGTCATGTGCAGGTGTGTATGCATTTATAAAATGTAAGGAATTTCAATGCCTTGTATGAAATGTGTGCACACACATGGAATGTCGAGGCTCATGGAGGAGCGCACACACTTTTACTTTTTTATGGTAGTGTCGAGGCTCTTGGATCAGCAAGAATACAGAGCATAGCAGAACAAAAGGAAAGAGAGGATGGGGAGGAAATGCACAACGGCAAGGTTGAGTGGAGAAATATAGGGAATGTGGAGAAATGATGAATGTGGGGATTGGGGAAGAATGAGGGCATGGGGAGAATACTAGGGGGGGGGGGTGAACAACCTGGCTTCAGCTGCAAACTCTCAATCGTAGAAGTGGAAAGAAAAACTGGCAATTTGGAAATATTGTTACGAATTTGGGAATTCGATTGCACACAACATTCAGGTTCCTTTAATCAGCTATGTCGATAAACCCCCAGAGAGAGATCCGCGCGTGCTGGAAGAGGGGGGCGGAAGGGAAGGGGCGAGGTGCCGTGAAAAAAAAGGGCGCGCTGAACGAAAGGTCGCGCTCTGCTGGAGGTTGTCTGTGTGTGTGAGGAGAGGAGTGAGAGTGTCGTGTCGGAGTTGTGATAGTTGTGTGGAGCCGCACTGTGAGCTGAATCAGACTGGAGTCTGGAGTCTCTGCAGTCGGTGAGGAGCTGGAGAGAGAGGAGCGCAGCGGACCCAAGGCGCGTGGCCTGCCAGGACGGTGCCTAACCGGGGTCCGCGGGAGAGGGGACATCGAGGGTCGCTAAGCGAGTCACCACAGGGACAGGTAGCCAGCCCGGTCTCTCGGAGCCTTTGCGGTCCTACACGGCTCCGTGTTTATAAAGACCCCCAAGAGGTCCAGTCTACCCTCATCTGCCTGGGGTTTTTCCTTGTTTTCTTTGTGTGAACGTTGTGGCGCCATGTCTTTCAGTAGAACTGTTAGTGGTACATAATAGTAGACGTGTGGTAGTAGCTCTTTTGATTGCTCGTGGTTTGTCCCTTACATGTTACAAATTTGCATGTGTGCCTTTTGTTTTTTGCCTTTGTGATTGCAACTGCATGTGTGTCTTGGTCCTTGCCTTGATTATATGACTGCATGACTGAATATGTGCGCTTATTCAATAAAATGTGCTTTGTTTAAATGTTACCCGTTTGTCGTCCTTTCCCTAATTGAACTGCCATTCGCTTTCGGATATAGTTGGTTCTTTAAATATCCGATAAAGTATGCGGGTCAACGGGCTTGCCGCGATAATACCACTCCGCTTGGTTATCCCAAAACAAAGCGAGCTGCTTAAGGCGGCTTCGTTTCCAAGCGCCAGTTGAGGTACAGTCCCTCTCGGTAGTCCTGCCCGTGCGATTATTAGGTATATCGATGTTCGGCGATTGGGACCCTGTATGCGCGGGTAGAGTGTTGACTAGGCCTGTGCGTGTGCCCCCAAAACAACACCCGTTTTCCGGCGTTTGATCCGGAAGGCTGCGACTAGATTGTCCGTTCGGTGGGCGAGGCGGCCGCCATTGGCTAAATGCGGTCACTCGCACGCCGCGGGCGGAATCCCAACAATATATACTATTATATATCTGTATACATATATCTTCTTCTTCTTCTTCTTTTCGGCTGTCTCGTTAGGGGTCCACAGCGGATCACCACCGTCTCCATTTCCGGCTCTATCCTCCACATCTCCATTGAAACTCCAACCAACCGCATGTTCCGCCCTCACGCGATCCATGAACCTTTCTTTGGCTTCCTCTTCTCCGATATATGCGACTTCCTCCTGTGCACATGTCCAAACCATCTCAATCTCGCCTCTCTCACTTTTGTCTCCAAACCGTCTACCTGCGGAGTCCGCCTCTAATATACTCATTCCCTTATACTGTCCATCCTCGTCCTCCCAACGAGATCGCAGCATCTTTAACTTGCACCTCCAGCTCCGCTTTCCTGTCTTTTGTTAGCGCCCGCCCCAAACATACAACATAGCTGGTCCTCACTACCGTCTTATATACTTTGCCCTTAACTCTTGCAGCTACCTTCTGTCACAAATCACTCCTGCACTCTTTCTCGCACCCAGTCCATCCTGCCTGACACTCTCTTTTTTCACTTCTCTCCACACTCCCGTTACTTTGGACAGTTGATCCCAAGTATTTAAACCCATCCACCTTCCCACCTTCCACGTCCTTGCACCATACACAACCACCTCCTCTCATTTTAGACATGTACTCCTCTTACTCCTACTGACTAACAATTCTCCTTCTCTCCAGTGCGTACTCCACCTCTCAAGGCTTTCCTCAGCTGCTCCCCTACTCTCCTACAGACATCATGAATGTCATCCACGAACATCATAAGTCCATGGAGACTCCAGTCCTGAATTCCGTACCAGTCCAACATGTCCATCACCATTGCAAACAGGAAAGGGCTCAGAGTCAGATACTTGGTGCAATGCCCAGCCCACTTTTTTACCTTAAACCGGTCCGTCATTCCTACCGCACACCTCACCGCGTCACATCTGTCCCCATACATATCTGCACAATCCTCACAACTTCTCCAACCATCCGACTTCCTCATACAATGCCACAACTCCTCTCTTGCACCCTATCATAAGCTTTCTCCCAATCCACAAACACACAATGTAATCCTTCTGGCCTTTCCGCTATACTTCTCCATGCAACATTCTCAAAGCCAAACATCGCATCGGTGGTGCTCTTTCCTGGCATAAACCCATATTGCTGGCTACAAATCGTCACCTCTCTTCTCAACCTAGCTTCCACTACTCTTCCCACAACTTCATGGTGTGGCTTAAACAACTTTATCCCTCTGTAATTTCCACAGCTCTGCAACATCACCCTTGGGGGTTCTTGAAAAATCGGAACAGTACACTTAATCTCCACTCTCCGGCATCCTCTCACTTTCCAAGATTTTAATTAAACAATCTGGTTAACAACCCCACTGCCATCTCTCCTAAGCACTTCCAGGCTCCACTGGGTATGTATCCTGGCCACCGCCCTTTCCACTCTCATCTCTTCATATAGCAGTCCCACTTCTCTTACTGATCGCACCTACACTGTCTGATTCCTATCTCCCACGCGTCTTCCAACCTTCTCTCTCTCTCTCTCTCTCTCTCTCATTTTCTTCATTCAATCAGCTCCTCAAAGTACTCCATCCACTTCTCAACAACTCTCCTCGCTCCGTACAGCACATTCCCATTTAACTTCCATGTATCATCCTAAACTGCAGCAACATCCTTCCCAGCTCAGTCCCTCTGTCTTGCAATCGTATAAATCCTTTTCCCCTTCTTATGTATCCAACTACAGCTCGTCATATGCTCTTTTTTTCTTAGCCTTTTTGCCTTTGCCTTTTCCGCCGCCACTCCTTGTACTCCTGCCTACTCTTTCATCTCTCTGACTATCCACTTCTTTTTCGCCAACGACCTTCTTCCCTTATACTTTCCTGTTCCTTCCTCGTTCCACCACCGAAGTCTGCTTATCTTCCTTCCTCTGTCCCACATGTCACACAACTACTCCTAGCTATCTCCCACACAGCTTCTGTGTAGTTCCCAATCATCCTCCCATCTTTACACCATCCAACACCTGTCTCGCCTACTCCCTAATTCCACGCACAGTCTTCCTCCTTCAGCTTCCACCATCTGGTCCTTGGGTCATCTCTCACTCTCTTTTCCTCAACCTCCTCCAAAATCAATCCTACAGCCACCAATCGATGCTGTTCGAGCTACACTCTCCCCTGCCACCACCTTTACATCTCCTAATCTCTTTCAGGTTGCATCTCCTGCTTAAGATTCATCCACCTGTGTGCACTTCTCCACTCTTGTACGTCACCCTGTGTTCCTCCTTCTTGAAATCAGTATTAACCCATGCCATTTCCCATTCTTTTTTGCAACTTCTACCACCATTGCCCTTCCACATTCCTCTTGTTGAGACCGTACCTACCCATTCACCTCCTGCAATCCTCTTTATTCCTTCCCACCATCCCAATTGAAATCTGCTCCAATCAACCACTCTTCTCCCTTGGATAAGCACTCTCCATCACTTCATCGAACTCACATTCCAGAATCTTCTTTTATATTCGCATCTCACACCCCATAATGCGGTGCATATGCACTGATGACATTCATCATAACTCCTTCAATTTCCAACTTCACACTCATCACTCGGTCAGACACTCTCTCACGCTCCAATACCTCTTGACATAATCTTCTTCAGGATTACCCCCGACACCAATTTCTCCCATCCACACCATAGTAGAACAGTTTGAAACCACCTCCAATGCTCCGAGCCTTACTCCCCATCCACTTTGGTCTCTTTGTACACACAGTATGTCCACCTTTCTTCTCTCCATCATATAGCCAATCTTCGCCCTTTTGCCAGTCTCGTCCCAACATCAGAGTTCAACTCTCAACCTCCACACTTCTACCCTTCCCCCCTCTCCAATGCCTCCGGACTCGCCTTCCCCGTCTCCTTCTCCTTCGCCCAGCAGTAGCACAATTTCCACTGGTATCCTGCTGACCACCGGTACCGTGGCGGTCGTTAGTAACCCGGGCCTCTACCGATCCGGTTAGGAAATTCGTTTGTTGTCCGCATAAGATTTGGCATCGTTTTAACGCCGGATGCCTTCCTGACGCACCCTGGTCGCCTCTTACGACAACAGGGATATGGTACACCTATTTAACCGGGGCATACACCGGGCCCAGTGACTGGTACTCATTTCGCGACCCTTCGGAAGGATGAACAGGCTGAGTCACCCCCTGGGTTTAATACGACATGGTGTATTGTGTATATATATATATATATATATATTATATATATATATATATATATATATATATATATATATATATATATATATTTAATTCAATGGCCCAACGGGGGCTTGAACCAGACTTTTGGGTCCCAAGCCGCTGCCTAACACTGCGGCCAACAACAGGCTTATATATATAATATATATATATATTATATATATAATAATATATATATATATATATAATATATTATTTATATATATGTGTATGTAATATATGTGTATATTGTTACGAATTTCGGTCCGCCCGGCGTGCGATCGGCCACGTAACTCAAATGCGACCTCGCGTCGCCCAGCCGGAATGGAACAATTCAGTCGTGACCCACCTTGGAACTATCGCCAGGAGCTAGTCACGGGTGGGTCTTTCGACCCCACCACAATCGTGCAATCGGCCTCGCCGCACAGGATAGGGTTGTTTCGCTTAACTTCGACCGACCTAAGTACCTGCGCGGGTAGTTAACCGGGCGAATCGTACCTCGCCGCTGGCCAGCCTAGGACACGAACCGCTTAAGGGTCCCGTTCCGTGCTTCACTGATAACTGAGCGTGTTTCGCGGCCCCGACGGACGTGATTATTTACCCGGTGCTTACACCCTTCTACCATTCCCGTGATGCACGTGGAACTTTCAAACAAAGGAAGGACGCAACGAAACGGGAAACAGTTGACAAGCACATTTATTTCACACACACAAGGCCAAGCCGTATTCACAGCCATCCGTAAGAATGCAAAGAAGAAATACTACCGATACAAGCAAAGGTTTATTTAATGCAGCTTAAACGTTTCTACTTTTACAAGAACACGGCGCCACAGACACGCATTCACAACAAAAGCAAAGGAAGACCTCCTCAAAGGCAAGGGAGTCAGACTGGGCCCGTGGCCTAATGCGCGTGGAAACCTGGATGAGCGGCCAGTCCACGAGACCGAAGGGTCTACCCCCGCGCCCTTGTGGCGCGATGGCGGGCAAGCCGCGATGTCAGCGTAGCTGCGCCTGCTTCGCCCTGGCGGGGTCGGCGAGCTCTCTCACGGCGCTCCCCGTCTGCCTTTCCCGTCGGCATTCGAGCTCCGTCTCCCGACTCGACTCTGCCTGCCCGACACTGCAGACTTGACTTGTCTCCCGACACTCCGCGCTGCCACTCCACTGCTCCCACCCTGGTTCTCTGCCAGACGTACTCACACCTTGAACTTCCACTCTGACTTCCACTTGACTTCTGCCGACGTACTGCGCACCTTGAACTTCCACTTGACTTCCCGCCGCGTACTGCGCACCTTGACTTCCCGCTTGAACTTCCCGCTGCGAGCTGCGCCGTGCTTCAGCGCCTATATAGCCCGGGGAAGGGGGTATTGTAAATTCTGGATCAACAGCGGGTTCGGAGGCGGCAGCTATACTACCGCGATGCCTGGTATTGGATGGATGAAAGGGGCGTGAAGCCTTCCTGATCCGCTTTCGGCGAAAGGACCGCATTCACAGCGGGTTCCGGGGAGGCGGGCTACACTACCCGATGCTCGGTCATTGGATGGGATGAAAAGGCGGGCGTGAGCATTCCTGATCCGCTTTCGAGCGAAAGGAACGCACTTCAACAGCGCCATGACCAACGACGTGTGGTAGAAATTCGCGGAGGTGGTGGGAGTTTTGGTGTTGGCGCGTCGGTTTGAGAATGGCGGTGAAGCGATGTTTGCGGGGTGGAGTTGTGGAGGTTAAGGAGGCGAAGGTGGTGGTGTTTGAGTTGTTGGCTGGGCGTCCGTTTGAGTATGGCGGTGAAGCGATGTTTGCGGGATGGAGTTGTGGAGGTAAAGAGGCGAAGGTTGGCGGTGTTTGAGTTGTTGGGATTATTGGTCGCAAAATAACGATAGAGAAAAAGAAAAAGGGCCAACTCAAAAGGATCACAGCCCCTGTGAAACAGACGGAAATTCCCTCTAAACAACGGTGGGGAAATCTAACTACACAATTACTTATCGTCATATACTGATCTGAGGACCCCTTTTTATGGTGTATTGCGAATTTCACAGCCGTAACAATATATATATATATATATATATATGTGTATAAAATGTATATATATATATGTGTATAACTGTATATATATAAATATATATATATATAATTATATATATATAAATACATATATGTATAATTGTATATATATATATATATCATATATATATATAATATATATGTGTATAACTGTAATATATATATATATACAGTGGGGAGAACAAGTATTTGATACACTGCCGATTTTGCAGGTTTCCCACTTACAAAGCCGTAGAGGTCTGTAATTTTTATCATAGTACACTTCAACTGTGAAAGACGGAATCTAAAACAAAAATCCTGAAATCACATTCTAATGATTTTAAATATTTAATTTGCATTTATTGCATGAAATAAGTATTTGTGATACATCGAAAAACAGAACTTAATATTTTGGTCAGAAACCTTTTGTTTGCCAATTAACAGAGATCAGACGTTTCCCTATAGTTTCTTAACCAGGTTTGGCACAGCACTGCAGAGGGATTTTGGCAGTCCTCCATACAGATCTTCTCAGAATCCTTCAGGTTTCAGGGCTGTCGCTGGACACACAGACTTTCCAGGCTCCCTCCAAAGATTTTCATATTGGGTTCAGGTCTGGAGACTGGCTAAGCCACATCCAGGACCTTGAGAATGCTTCTTACGGAGCCACTCCTTTAGTTTGCCTGGCTGTGTGTTTCGGGTCGTTGTCATGCTGGAAGACGCCAGCACGCCCCATCTTTAATGCTCTTGTTTTGAGGGAAGGAGGTGTTTGGCCAAGATCCTTCGCGATACATGGCCCCATCCATCCTCCCCTCAAACGGTGCAGGTCGTCCTGTCCCCTTTGCAGAAAAGCATCCCCAAGAATGATGTTTCCACCTCCATGCTCACGGTTTGGGAGGTGTCCTTGGGGTTGTAACTCATCCTTCTTCTCGCTCCAAAACACGGCGAGTGGGAGTTTAAAACAAAAAGCTCTATTTTGGTCTCATCAGACCACAAAGACCTTCTCCCATCCTCCTCTGGATCATCCGATGGTCCATTGGCAAACTTCAGACGGCCTGACATGCGCTGGCTGAGCAGGGGACCTTGCGGTGACGCTGCAGATTTTAATCCATGACGGCGTAGTGGTGTTACTTAATGGTTTTCTTGATACTGTGGTCCGCTCTCTTCAGGTCATTGACCAGGTCCTGCCGTGTAGTTCTGGCTGATCCTCACCTTTCTCCATGATCATTGGAAGCTCACGAGTGAGATCTTGCATGGAGCCCCAGACCGAGGGAGGATTTGACTAAAAGGGGGAGGTAAAAGTCGTTTCAAAGTCCATTGATGCAGGGAATGGATGGAGATGGACCGCAAAACACAAATAGCTGATGGATGCACGGGCTGCCGCAGGGCAGTCCTTGCAAACTGATGGTTCCTGGCGACATGGTGACTGGATGGACACAGGGGCAAACGGCAAACAAGCGTAGCGCAGGGTCATGGCAGAGGCAGGCCAAACGAGCATGGCAAGGCAAGTCATGCAGAAAGCGGCTGCAGCACAACAGGCCGGCAATCGAAGACGGCCGGCTTCTGGTGTGTTCCATCAGGTCTGAGGGGTCGGGGTCCGGCCGCTCTGAAGGCGGGCTCGGACCTAGCCTACTGTCTCCCCCCACTCTTCCCTTGCCTGTCCTGTCCATACCACTCCCTTAAATTGCCACACACTCAACAAATTTATCCCGCTTATTCTTTATTTATTTTTTATTCCCCTTTTAATATTGTCTTCCCTAACCCTTTAATCTTTGGTCTGGCCTAACCTATCCCTGTCAACTAGCCTACTCCGCTAACACTACGTTCCCTCTCTGGAGAGGGAATAGGGAGAGACTAGCTCCTGCTCCGAGCCCAACAAACCTCAGAATGCCTCTCAGACGTTCAGCGATTTTACCAAGGTGGTCCAGCGCCTACCAACGATGAAAGGGATTGGATGTGCGACGGGGTACATCTCCTATCACCCTAACATTCATTACCTGAAACTACCCCGGCTTCAAAAACGCCTCACACTTTTAATTATCGGTTCTAAAACCATGATTCCCATCGCTGTGTATGGGTCCGTCTTAAATTTGGGCCTCGCCCTCAATTTTAATTCGTGCCCTTGCACATATTCCTGCTGGGAGCGTGCTCAACTGGCAGAACTCCCCCTCTGGCCGAAACTCTAAACCATGCACCCCCAGGCCCGCAGGCTGCCTCCGAAGCCTAGCTGCTCCCTACAACGCGGAGGGTTGCCCTTCTGCATTGCCCCCCTCCGAATGCCCACGCAGCGTGGTGATGCCCCGGGTCCCTTTCGAGGGTCGCCGTTGCCCATACACTGCCCCGTGCATTCTGGTGCTAGGGGTCCGTTTCCGACGGTTCGCCCATGCCCACTACACTATTTCCCGGCCCCTCTGGGCCCTTGGCCGACTCTGCGCCGACTAGTCCAGTGCCTGGTGCCCACTAAACAAACTTCACCTTTCCACAGCCAACGCTCCCAGCCGTCCAATGAACTCTTGCACCCTCCAAACGGGTTTCGTGCCTTCTCTCCGACACCAACAAAAACCTCCTGTTAGTAAATTGAATCCGTTAGTAAACGGAACTAGCAACATTAATCTGACCCCGGAGTCACTTGGTGGAATCACTACTCCCCCCAACAGCATTCCACCCAATGCATACTACATTCGCTCCATCACACACTTGGCGCTGCTGTCCACACTCATATCCTCACACACTTCCATTTCAGCAAACTCACACCGAACACTCTATACTGCATCCATATCCCTAATTAAATCCCCTGACTAACTCGTGCTCCCTCTTCATACCTTAAAACTCCATGCACATTCCATTTACTCTACGTAAGCTAACTACGTCCCCTAACACATTTCCAGTCTGTCCATTCTCCAAAAAATCCAAAAATTTCCCATTTCCTAAATCTAAACTGAAATTCCCTCTTTACCTAATCCATTCACGGGCTCCATGAGAAAACCAAACCCATTGTCCCCATGAAGCCGGTCTAAACTATCGCTAACGCCATCCCCTAACTAGTACTTCCTGTTGCCCCCTAGCAAAGGGGTCTTCCACCCCTGCTGGGGGCTCCGGTCACTCAAGTGGCGAGGCTTGCTTTTTTTTTTTCTGCGCACACCAGCGCGGCATTTCGCAACCTGCCCGGACGTCATGGCAGCTGTTCGCGCACTCCGTCCCCTTGACGTAACAATCCGGCAGGATTTCCCTTCTGCCGGGATTTCGACCATGCCAGCCACGACTCACTGCGCCATCCCAAAGCAAAGCCCCGCCTTCGAGGTTCCCACCCCGCCGAGCACATCGTGCTTCCCGTCCGTAACCCGTCCGCGGAATCTCGATACCGTCATCTACCCCGAACCCTGCGCGATCTCTCGCGCAAGCCGGCTCCGGGTATGCCACGCGCATCGGGGAACACCGCTTCGCACCGCTCTTGGCGAACACGAACCCACGTCACCCAGCACATCGAGCTTTTACAAACACCACCTCGCCGGAAACCCGTTCCGATCAATTCACATCAGCCGAGCCTTCTGGGTGTTCCGCCCACGCGGGACAGCTTGTATCCACCGAGACCTTCCGGACCGATTTCACTCGCGAGCGCGCACGTAAGCGGCCTCGTGCGTAGCACAGCACGGACCCCGCGCTCGCTGCTGTGCCCAATACCGGCACCGGTCCTTCAAACAAGCCTCACCGGCCGCCCTACCCGGCTTTGTCCTCATCGTCGCGTCGTCGTCGCCATTCACTCGCACCACTCTGGTGCCACGACGCTCACACACCTCACCTTACACTAGGACATGCTGGTTGCGTCTCACCGATGCTAACCGCCATCTCCTCTCATACGCCCCTCAACACAGCGTCTCTTCACACGCGGTGTTTTCCTCATACCACCACTCGGTGTTTAATCCACACACGTGCTTCATCACACGCGGTCGTCTTCATCCACACCCTTGCGGTGCTTCATCCACCCGAGGCTTTCATCCACACCGGTGCCTCATCACACGCGGTGTTTCATCCACACGCGGTCCCCACACTTCGCATCATCCACACGCGGCTCCTCCACACCGACTGTCGCTCTCCATGCCATCTCACGCCAACCACCACCACGGTACGCATCTCCACACCGCCTGCGTGCGGTCTTCATTCCACACCACCTATGCGTGTCTGTCATCCACACGCGGTGCCTCATCCACAACCGGTTTCATCCACACCGGTCTTCATCCACAGTGTGTTATCATCTCACACCACTATTCTTCATCCACACACGTGCTTCACATCCACACACGGTGCTTCATACACACGACGGTGCTTCATCCAACACCATGCATGCTGGAAACACGCATTTCGGACACTCGCAAACACACCTTCAGCACACACACACGCAGAACAACCCGCGCTGGGAATTCTAGCACACCCACAAGGTCCCGGGGTTTCCATAACCCCAAGCTCCGCGTGCACCCGTTCGCCGCACTCGCCGCCCTCTACCTCGCAAGGCTGATCCGGACCACCTCGTCGCGACCAGCCTCAAGGGCACATCCCTCCCTCGTCCTGAGGAGGCATCCTGCTGCTTGTGCATCGGGTCCAACACATTCCTCAGCTCCCCCTCATGTCCCTCGCTACCCTCTGTGTGCTTGTGTTCGTTTTAGTTTCTTCCACCCCGTCCCATTCATCTCTCTATCTCCGCGTGTCTCTGTTCCGTGACTATTGGCGTTTCCGTCACTTGTTTGGGTCCTTCGTCCCAAATTATTTCTGCCGTCGTCACCTAGTGTCCTCGTCTTACACGTTTTCGGTCTTCCCCTCTTCTAACTTTACTTTCGCTCTCCGTCACCGTCACTCTCTCTGCCGTACGAGTCTCGTCCAACACGTCTCCTATTATTTGTCCCTCCACGCGGACCGACACATTCCACACTACCCCTCAGCTCGCCGCTCCAGCAGTGGTTTCCGCATTTGAGCTCCACTGCCCGCGTTTCGCTCCTCGCAACCCCCATTATGCCTTTTGCCAGCCGGAGGTTCAGCCCATGGCTGCAATCTTCACCCCGCATTTCTTTCATTCGTTTTTCATCTTCTTCCACATTCGTTTTCCATTATGTTTTTTCCGCCTCATGAGTGCGTTTCCATCCATTTTTGTGCCACAATATTTCTAATAGCGGGGCCCATGTCAGGTGCCGGGTGGAGTCTTCGCCATATCGGGCGCGGATCCGCCGGGGACCGAGAGGGATTTGACTGAGGAGGGAGGGGAGGGGTGTCACACCGTGGCCGCCCGCCGCTGCGCCATTGCCGGACTCTGCATTTTATTTCGGGACTAGTCAACTCACAATGGGAGTGTCCTGCATGTCATTCGCCCTGAGCATGATTTCTAACATTTCTAATTCATTACGCCCTTGCTCCGTTCGCCTTTAACCTGCATCCTTGCGTATCGACACATAAATTATACAACTCCGGAATTCTAATGGAACCGGGTCGCCTCGCACACCCTTGATCCGGTTCCGTTAATTTAGTGTGGAGGGGATGAATCTGTACCCCCTCCTGACAACAGGTTGTGATTTCCGCCCGTCGGCGTGCGACGACCACGTCTAACAATGCGGCGCTTCCCACCAAACGGACAAATCAGTCGCGGCTTTCCGGATTCAAACGCCGACAACCACACGGGTGTGTTTAACGCACACCACAACTTGTCCGCAGCTCTACCGCGCTACAGGGTCCGATCGCCAAATCTTCGATTTACCTAATTATTCGCGGCGGGTAGGTAGTTACCGAGAGATTGTACCTCACGGGACCGGCTTGGAACGAGCCCTTAAGCAGTCGCTTCCTTTTGGGATAACGAGCGGGGTATTTATTCTCGCAGTCCCGTTGGACCCAATCACTTTACCGGCTATTAAGAACCAATATTTTATTTCGTCTCAATACGGCAGTTCAATGAGGAATGGAGCAACGAACCAGGTTTACATTCACACAAGGACATTTATTATAATAAAAGCACGTATGCAATTACAAGGCCCAAAACACGTACAATTATACAAGCCAACAAAAAGCACGACAAAAGAACTATGACCGTCTATACGAAAGCAAATGCAAACAATGTTACAGCACACAAACACCTTAACATTCCACTAGTAGACAACGGCCCACGGCTACACGTACGCACACAACAACCCAAGAAATGGTGGAGAGGCTTTATAACGGGCTCCAGCGGAGGACAGTGAGCTGAAACCCGACCTATCTCGAACCTCTCCACTCGTGTGGTCTTCAAGTTGTTCGGACCCGGGCTCCAGCGCAGAGCGAGCGGAGCCAATCGCCGTGACTCATCCTTGCAGCTGCCCGCGAACTCCCGCGCTTCTCAACACGTGCTGGTGAGACGAGGCGCGCATCCTTCCGTCGATCGCCGCTATCCCCAAGGAACCACCTCCAAGAAAAGGCGACGAGTCGCACCAAGCGGGAATCAAAATTGGAGAACAGAGCTCACGAACCAGAAAGAAGCCACCATCGCAGCTGGAGCCGGACACCGGCTCAACTTCCTATCCAAACAAAGCAGCTCGAACAAAAAGCTCTCCGGCCGAACCAGACAGCCGACAGCTCCTGAACCAACAAGCAAAAGCCTCAAAAAGCCTCCCCGAGCCAGGCCTCATCCGAAGCTCACTGAGCCAGCCGAAGAAAAAGCTCCGAAGGCCTCCAACCCTAACCCACAGAGCAGGACCCGCGTCTCTGAAGACTCCCTTCAACTCCCTTCTCCAAACTCCCGGCAACGACACAAAGGAAAGATCTCCTCTTATCCTTCTCTCGCCCTTCCCCCGCTCCCGGCGTGACTCAATGACTCATGCCCTCGTGCTCCATCCCCGCTCACCCATGGGTTGAGGAGGGGAGTTGTTGGACATCATGAGTCACGGGACGGCAGGGTTCTTCTCCTCTTCGCAGAAGAGGGGGAGGGACGCTCCCATTGTTTCTCTCCCTAATATTAAATCGATCCGCAGGCATCTAATTCATTCTGACATTTAACCAATGGAAGGTGAGCTATCTAGGGAACAGCAC
>CM068965.1:59800800-59815496 GCA_035128595.1 Eptatretus atami | reverse complement strand
TAGCGGCACATATGGCAGTCATGCAGTCATATAATCAAGCAAGGCAAGACACACATGCAGTTTGCAATCGACAAAGGCAAAAAACAAAAGCACACATGCATTATGTAACATGTAAGGGACAACCACGAGCAATGCAAAAGAGCTACTACCGTCTATCTTTATGTACACACTTAACAGTTCTAACTGAAAGACATGGCCCACAACGTTTCACACAAAGAACAAGGAAAAAAACCCCAGGACAGATGAGGGGTAGACTGGACCTCTTGGGGTCTTTATAAACACGGAGCCGTGTAGACCGCAAAGGCTCGAGAGGACCGGGCTGGCTACCTTGTCCCTCGTGGTGACTCGCTAGGGCGACCCTCGATGTCCCCTCTCCCGCGACCCACGGTTAGGCAGGTCCGGCAGGCCACGCGCCTTGGGTCCGCTGCGCTCCTCTCTCTCCAGCTCCTCACCGACTGCAGAGACTCCAGACTCCAGTCTGATTCAGCTCACAGCGCGCTCCACACAACTATCTCACAACTCCGACACGACACTCTCTCCTCTCCTCCACACACAAGACAACCTCCAGCAGAGCGCGACCTTTCGTTCAGCGCGCCCTTTTTATTTCACGGCACCTCGCCCCTCCCTTCCGCCCCCCTCTTCCAGCACGCGCGGGAAACTTCCAGAAGAAGGGCGTTTTCCTCGCCGAATCGGGGCCTTTCTCATTCTTTTCCTTTTCCACAGCTGGTCTCGCTTTTCCAATCTCTCACAGGGTCGCGTCGTTGGGGGGGGGGGGGGTGGGGCCGTCGTTCCGTTCTCCCCGATGAAATGCCAGGCTTCTCCCAACCGTGTGCCGAGTGGAAATGCGGTTTGTGGTTGTGGTGAAGGCGGTTACGGTGGTTGTCGTAATGGTGGCGTGGCTGGCGTTTGGGTGGTCGTGAGGGTGGTGGGCGGTCGTGAGGGTGGTGTGGTTGGGCGGTGGTGGTTAAGGTGGTTGTTGTGAAGGCGGCTGTTCATTGTCTGTGGGGATGTTGGTGTTGACGAGAAGGTGGTTGTGGTGATCGTGGTTGTTGTTGGTTGGTGGCGCTTGTGGTGGTAGTAATGGCGGTTGGTCCAAAATAACGATAGTAAAAGAAAAAACGGCTAACCCAAAGATCACAGCCCTGCACACGAATAATTGCCCGTTAAACATCGGTGGGGAAATCTATCTGAACACAGACTTATCGAATAAACTATCTAAGGACCTATATGGTGCTCTGCGAATTTCCACAGCCTTAACAATATCATACAATATACATATACACATACATATATAGAAATATTCATATACACATATATATATATACACACACACATACACTATACATTATATATATATATAATATATATATAATATATATATATTATATATATCATTATACTACACACACACATATACATATATACATATACATAACATATGTATATATATATTATCATATATATATAATCAACCAGTCCAATGAACTGTGAGAGAGCATGTCCCCCTGTGCATCCAACCTTGTCTGCAAGGAAATGAAACGCATGGAAACCGCTGCAAGTCCATCCCAGCCTTTCGAACTAACTCGGCGTTCTCTCATGGCTTCATCGGGTCCACATCGGTGGTTTGCCATACCATTCCTTTATGACAATCAAAACACTTGCACAAAGATCCACGTTCCCCATCATGGAAGATGCACTTGTCAAAATTCATAACACATCCGAATTATAATAATCGATGACAAAAATGTTTGAGATTTTGTGGCCGTATGTCCATTTTAAGTTTCCCCTTTAAGTTAAATTCACAAGTGTGGCTGCACCCTACAGCAGGTCTCGTCGGCACGACTAATTTTTACATCCGTGGCAAATATTTTAACGATTGACACATATGTACGTTTTGTTTCATTTCATCACCGTACTCTTACAAGGTTGTGTTTATTCATCAAGGTGACAGAGCACAACAATCACACAAAACACCCACCATTACAATGGCTACTACATTTGTTGCTTTTGCTCTAACAAAAGGTGAACGCTTCAAATGTTCAGCCGCACCTGACTTACCATGGGTAAAAATACTCATCAACTCTCAGTTGATATAAAATCCATCGTTTGTGTAATTGGGCCATGCTCTCGACTTAATTGAAAAAAATTTTTTCCCTTAAAACCTTCATCGTCAAACACCTTCTACCTTCATCTCCCTGTTAATGGCTTACCTTTCCACATCCCAGGTATAAAAAGTTAAATTTACTGTTCGATGTTTGTGCCTAAGGTAAAAGGGTTTATCTAGCTGGGTGGGTAAGTTAGTTAATGGTATTTGTAGAGGAATACTTTTGAGATTTATTTTATAACGAAAAGCTTTGTTCAGGTGACGCCTACATACATCAAGGGTGACACCTGTAACGAGGAAGGGAAAGGAATGCCATTCGGTCACCTTTGAGGGGTGTTGTGGGAAATGATCATTTAAAATATAATATACAAATCAACATGAACATATCGTTTGTAAACAACATGAATGACTAAGGTTAAAATGAACTATATATATAAATATATATAAATATATATATATAGATATAAAATGTACTTTTGTATGCATCAAGACATACTGAACTATATTCGAGTCGTGAGGAATTTAAAGCACGTACCAACTAGCACAGAGTAGTCTTTACCTGGATCAGGTTTGTCTCCAAACGGGACCAAAATCCATTTTCATGCATCAAGTATCCATTATAAAGAAACAGTTGAAAACGCAGCTAATTGATTTAGATGAGCAACTTGATTATACAAACTTTTATTCGCATTTGTCCGTTTTTGCCATTTTTGTCGAAGTGAAAAAGAACGTTTTGTACATTTTTTGCTTATAACTTCTCCCAGGTGAGCAACTTGACAATTTTTAAAACAAAATGGCTCGAGCCAAACCGACGCGTAGCACAAATGGGTGAAACAATCTTGTTTATTTACATTTAGCCCCATTCCCCACAAGTGTACAAATTCAAAATTGTAAATAATTGTTTTTAATGAAAGCAAGGAACTGCTGACACTTTATCTTTGTGACCAAGTGACAGTTTCTGCACAAGCCAACTGGTGATTGCAGCCTCATTGCTTTAACGATAAAGGATTATATTGTGTATCAAATGTAACCGAATATGATAAATATTTAGCCCTGAGAGATGCGAACACTTTGTATAACATTGTGCATGCATATCACTTCTTTTACAAAGCAGAGGTCTTCACTGCCACCACCACCCCCATCCTCCAATATGTGCATTACATGAATAAGTTAAAAGGCAGAATGTTCTGCCGAAATGGTATTACATCTGTGGATACTTTTTGTTGAGATCCCAGAAGAGCTAATAAAGTTGGCCCAGGAGTACCACTTCCTCTTCTTATTTTTTTATGCAGCACAAGGTTGTGGGAAGCATCATTGTCTGAGGGACACTGTGCTGCTGATGCAGTGCCACTTGTAGGGTGGAGTCAGAATTTGAAACTTGTTCATGGCGATGCAATAGCTCGCCTGCTCTTTGTGAAGGACACCGTGGGTCTTGAGTATCCATCAACTAATGTCGGCAGACGAGATTCTAGTTTAATGTCCAACCGAGGGACGGCACACAAATTTATGAATCACCTTGCTCTGAAACACCGGGATGACAGTTTATAGCTTGGTCGAAATTTGAACCCAGCAAGACAGCTTAAAGGCGAGTGTGTGTACCTCCAGGCCATCCTGCCAGACACAGCAGGTACCACTTACAGGATTGCAACTCCATTGTTACTTCTTCTTTTTTTGTTGTCCCACATTTTCTGAAAGTAGAAGCATTGTTAAACTTTTCTTTTAATTCGCAAAAACCTCGTCAGGTAATCGTGCTCTATATCCAAGGTCATAGAATCTTTATGGCAAATCATGGGCGTTCCTCCGAGTTTGTCCTAAACAAGGTGGATGTGCTCACCACAACAGTTGACAAAACAGTTTGCTTTTCATGGCGGACAACATGTGCAGGAGGCAAACCTCCCACTCCGGGACATTTAAGAATAATGGTGCATTGGGAATGAACGTCATTCATTAAATGTGCAAGAATGTAGAATATATAGCAAACATTTGGATTGTATCTGAATATGAAACTGGCAGTTTGGCAGGAGAGCAAGGTTAGCAGCACATACCATCTTTTAATGTCTTTTGGTGCGACTCGGCCGGGGTTCAAACCACCGGACCTCCAGGATTCAGAGCGTACGCTCGAAACCATTAGACCACCACCGAGCCCCTGTGATTGTGTATATACAGTCGTTTAATACAAGCTGTACAGTTACAGCAAAGACCCAAAATTATAATTAGGTTTCACAGAATGCAAGAATTGACAATAAAATAACATTATGTACAAGGTGCTGTAAATGTGCAGTAAATTCACACAGCATTATTGTAGCTTTATGTTTTAAATTAAATCTAAACTGACATTTTCATCATCATACAAAAGGGTTAAACGGCTCACCTGCCGAGAGCGCGGCGAAACGTTCAATGCTAAACCTTTAGGCGATGTACCGTTGTTCTGTATTCACTGTTAAAAATCACCATTTACTTGTCACGCGTTGCATATTCAATCCAGGTCTGAAGTTATTGTCATCGTCTAGTCTGTAAACTTCTCCGTTTCGTCTCGCCCATCCCCCCCCCCCACCCCCCCCAGGAGATCTCAAATAGTCGGCTCATTCTGAGCCGAATAAATCGTTCCTCCAAAACTGCTGGATCGTTCTGGTTTCACTTTAGCTAAATGAGAACGCTCTCAAACGAGTTCTGAACTTGAATAGGAAGACAAGGCAGTATCAGCTCAAGTACCAACCAAGGAATGGGAAGGGTCCCTTCCACGTGCAACTATTCCATTGGGCACACTTTGGGGTCCTTGCAGCAGGAATAGTGTACGACAACGCCGGATGGTATCTCGCAAATGCACTGGAAAAGAAAGCGACAACAGCATATAACAAATTCCTCATTCGCTTTTCAAAGCTTCGAGGTTTCCTCAATTTATCCCACAGCTTATACCTGTTTCCAATCTTCTTCCTGCAGACGCGGCAGACCCTCTCTTCCGTGATGACAAACTGACATTCTCGTAGAAGATTTTATGTTCTTGTGCCTAAGATGGAAAGAAGACAGAGAGCTTCTTGGTTAGTTCTTCATTGAAACCCATGTCATCCATGTTCAAACCAATTCAGGATAAATCGATGACGGTGGAGTCGATTTCTATGTACTATACATCTCTTGACCACATTGGTATTACCAACAGTTGGGTAGATTCATATCGTTACAGCTTACTGGCATTGAACAATTCTGACATTTATAATGAACAATACAAGGAAAAATTTTCATATACAAAGGTGTTTGGTTTCATTATCAAGATGAGTTCTCTTGCAAGTTTATCAAGACCATATTGAAGGGTCATTGTAACAACTACTGCTACAAACATTTTTTTTAAAAAAACAAGGATGAAAATCCTCATCAGACCACAACCACAAAACTACGCCTTAAATATGGGACGTGTAGATTTTTACATTGAAATAAATACGTACATTCGTAGTGCAGACTTTAAAGTGCAAATAAATAAATATATAATTCAAGTTTCTCATCTCTCTCTCTCAAAATATATAATTCTTAGCTCTCATACGAGCCTCAACAAGGTATACAAAAATAAAATAAATAATAATAAAACAAGCCGGTAGGCGACGAGGATTCGCTAGGATCGAAGCACTGATACGATGCTTTTCATTCTGACCGATCCACCGACGAAGATTCATTGCCAAGACTTATTGGTTCACATACAATTGTTCCTTCTGCCTGCAAGATTTTTCCTATTGCGTATTTTGCCAACTGCGACTCCTCATAAAAATGACGGTAAATAGACATCCTATTTTTGAAAGGACTACCATTTGAAAAATAATTCGGTTTGCTGGTTTGTGCTGTGGAGCCTCGCGTTGCACACACACCACACACAACACACACACACACACACACACACACACACGGAAAACCCGATAAACTTCTCTCAATGCTTGTTTGACCACACCTCCTGAGCCACACACATATTTTTAATAAGCCACACCCACTTTCCATAAGCCATGCCCCTTTACTACACCACTCCCACTTTTCATCAACCACGTCCACTTTCCCTAAGCTCCGCCCACTTTCTAAGCCCCTCATAAAAAATGACGGTAAATAGACACCCGATTTTTGAAGGACTACCATTTGAAAAATAAACCTCAATCAAAAATTGGCTCGACGTAAAATTTTCTAAATATCTCGAAGTGTTTAATTTAATTTAAGTCTCGTTTCTCTACATTCAAAACTGAAGGACAGTATTGAAAATACTGTACGCGGTTTTTCGGCCGCTGCACAGCAACGGGTGGTGCTAAGGCAACGAAATTCAAACACGCACATTCCCAGCACATATTGCAAACATGTTAGCAAAGTTTCATCGAAATCGGTTCGCTGGTTCGTACTGTGGAGCCTCGCGTTGCAAACACACATACACACACACACACACACACACACGGAAAACCCGACAATAAGGGAATCTAGTATATATAGCGAATCCAAAAAGGTGTATGTAGGTAGCGGTGATGGTAAAGTGTACATGCATAAATACATTCAAGAGTTGTGTGTTGATAGAGGAGAGAGTAAAGCCTATATAAATAAATAATGGTTCCCAAAACATATACAATCCTGAAGTATTCTCTCTGTAAAAAAATATATTTACTGGAGAACTAATGTAACGTGTTAGATAGAGTGGTGTAATACCACTAGTCAAAATAAAGTACTTTTTAGCAGCACTCCCCATTTCAATACCATTTCTATTTCCAAAAGTTTAACAGTTCAAACTCTGAGCATTAAACAGAAAACGAACAGCTCAGAGGCCTCTGCTAAAGGGAGCATCCAGTCAAATGGAAATTACTCTCGGTGAATGAAGGCGTGTCCGTCTGCATGGCAGACAAGATGAACAATTCAATTTTATTCACTGGATGTTGGTAAGAGTATGTTTACCCCTATGGTAAACGAAGCACAGGTGAGGGTGCAGGTGACGTCGAGCATTAGCCCCAAGTCAGATCAAGAGGAGCAAATGTGGATGGAGAGAGGATTATAACGAGCCCTCAATTTCACACGAGAAGGTTTCAGATACTTCTTTCACTTTTCTTGCAATGTTCATCCACTCTTCCTGCGCATGTTAAAAGGTCTATTTCATGCTCTCAATTCCTTAGGGTCTCTGCAACTTGTGCAGTGAATTATTTGGATTTAAAACCAATTTCTGATGAGACGTGTCAATCCGATGCCGAAGTTGTCCCATCTTCACCATGGTCACTGAATCGGACCGTGCTGTGATATTGACAGACAGACATCTTTACAACCTTAAACAACTAAAGAAAGATTTTTCTGTTAATTGACTTGCCATCCCTGGCAAGTCGTCCGAAGGAATTGATCCTGAAAACTGCCACCCATTTTCCCCACAATTGCCTCATTTCCTTGATTTGTGAGAATTAATCTGTGAAAATCTCCTCCTTAAATGACCATTACCATGTGACCTCAAAAAGCAGGGACGACGATGTGTTCACGCAAGCATGCAACAACTCCCTTTCCTTTCCTTTCCTCCCAACTCCACTCCACTTCTACCCCCTTTTAACTTCTCTCTCTTCTATTACACCATCTTAATGGCACAACTCCCTTTGTGTTTGACCTTTTCTTCTCTTTCACCCCATATCTTGATCCAGCACCTTCAATATTTGATCGCTGTCGAAAATTATGCAATCTTCCTCCACCAACACCTACTTATTTAACTCGGACAAAGGACTAATGCTCAAAACATCTGGGACACCTTGAATTTAAAACCGTGGTGGACAGCACCCTATTATTGACTTACAGTTGAGAGAAATATTGTAGCTCCAAATGAAAACGAACTTTTTGTCAACAGAACGTCGCCCTTCGAGCACAAAATTGGATTAACCTACCCTCAGGTGCTGTGGTGTAGACAAATCCCTCAGGATTGATAGTAGTGTTTTTGTTGCCATTTTCCTCTGAGGGACCTTTTCCCAGAAAGTCCCGATTCTCCCTCATCTCCCACGTCAGGGGCAGCATGCCTCCAGGCCTACCAATACAGGATGCATTTATAGAATGTTCATTTGGATAATTTGCTTTTGGCTAAAGCCTTGAAAAACATCCATTGCTGCATACATCACCGGATCTCATCGTTCATCGCAAAAGGAAAAAAACTTCCATAGGTCACTGCCCCTTTTGGGTTGATATATTTTGCCCACTTTTTTGGTACTCATTTATTAAATGCAATTCATGGGACCGTGGAGAATATTTAACGAGAGCTTTAAATTACAAGTGGACGACACCACGTCGTGGTGGAGGGAGGGATGCAGAAAGTGTTTGCTTAATCCCAGGGGAATGGGTGGCATGCCTCACCCAGGCCACCTTATATTGCAGATGAAATATATCCGTTGAATATGCAGTTTTCCTTGTTCACTCAAAAAATTGAAATGACATGTTAAGGGGATATAAGTGTGGAAGACAAAAGGACAAATACTGCACTTGTCTCATGATGCAATTTTTTTGTTTCGAAGCCTCTCAGAAAATAATATTTGTCCTAAATTTTACCAATATAATTGACTTACATCCACCATGAGTGGGCCAATTAACAATCGCGTATCAACTTGAATCATAATAAACAAGCAATGCACGATGTATGACAAAGTTAAGACAGAGTGGTCGAGAATCGGGAGTCCAAGTGGAATCTGGAGTTCCAAGTGGGAGTTGGGAATGTGTTAGTGGTGGTTGGGATGGTGTGTGGAATAGTGACGGGAGGGGGGGGGAAGGGGTGTGGTGCTGCGACTGAGGGCCTGGGTACGGGCGTCGCGACTGAGGGGGCCTGGATATGGGGCGAAGCGACCGAGGGGGCCTGGATACGCGGGTGGCGACCAGGGACCTGGATACGGGGCTGGCGACCGAGGGACCTGGATAGGGGCGGCAGCCGAGGAGGCCACGTACAGGAGGTGGCCGGCGGGGGCTGCGTATGGGCGGTGGCTGAGGAGGCCAGCGTACCAGGACGGTGCCACGGGGCCTGCGTACGGAGCGTGGCGCGGGCCTGCGTACGGGCGCGGGGCCTGCGTACGGGCGGCGGCTGAGGAAGGGCTGCGTACGGGGCGGCGACCGATGAGGCCTGCGTACGGGGCGACGACCGAGGGTGTGACAGTGTGTACGAGGGGCATGCGTAGGAGGGGGACGACTATGTATGGGCGCGGCCGACTGCGTGGACCTGGTGGGTTAAAGGGAGGAAACAGGGATTCATGTACAAAAGCAGTTCATGAAATGCGTTTTTAAACGCAGTTCGAGTGAAGTTAGTATACTAGCTCCATCGAGCTGTTTACTTCGTGATCAAACTTTTAGTACCATTCACGTGGTGATGAAGGCGGTGGTCAAGTTTCATCGGAAATTGTGTGTGTAGTTTAGGAGAAGAAAAGAAATAGCAATTTGGGGGGCAACCCCCCCTTACACCCATATTTTTTGGTCATGTCATGACAAACTTTGGTACATCACAGGCGATGAAGGTGGTGGTCAAGTTTTAATCGGAATTGTGTGCGTAGTTTCTGAGAAGAAAGCAAATACTTCTGTAGAGGGGCACTCCAACCCCCCCCCCCACCCCACCCCATAAACTCCACTGTAGAACGCCTCAGACCGCCAACTTTTTTAATGCCATGAACAAACTTTGGTACATCATGGGTGATGAAGGCTGAGTAAGTTTTCTCAGAAATGCATGTGTAGTTTCTGAGAAGAGAGCAATACTGATTTTGGGGTGGGGGGGGCAACCCCATAGACCCCATTAGGCATATTTTTTTTATGCCATGAACAAACTTTGGTACATACACGTGATGACGTTGTGGTAAAGTTTGATCAATAATTGTAGTGCAGCTTCAGAAAGAGTCGCCAAGTATTTTGGTGGACAGAAGGACGGATGGACGACGCACCATCTCCATAAGGTCCCGGAACTATGTTCGCAGGTGAGCTACTAATAATAGTTGGTGTCAATAAACAACGAATGGGTGAAATAACCTATTTTTAAAATCAGTTCAAATACTCAATCTCTTTGAGTGTTAAAAATTCGAATAAAATCAAACTCGTACATGGAGTCAAAGCAAAATCATTTCTATTTCAAATTTAAACATAGGAAAAGGTATATGGGCTATATTAGGAAATCAATTGAGGTTGAAGTTTATAGTTTTGCAACCTAAGGGTGAATCATTTATTTGCGATGTTCAAAACTTGAAAGGAAATCTCAATTTAAGTCTGCAGTTCATCATGCTTCTGGACACTTCCAGCCTCCTTTGGAAATAAAATCTCGATCTCCGTTCGAGTCCATTATAGGAGTAAGAAACTGGCGACCAGAAAAAAGGAGATCTAGGCTTACCCGGATGGTGTCCAGGCGGGTACGACTGCCTTGACAGCTTGAGGCTGCCTTGCGTCAGCTTGGGACTTCTGGGACGCATGTCCACCAATGACGCCGAGTTGTTTAAAGCTGGAGCTGAAGATATGTAGCAGCAGCCAGCAGGTACAACCTGCAAAGGAAAGACAACCGAGCAAAGTGCGTGAAAAGCAGTTTATCCTGCTCTTCTGCCATTCACGACAACGCTTACGCACGAGTCGTTAGTAAAGATTAATGGCATTACGACCAAGACATGGGAAAAGGTCAATTGATCCACCAACTTACCACATTCTTGCTGAATTTCAACAATGTACTAAATGAGAATCTTTTTTGTTGTTGTTTTGGCTTTGCTTTGCTGTTCAAGATTTATTTATCTATTTTTTGCTTGGAAAGCAAGAACAACTCACAGACCAGAGAGCAGTAATCAAAACCATCTGCACCCACTTTATTGTTGCATTTATTTATATAAAACAGCAGAGTTTCTTATGATTTGGTTGAAACAACTCCACTTCAGTAAACCTTTCTCTCAACCTCCTCCCTCCACTTACAGAAGAGTGTTGAAGCAGAAAATCCAAGTCCTGTCGTTGGTTTGTGAGACAAGGTGAGAGTGACTCATCAAAATAGCAATTTAAGGGTGAAAGATTAAAATACATTTCTGATGGAAGGATTAGATACAAGGTCATGTTTAGAGGACACCATCTCTATGGGAGTGGGTTTGAAGGATGGGAGGGGGGGGGGGGAGGAGGGATTAAATTGTGAAAATATAAATATAGTACATGAAAAAGCAGTAATGATGTAAATATATGACTCACATACTTTGTTCCTTCTTTCTCTTATATAGAACTGTCTGCAGTGGCTGCAGAAGAACAGCATTACACTCTTGCCCAGGAGGGTGTTTTTTTTTTTAATCCTTGGATATAAAGCCATGTGACTGACAAAAGGATAGGTTCAAAATCATTTCCTCGTTGGGTTGTCTGTTATAGTGATCAGGATATGATCATGGTTTGGACTTAGACAGGGAACAACCAAATGAAGAAATTGGAATTTAAACTTGATATCGCAAGCAATCTAACTCATCTTATAATTCATGTACAAGTACACTTAATGTCTCCCTAAATCTTGTGATATGTGTACAAGATAACCACATGACTTAGATATAAAAAATGAAGAAATAATAAGCATCAGTTCCTCGACAGTCATTGATAGAAATGAAAAATCGGATATAGCCAACACAGACATGGTGAACTACTCACTCGTAATAAATAATCCACTCTAAAGGTCACACACACATATATTATATACGCCAGCTTCCCCAACCATCCATCATCAATGCCTCAAACAAACCATCAGATGGTGTGTGACAGAGAGGTTTGCTTCACTTTTCTGCAGCTCATTGTTGTGAAAGGACATGAACGTAGATCAGAAGAGCTGTTATGGTTTCCCTCCGTCGCAGCAAGCACAAGCTCGCTCTCCAGTAATCCTGCCAATGGAATTACATATGCAACATGATTACAATCCATATAGTCACTTATGTCCCTCATGAGGGTACTGCAAAAGTATCGGCACCACCATTCCCACCGCCCCCCCCCACCCTTCCCACACAGTTAACCCGCAACCATGAGGATAATGATGGTCCTGCATCAGTGAAATTCAGCACAGATATGTTAGTCGTTCTCTGTGGTTGTTTTCGAGCAAGGTTCACTGGAAAGAATCATGTTTTTATCCTAACTTGAAGGAAACTTTTTAACAGGACAAAACTACTTTTTTAATGGAAGAAGTAGATTTGGTCACATGAGCTCCATAAGGGAAATGCAATGAGGGAGATTATATCCACGATGCCCTCATAAGACTTCATCGCTTATTTCCAGTCACACACCATCACCTTTGCAGTAAACAAACCGTTTTCCTATTTTGTGGTTTTTAATGTCCATCGTTGATAAGAAGTTTCTGAAACTCTGGGCAAAGACAAAAAAAATAAAAATCCACATTAAAGTCGAACACTCGGATTTAATTTGCACTACATCCAAATGGCGCATGGAGTGCTATACATAACAAGGGCTCACAAGGAACTTCAATGCAGGGGAGGCCATTACATCCATCCAAGCCGTACACAATCATGCCGCACTCCGTACAGGAAAACCTTTGTACCCCACTGGCTTTTAGGTACCCATCCAATCTGGTTGAAAACCATCCACCATCCTCGATGCCACCACTCTTTCCAGGAGACATTCCGTGCATTAACCCTTCACAAAGTGTCCTATAACTGTCAGGTCTATCAAGATCGCATTTATTCCTTTTATACCCTTTATTACTCTTAAACATTTCATCAGATGCTTCTCGTAATCCATCCCTTTCTAGTATAAAGTTCACCATCTTCTTCATCCGCTTCTCGTAGCTACTTAGTCTAGCTAGGCTTTTCCGGACAATAGCCGCTCTAAATGCTGAACCCTCGCCTACGGCAACGCATGTCTCCCTCAATGTGGTTAACAAAACTGCACATAATATTCTAGATGAGGCCTCACTAAACTCCTATACAGTGTTAACACTACCTATTTTGATACTGTATTAATTTACCCCCTACGAATACAACCTAAAACCTATTTGCTTTACTGTGTCGCTCCTGGCCTGGCTGTGGGCTATGTGCGCCACAACCTGTGCACCTTCCCATATCTATTCACATCCATCAATTGGGACCATACATCCGTGTGCAAGAGCGTTTGGTGGCTGCCTAAGCACTCTTCACTTGGTATTGGGCACAATCCTGACGGGTCGCCCTTGCCGACACAGGATAACAACAACTGGCACTCGTATCTAATTACGCACCCCAAATCCTTTCTCCGTGTGATACATGCTCTAAGACTACATCTTGCATCACGTAATCCTTATTTTAGCTCACTCTGTTCAGGGAGTATTAGTGATCGCGTGATGTCCCATAGTCAGTCAGTCAGTGAGTCAGCATGTAAACCTCGGATCTTCTTCTCGAAACTACGCACGACGATTTTGATGAAATTGAAAACAACCAATCGCATGACCCGTGGATGTACAAAGTTTATTCACAGCATGAAAAAAACATCAGAGTCTGAGGGTTTTATAAGGGGTTTTGCACTTCACCCCAACCCAAAATAGATATTGCTTGTTTCTCAGAAACACACACACGATTTTTGGGATGAATGGTGACCACAACCTTCATACACCCATGATGCTAAAACGAATTGTCCTATTTTCCACAAACTCTTGGGGCACTTCTGAGGACGCCAAGGCCTCCTATACCTTGCAAATCATAAAAAGATTGCATATTAAGTGGTCAAATTGAAGGTCAAAGGTCATTACAATTCCAGGACCGCTACTTTTGGACTTTTCTTCTCGAAAATAATTCACCCCAATTTAGAATGTAACTTGGTAAGGAATCATCAGATGTAAACTTGGTAGGGTTGCTTTCACAAGTTTGTTCAAACAATCACATAATTTTACATATTCGTGAGTCGTCCATGCCTCCCAGTGGTTCCCCTGTTTCCACCAACGTGCAGCTACAGAAAGGTGTTGCTGCTATTTTTATTATATAGTAGCAGGTAATAGCTCCCAACTATAAAATGAATAAAATGAAAACAAGTCACAACATAAGTTCTGATTTGAAATTGTTGGATAACATTGGTTAGGTATCCTAATTAGCGATGTGTACCATATTGCCACATTCTTCCTGCAGATGTTTCTCTACATTTGATGTGACCAAGAAAACTGTTTGGAAATAATTGTGACTACAGTGCGGCCCTCACCGTCCCAAAGGAAAGTCGTGATGAGTTGCTCGGCTGGTAATGGTATGGAACCCTCCATAGGAAGCGAATCAACCTGCTGCGGAACTCCCGAGCAGGCCTGGCTCCTTGCCTACTTGTAGATGGTTTTTGCCCTAACAACAGTAGCAAAGGACAAAAGCAAATCGTCAAATCCCGTATTTCCGGTGATAAAGTGGCCATGTAATTAACGCAGCCCCGTTTTTCCCCTCACAGAATGAAGTATTGATCATTTTATTTTCTTAATCTAGATCTAAATCCGTTTGTCATTTAACTTTGTCGGAACAAAGCAACGGGGACAAACCACGAGCAATGCAAAAGAGCTACTACCGTCTATCTATTATGTACACACTTAACAGTTCTACTGAAAGACATGGCGCCACAACGTTCACACAAAGAAACAAGGAAAAACCCCAGGACAGATGAGGGGTAGACTGGACCTCTTGGGGTCTTTATAAACACG
>CM068965.1:59766862-59789516 GCA_035128595.1 Eptatretus atami | reverse complement strand
GTGATATGTGTACAAGATCAACCACATGACTTAGATATAAAAAATAAGAAATAATCAAGCATCAGTTCCTCGACAGCCAATTGAATAGAAATGAAAAATCGGATATACCAACACGGACAGGGTGAAAACTACTCACCTCATAATAAATATCCACTCAAGGTCACACACACATATATTATATACGCCAGCTTCCCCAACCATCCATCCATCCATCCCTCAAACCAACCATCATGGTGTGTGACAAGAGGTTTGCTCACTTTTCTGCCAGCTCATTGTTGTGAAGGACATGAACGTAGATCAGAAGAGCCTGTTCATGGTTTCCCATCCGTCCCAGCAGCACAGCTCGCTCTTCCAGTAATCCTGCAATGGATTACAATGCAACATGATTACAATCCAATATAGTCACCTTATGTCCCTCATGAGGGTACTCAAAATGTATCGTCACCACCATCCCACCCCCCCCACCCTTCCCCACACACCCACAAACCATGAAGGAATAATGAATGGTCCTGCGTCAGTGAAATTCAGCACAGATATGTTAGTCGTTCGCTGTGTTGTTTCGAGCAAGGTTCACTGGAATAGACATCATGTTTTTATCCCTAAACTTGAAGAAACGTTTTAAACAGGACAAAACTACTTTTTTAATGGAAGAAGTACATTTGGTACAGAGCTCCATAAGGGAAATGCAATGAGGAGATTATATCCATCGATGTCCCTCATAATGACTTCATTGCTATTTCCAGTCCATCACCATCACCTTTGTAAGTAAACAAACCGTTTTCGATTTTGTGGTTTTATGTCCATCGTTGATAAGAGTTGCTGGAAACTCTGGGCAAAGCGCAAAAAAAATAAAAATCACATAAAGTGAACACTCGGATTTTCATTGCACTACATCCAAATAGGAGAATGGAGTGCTATACATACAAGGGCTCACAAGGAACTTCAATGCAGGAGGAGGCCATTACATCCATCAAGCCTACACAATCATGCCGACACTCGTACAGGAAAACCTTTGTATCCCCACGGCTTTTAGGTACCCATCCAATTCTGGTTGAAAACCATCCACCATCTCGACTGCCACCACCTTTCCAGAGAGACCATTCCGTGCATTAAGCACTTCACAAAGTGGTCCTATAACTGTCAGGTCTATCAAGATCTGCATTTATTCCATTTATACCCTTTATTATCTTAAACATTTCCATCAGATCCTCTCGTAATCCCATCCTTTCTAATGTATAAAGTCCCATCTCTTTCATCCGCTTCTCGTAGCTTACTTAGTCTAGCTAGGCTCAGGATCAATATAGCCGCTCTATGCTGAACCCTCGCTACGGCAACCATGTCCTTCCTCAGATGTGGTGACCAAAACTGCACATAATATTCGAGATGAGGCCTCACTAAACTTCTATACAGTGTTAACACTACCTATTTTGATATATAATTTACCCCCCTACGAATACAACCTAAAACCCTATTTGCTTTACTTGTCGCTACCTGGCACTGTGCTGTCGGCTATGTGCGCCACACCTGGCACCTCCCATATCTATTCATCATCATCAATTGGGACCATACTCTGTGCAGAGCGTTGGTGCTGCCTAAGCACTCTCCTTGGCTATTGGGCACAATCCTGGACGGGTCGCCACTCCGACACAGGATACCAGCAAGCTGGCACTCATATCTATTACCACCCCCAAATCCTTCTCCTGTGTGACATGCTCTAAGACTACCTCTTGCATCATGTAATCCTTATTTTAGCTCACCTGTTCAGGTGAGGTATTAGTATCGTGTGATGTCCATCAGTCAGTCAGTCAGTGAGTCAGCATGTAAACACTCGGATCTTCTTCTCCGAAACTACGCACACGATTTTGATGAAACTTGACAACAACCATCATGACCAGTGATGTACCAAAGTTTATTCACAGCATGAAAAAAACATCAGAGTCTGAGGGTTTTATAAGGGGTTTGCACTTCACCCCAACCCCCAAAATAGATAATTGCTTTGTTCTCAGAAACCACACACACGATTTGGATGAAATGTGACCACAACCTTCATCACCCATGATGCTAAAACGAAATGTCCTATTTTCACCAAACTTTGGGGAACTTCTGAGGACCAAGGCCTCCTGATACCTTGCAAATCCCATAAAAAGATTGCATATTAAGTAGGTCAAATTGAAGGTCAAAGGTCATTACAATTCCAGGACCGCTACTTTTGACTTCTTCTTGAAAAGAATTCATATCACCCAATTTAGATGTAACTTGGTAGGAATCATCACTGCACGGTGCTTTCACAAGTTTGTTCAAACAATCACATAATTTACATATTCGTGAGTCGTCCATGCCTCCCAGTGGTTCCCTGGTTCCACCAAGTGAGCACAGAGGTGTTGCTGCTATTTTTATTATATAGTACAAGTAATAGCTCCCAACTATAAAATAAATAAAATGAGACAAGTCACACCATAAGTTCTGATTTGAAATTGTTGGATAAACATTGGTAGGTATCCTAATTAGCGAGTGTGTACCATATTTGCACACCATTCTTTCCTGCAGATGTTCTCACATTGATGTGACCAAAAACTGTTTGGGAAATAATTGTGACACAGTGCGGCCCTCACCGTCCAAAGGAAAGTCGGTGATGAGTTGCTCCGGCTGGTAATGTATGGAACTCTCCAAGAAGCGAATCAACCTGCTGCGGAACTCCCCGAGCAGGCCTGGCTCCTTGCCTACTGTAGATGGTTTTTGCCCTAAACAACAGTAGCAAAGGACAAAAGCAATCGTCAAATCCCGTATTTTCCGGTGTATAAACCGTGGCCATGTATCAACCGCACCCCCGTTTTTCACCCTCAAAAGAAATGAATGTATTGATCATTTTATTTTCTAATCTAGATCTAAATACGTTTGTACATTAACTTTGTACGGAACAAAGCAACGGAGGTATCAACATCCTTACTCCCATGTCCGCTAAATTTTGTCTAACAGTCTTATTCTCATTTTCAAGAAGTTGAAAAGAGAGAGGAGAGGATACCAAGAAGTTTTTATTCTTGTTTCTTATTTTTTAATATTATAAAGGAATTTTTTTGTTACTAGAAAGAGGAAGAAAAGGGATTCATACCAGAATCACACATATTTCTTGTGGATTTGTGGCCCTGAAAAGGGCCGTTTAGGTTTGATGAAGCTTTTCAGCTAAACCCAAAGAAGTCCTCGTCGAAGATGGAACGTAACTCCTTGCCCGATTCAGGGTAGAGCAAATCTCCGTCGCTGTCACTGTCATTTGCAGCCTCATCCTCTCAAATGATGTTGGCCTCTGCCGTCCACGTTGTTGGAAATGCAGCATTTCAGAAATGCTCGCTTGATGTCCGACGGTATCTCCTCCCACACCTTGATGATCCAGCCGCAGATCATTGGAAGGTCGACCTTTCTCATCCTCTCACTCTTGGTGTAGGTCTTCTCCCCACTCATTATCCAGACGGACCAGTAGCGACGTAGCCCGTCCTTGAACGGCTTATTGATGGACACATCGAAGGGATGCAGGAGCAACGTCATCCCTCCTGGGATGATGACGAGATCGGTGTTGGTCCGATGGGGGCAGTGGTTTGGTGTCGTCGGTCTTGTGACAACAACGCATCCAGGACTAGCATGCTCCGTCATCAGGAGAGACCACCATCTGGCCTACAACTCCAGACCGTGTGCACCCAGTCCTGGACCAGTCCCTCGCCTATCCAACCCATCTGCTGTGCACGAACAACGACACCGGCTGGAAACTTGTCTTTGGGCAGTGTCTTCCTCTTGGACATGACATACGAGGGAAGTTTGCCATACAAGTTTATTTGAGGTGGGTGCTCCATTAGACTCTACCTATTGTGAATAATAATTATTTTGATGCGAGACCAGGTGTTCTTCTTCTTCTTCTTTTGTTTTTAATGGCATCTTCAGAGCTGCAAGGCTCTTTTTACGCCACACACCGAAACTCCGGGCATCTCCGGGCATTTCCAGACATTTCAGAGCGTGAATTATTTAATTTCTGCACACGGTTAATAAACCGCTGCACAAACTCTTGACCTGAACCGATTTTCAAAATTCAAACAGCGGAATTGAGCTTAACAGCAGTTCCGACTGCTTAAAAAAGTGCTCATTTCGAATATAATTGAAATTCAGCATTGATCGTTTTTAAAACTGATATTTTTCTGTACCCATGTATTAACTGCACCCCCAACTTTTACCTTTTTTGCCGATAAAAAGTGTGGTTTATACACCGGAAAATACGGCAATATATATTTAAAATAAGGTAAAACAAATCAGTCACACAGTTGTGAAAATTCAAGTTCTGTGAGGTGTCCTTGCACGGAAACCAAAAGGTGAACCAGTCTGGAAGAAAATGCAAACTCCAGATTAATTTTGACCGCATGAATCTTCGTCATTTTTACAGACTTGCCAACATCAATGAAAGAAATATCAAAAAGTTAATCGTGGCAAAATCTTGCAAAGTTGAACAAGTATGCTTCAGCAGGCTCGTTTAAGAGCTCAGGTTGGGGGCAAAGAACGGCACTTTGGAGAGAGTGAGCCAGTGCAGAGAATGGCAGTATCAGACCGTAGTGCCGAGCCGACAGTCCAAACCAGTGATCCAGTGGGGTTTCAGCCAGACCGGTGCCAGCCCTATGTCAAGACCCCAGAGTTGTCAGGCTGGACCACCCGGCGCATGATTTCTCACCAGCATGAGGCCACAATGAGGTGGCGTCATTTTCACAATGGCATGGATTATTCTTTTATTCTCTCTTCCTACGATGTTGTTTTCTTTCCTTCTTTGCCTTCCCTCCTTTCACTTTATCCCTCTAGTTCTTCTAGGATCCATAGGTGTAGTCAAAGGGTGAACTTGTTTTATGTCCTGCTTGTGGTGAGGTTCCGATGGTTTTTGCGGTGTGTGTGTGTGTGTGTGTGTGTGTGTGTGTGTGTGTGTCTCGATATATTTCATTGGTGTTAATCAACCGTTTGCACCAATTCGTCAGCATGCCTTATTGCTCTGCGTCTGGGGGGGGAAGTCAGCCAAGGAAACATTTGTTGGTTCACACACGAAGGTGGGGTTCACGTGACCTTCTGTGTGCTCTATTTTAAAAATTGAGCAGTCGGGCCACACAGCTTTTCTTTGGATGAACCACCCGGCGTGACCATGGTCTATCAAGACCTGGCACGTTACAATATAAAAAAAAAAGACAACAAAAAAGCAGTCCAACAGGATCGTGCACTTGACCGAGCCATGTCTGAGTTTGATTCCCGGGCCGACTATAAACCATCAAGACTGATGCTTCGCATGCAGGATGTTACATCACCGAGTGTGCCATCCGTCTGATGAACGTTAATGCTGCTGTTCCATATGCCAGCATCAGCTGGTAGGCATTAATGATCTTAGGGTGTCTTTGGCAAAGAGTCGATGAGTTATTGCTGGCACCCTGAACAAACTAGAAATACATGCCACCTTCAGTCGAGCGCTGGACATAGCCAGCTGGTTCGTGAAAGACTTGGGCCAATTGAACAGATTATATGAGGCACCAACTCTCTAATATCGGGACATGGTGTAAAATATGATGATAAAAAATAAGTAGGTAAATTAGAAAGTGTCACCAATTCAAACTTTCACAAGTGTGAATGGTCTCTGGAATGTATAAAATACCTGGCTCGAGGCTCTGCAGATACTGCTTCAACAGTCCAAGGACTTTTTCCCGGTACAGCTCAATCAGGCGATTGTGGAACAGTGGCTGTGTGTCCATGTAATTATATATCACATGCTCCTGTCCACAGAAGCACATCAGTATCTCATTCAAACCCACTTTGCAGCAACACAAGCCAAAAATGCAGACATTCTGGGTTCCTAAGCCACAAGAACACCAAATTAATACATCACACCTCAAAATTGTCACCACTGGAAGCTCAAGACGCGCAATGCAATGCCTTCCTCCTCCCAACGTAAATTATTCCATGAATTTTCATGGGTCCATCTGTTTGGATCTACATCTTGGTATAACCACACCCATTAAAATGACCAATACCAAGCCATTTTGACATTTGGTGTCCAGGCATTTCTCAAAGAAATGGCGACAATCTGGCATAAAGCAGCCAAACCATGACACGGCAACCCAACTATTCGGCTCGGGCAAACCTGTCAGAACACCAAGCACTATCAAATGAGACCACAGTCAATAATTCAGTAATGACTCATGACACGGCAGCCAGGCCCATTGAATAAGCTCACCAGGTAAGGAATGGCCAAGTCGCATGCATTGTTCTCGAGGAAGCCAAGGATTTCGACCCTTGGCAAGTTTTCCACTTCAGGAAGATCTTCGGTAAATATCTGGGAAGAAATATTCAAGCTCAATGACTCAGGCATTTTGGATACACAGGAGGTGGTCATTCCGCCGATGCCGCCTGCGCCATACCAACACCTCATTATTAATCCAATCTATCAGTTTATCGACTTAATAATAGAGGTGAGTGGAGTGTAGATCGTCAAGACACTTATGGGATTGAATAACGTTGTCTTTGGATATCTAATGATTGCACCTGACTCACAAACTTCTTTTTTGAACCGCCTGAGTATTGGTTGTTACGGTTCATTTGACTACAGTTTCATGTTATATATTTTTAATACGATATATATGGTCCAATTCGCGTTATGCTACATTTGATTCTCTTTTTGCTCATTGACACAATTATTGTTCTCAGGGTGCAACTCGTTATTTAATATGCTTGACTCGGACGAGTCAATCTTAGGGTCCAATATTTACAAAAGTGCACAAGTTATGCACAACAACAAAGGTGCAAACCTTAATACTTGGAAGATGTGAGAAATACCAACATTGATTGTTATCGGATAATAATTATTAATATGAAATTTAATGTTAAAATGGCCTCGAGTGTCCTGAAGTCAGTTATCGGAGGCTTGGGTTATGTTTACAAACACAATCGGAATACGTTTGGTGACATGAAAGGAAAATGAAAAACTGCCTTTGTAAACAAGGCCAGACCTTGGTGGTGTAATGGTTGGCGCATCCGCTCTGAATCTAGGAGGTCGGTGGTTCAAACCCCAGCCGAGTCATACCAAAGACTTCAAAAAAGGTATGTGCTGCTTCCTTGCTTGACTTTCAGCATTTAAAAGGTTGAGAGCATAGACAATACCCATAGGTTGGCATCCATGGAGAGGAGGAAATTCCTCCAAAAGAAATGCCCCGCTAAGTGCGGTGAGAAAGGTGGCACCATTGTTGATGTCACTGGTACCCAGACCAGAGTCCAAAATACGTGTGTGTGTGTGTGTGTGTGTGTGTGTGTGTGTGTGTGCGCTCCACTACGATCCTTACATCATGTTAAAAAAGGGCAAATTGAAATATTAAAATAAAATTAAAAAAAATAGAAAATGTAATATGACGTGAATGTGTCGATGGATAAGCCTCCATCCACGTTAGATATCAATCCACGGTTGCACTTAATCTCAATGAAAGGTCACATGAAATATTAAAGGTCAGAGAAATCAGAGATAAGTATAATAGAGACAACATGAGATGCTTCTCGCTGGAGTTATGGTCTGCAAAATGATTTTCAAAGGGCACATGACTTTTGACCTGTGGACCACAAATTGCATCAGTTCATTTATGTATTACAATCCATACTTGTGCCAAGTTTGGTTGAAATCCCTTCGCGGTAACAAAAAACAAACAAACATGATAACGGCCAGATGCACTGATAGACCGATGGAAAATCTGAAATCGCAACGCGTCCGGCCTTCAGCTGCGTTGGTATGACAACATGATGGCAAATGCACATCGTCTCGCACACAGAAATGCAAACCATTTCAGAAGGAAAGCAAAGAGAGAAAATAAAACACAACAGACCTTGAGTCCTTCTTCAGCATTGTCCTTAAGTACCCACGGTGAAAACTCAAAGATAAGCTTCAGGTTGTCTTTGCCTACAACGTTCACAACCGACAACACATCTTATTGCCTACCATGAGTATTATACAGTATTTACGTTCTGTGTCAATGAAGGAACAAAGCACAAGACCGGAGTGGAGGAAAAATTTCTATTTGAGACCACAAACATCTTACCGAGCCTCTGCAAATACTGGACATCCTCTCATGCCCTGTGAGAGGAGAGTTTGACTTTTGCGATTGCTGCTTGAGAAGGTTTAAGGCTGGAGAGGGAGTGGGACAGGGGATGGTGGGTAATGGGGTGGGGGAGGGAGGACAAAAAAAAATCATAGAACATCAATCAGGGCAGCTAGGCCCCTCTTTCTTACTTACCTGCCTCTAATCATCTCTTTTGCTCATCAAACCAAGACATGCTTTATAATCATACATACACCCACCCATGGCCAAAAATATTTGGCACCCTTGCACTTTTTTTAAATAATGCACCATTTTCTTCCAGAAAATTGTTGAAATTAAAACTCTTTTTGTATCCACAAATGTATTTCTTTGTTTACAGTGGAACAAAAAAAAAAAAGCTGAAAAAATTCCTAAATTTTAGCTTATTCCACACAGAAATCCTAAAATGTCCGGACAATATTATTGGAGAACTTATAAATAATTAGATTCAACAGGTGATTCTCCTTTACTTTGGAATTGAACTCACCTGTGGTGAGTTGCAGGTGCCTGCAATATAAAAATCACTCATTCAACCAGTTTGAAGAGAGAAAAGGAGTCATTCTGCTGTTTTGTGTCACTGTGTACCACCATGAACATGGAGAAAAGAAAGAAAACCAGAGAATTGTCTGAGGAGGTCAGACACAAGATTGTAGCAGCAGGACAATCTCAAGGCTACATCCATCTCCAGAGACCTTGATGTTCCTGTGTCCACCGAACACAATGTTTATCAGGAAGTTTAAGGCCATGTTACTGTAGCCAACCTCCCTGGACGTGGCCATAAGAGAAAACTTGATCGAAGATTGCAGCGAAGGATTGTTTTAATGGTGGAGAAAGTACCTCGATCAACTGCCAAACAGATTCAAGCTGACCTTCAGTCACAAGGTATGACAGTTTAAACTCGCACCATTCGTCGCCAACTCAATGAAAGGGGGCTCTATTGGTAGGAGACCCAGGAGGACCCCACTTTGAGAGAGAGACATAAGAAAGCCCAACTGGAGTTTCCAAAACAACCTGAACAGCCAAAACCTTCTGGGAGAATGTCATGTGGACAGATGAGATCAAATTAGAGCTTTTTGGTAAGCACATAATCTCTGTTTACAGAAAACAAAATGAAGCCTTCAAAGAAAAGAACACCTTCCACAGTCAAACATGGAGGAGGTTCAGTGATGTTTTGGGTTTGCTGTGCTGCCTCTGGCACTGGGTGCCTTGAATGTGTGCATGGCATCATGAAATCAGGAGATTACCAAGGCATTTTGGAGTGCAATGTTCAACCAGATGTCAGAAGCTGGGTCTCCATCGAAGGTCATGGGTTTTGCAGCAGGAGACCCCAAGCACACTTCAAAAAGCACCCAGGAAGGTTCAAGAAAAACGCTGGACTGTTCTGAAGTGGCCAGCAAAGAGTCCAATCTAAATCCCATTGAACACCTGGGAGAGATCTGAAAACAGCAGTTGGGAGAAGGCATCCTTCAAATCTGGGAGAATGGACAGTTTGCACAGGAAAAGTTTTGGCCAAACCACCAGTAGAGAGGTGTAGGAAGCTCATTCATGGCTACAGGAAGTGCTTGACTGCAGTTATTTTGTCCAAAGTCTGTGCTACCGAATATCAAGTCAAGGTGTCAAAATTTTGTCAATGCCATTTATTTTATTTTTGATTTAAAAGGATATATTAAATTCTGAATCAAAAACAAAGGTTCTGTAATATTAACAGTGAAATCAAGAATTGTGGAGAATTCTTTCCTTACTTTGCTTACCTGACACGAAAAGCATCCGGCCAAAGTGGTCTCGCTTTTTAAGCACCTCTGTTAGAAGCACCTTTGGCGCATGAGTGGAGGTTACCGATTTGCCTTCGACAAAATGCTCTTACACACCTTTGAACACCTTCAACCAAATGCTCTCATACACACCTTTTGAGTGCAATCCTTTGCGTTCATAGAGAATTATCAATTCGCTGTACTTCTGTGCACGCCGTAGAACCCGCTCGCTCTCCTCCAAGTGACAGTGGTTGTTTTCCAGACGCAGTAGTGGTGCAATCAGTGCCACATTGGTCTGCAACCAAGCAGAGACTTTCAGATACCACCAAGGAGGAAATGACAATCAGAAGCGTGTGCATGATGGCTGGCATTCCACTAAATCACTCAAAAGCAAGCTAACTGGTGCAAATTCATCAACTTTTTTCATTCATACCTTGAAGTTGACAACAATAAAACATTTGCTGTTAGCTTACGAACAAAGGAAGTACAAAGAGAGGTTCAATTCACACCTGCAGGTAACACTTCAATAGCGTGGTGTCGATGATCTGAAGGAGCTTTTTCCTGGACCTGATGGTTTGCACTCCCATTACAATTGGAGCAGTTATCCCCCCTTCGGAATCATGCAGATGCTTCACCAGGTGGTTCCTCTTCTGGGGGTGGAGAAGACAATTGGTGAAGGTCAAAGGCAAAGACTAATCATGCCATTAACTATCAGAGAAAGTCATGTTGCACATTCATGTTTCTTTTAGCTGCGCCAACAAAGGTGGTTGTGTCTATTCCTCCTATCTGTTTGGCTGTCTTTGAGCAGGATATCTCAAAAAGCTATGGACGGTTTCAGATGAAATTTGGTGGGCAAGTTGGGTGTGAGACAATGAAGAACAGGTTCGATTTTGGTGAAGATCCGGATCCGGATGTGATAATTTTTTAAGTGATTCTTCACCATTAATAGATGGGGCCAAAACGATGTACATACAGCACATTTCAAAAAGTTGTGGACGAGTTATGACAACACCATTGGACGAGTTAGTTTGGTAACAAGAACAAGCCGATTCGATTTAGATTAAGGTCCCGATCTAGATCCGGCCTATCAGTGGGTTACAAAATGTAAACTGTTCAACCTGGCGGTGGTATGTGCTTTACCGAGTTCCGTTCTAGTTTTGTGCTGCATTGGCATAATGACATTGAGGCATCAGTCGAGATCAGAGGATGAACTATGGGGCCATCCAATAAACGGGTGGGAAGGGCAAAATACATACATAACATAACATACATATGTACAGACATAGCCTGGTGTTGGCTTAGCGGTTAGGGTGGTGGATTGGGATCCTAGGGTCCTGAGTTTCTAGCCCCGTTGGCCACTGAATTAACACCAGGGTGTTGACTCAGCCTGTCATCCTTCCGAGGTCGACGAAATGAGCACCAGTATACTGGTAATAGGGGCACTGCATCAGCGCCATAGCTGCGCCCATAACCAATGATGCAACCAGCAGCCAAAAAGGCAGCACACGATGGGAACATACCACACATATATATATATATACATATATATGTATATATACTGAAACGCAAAAGAAACTTACCACTTGTTTGAAATGTAATAAAATTGTAACAGTTCAAAATAAAACAAACCAACAATTGCTAATTGAAACATTGGCATTTTATTGATGACATGTCAAGTTTTTGACCAAGATACACCATCTCATAAGTTTTGTTCTACAGCAGAACAGCACGGGTGCAATGTCAGTCCCCTTTCAATAGCGTGTGTGGCCACCATTGTTTTGGATACAGGCAGTGCATCGTCGCGCATACTGCCCACCAGTCTTTGGAAGGAATGCTGCTGGATTCTATCCCACTCAGTCCTCAATGTCTGAAGCCATCTGACTTAGGACCATCTGCCTGTCCTGCCTTGCAGTGATGACTCTTGGCCTCCCTGATCGAGGTCTGTCATCTGCAGAGTTTGGAGGGTGTCTCTGTCCACCAGGGCCGATATCGTCTGGTGTGAACAGCCAAGGCGACGTGCCACCTCACGGTAGCTCAATCCGCCTTGCAGTATGCCCAAGGCACACTGCCGTTGATCCTTGACAATCGTGGCATGTTGATTGAATGCCCATTTTGCACTGGCCTTTTTAAAGCCAATATCAAGACATCACGTGCAGCTCATTAAAATCATCCCGTACCCCTTGGCTAATCACTGACAGTCAAAACGGCTGTTCAACAGCTGTGCTATGAAGTGACCATTGAAGGTTCAAGTGACCATCCGTGACCGTTTTGTCTGACAGTGAGGACACTATTGTCCACAAATAAGTTCACACATTTACTACACGCAGTGTTTATGTTGATATTTGAAGGTTTAAAAGGTGGTAAGTTTCTTTTGCGTTTCAGTATATATATATATATATATATATATATATTTTATTATTATATATATATATATATATATGAGAAAGGAGAGAAGAGAAATGTATTGGGGCAGGAGGAAATCACAATTCCACCATTTTGCATCTGAAATATGTAAATGGCCTCAATGGAAATACCTGTCTTCTAACAGCCCTTTAACACTCATTCTGTGCAATTCCAGAATTGTGCAAAGCACTGACACAGTTAGGACATGGTAGGGTGGTTCAAAATCTCAACAAAATGCAGCATCTCGGTCGGCTTACCTGTGTGAGGTAGTCAATCAGTGCCATGAGGCCTCTTTCAAGCTCAGATCCCATGAGCTGTGGAAGCTCTGCAGGATATTGGAGCTGCTTCTTATAATCCAAGGGTAGGAGGTCAGGGTAGAGACCAATCACATGTGAGGGATCTGTCATAAATCAATGAAATAAGAGGATGTAGTGATTTTGGTACACTCGTCTATCATGTAATTGCACAGCAAACGATAAGTACAGTAATGTACCGTAATTATTTTGGGGTGTTAATGATGAAGTACTAAATTAAAGATTTTTCTTCTGGATGAGCTCATTTGTGTCCGTAGATTGATTTAATGGAGGCTTGTGTCAAAGAAAAGTCTCAGGATGTTGCAAGGCTGTACAAGGCTGTGACGAGGCTGATTGGCCTCAAATGCCTGTGCCATGTCCGCACTCCGTTAACCAAATCCACAGATTTCCTTAATATTTATGTACCAAGTCCAATATCACTGCTAACATTAACCAACGTGACATCCTTTTCAACAATCTTGAGGCAGGAAATTTAGTCACTGGCAAATCATGGCCTACTCTTATAGCAAGGTAATGTGGGAACTTTAACATCTGTAAATAGACATGGAGACGGGGCATATCACTGGATGGCCAGTATTACAACAGGATGGGGGTTTCAAACCGATTCAAATCCAGAAGGGAACAAATTCATTAAAATATGGGTCAAAGGGCAAGCACACTCATAACTTCACCACCCTGCCATCCCTCGGCCTACAACAACCAGCCATGCATGGAGATCTCCATGCTTAGCTTCCAAGATCTGACAGTGTATCAAATCAAATCCATAAAGGTGTAGGCTAATAAACACCACTTGGAGGATTTTTGGAATGGAAAGTGGTCTTACATCATGTCGTCACAGAAGTACCCTAAAGGACGGTAAATAAAGAAAAAAACAATCGATTCTATACCTCAGCTCAAAAGTTGATGATCGAGCACATCATATGGCCTGAAGTGATGAAGGTCTTACTCGAACTTTCAGTGTGCTTTCACTTAAGTTCACAGCTAGTAGCATTGCAATTTGACAATCTAGTGAACTTTGAACTCGAAGTAAAAGTGAATCAGTTCGAGACCCTGGAAGGAGTTTTTTTTATTATTTTTTAAAGCAAATATTGAGACTCATGGAAGAGCAGAATGAGGGGAGATAGATCATCTATCTATAATTCCAGCAGTGTGTGCGTGTGTGTGTGTGTGTGTGTGTGTGTGTGTGTGTGTGTGTGTGTGTGACCGCTGTTTCTCGACAACCACTGGTCCGATCCAATTGAAACTTGCCAGCTATATTGCTGGGGACCTGAGTTTGTGCCTTTTCAAGGTTTGATGTAAATTGGACAAGTGTTTCCCAAGTTATGGCCATTTATTTACCAAACTAATGACAAGACACGTTGCTGCGTAGGCGTGGCTGCGTAGGCCGGTGCGCGGCCGGCCGACGATGAGGTCACGTGCCGTGCCGGTTACGATGGGGATCGGTGCATTATTTACCGTGGCGTAGGAGTGGCAATGGTCAATGGCAGCAAATGTCATGGCAAGCAAAGACAGGGAGGTAAACTTGATTTTAATTTGGATTTTAATTAACTCTGTGTGTGTAAGTATCACAGCAGTTGTTACTTCAATGCAAGCGATAATTCGTGAATGCATGTGAACATTCCGTACGGCACGCACCACTTCCGGATAGTGATGACTTACTGTATTCTAATAATTTCTCGATTTCTTATGCGCATTTATAGATAAACACAATGCCCCAATCCAGTCATCGTTTACGAGAGTGAAGGAACGGCCTGTGTGGTTGTTTTAAAGTTTTTGTTTTTTTTTGGGTTTGCCGTACGGGCACGTACTAGTTAGGTAAATTAGGGCAAAGAGAAAACAGTGAGATGACAACAAACGGATGCACGACAGTGTGAGGAAGGGTGGGAACAAGATTATCAGGCATAGCAAAGCTCAATAGAGGAAATGGGGGAGACCATGAGGTTCAGCAATGGAAAAATGGAAGACACCAGAAGATCCTGTAGTGGAGGAAAGAACTTAAGACAATGCACTCAGGAAAATAGTCCTGTGGGTGTGAAAAGAGAGGTATGGAAGAATGGAGGTGAACATCAAGTTCAGGCTTGGGGTGGGTAACAAGGAAAGGGGTATCAGCCAGAACACAAGGTATCTAGGCTGGGAAAAGGGCTGGACAGAGAGGTGAGGACGGAGGAACAAAACCAGAATAGAGCGAATAAATAAAATGCAAGGCAATCTACAGTGGTAAGCCTGGCATTGGCTTCGCAGTTGGAGTGGCTGGCTTGGGATCCTCAGGCCCTGAGTTTGAGCCCTGTTGGCCGCTGAATGAACACCAGGTGGGGTTGACTCAGCCTGTCATCCTTTTGAGGTCGGCGAAATGAGCACACCGGTAATAGGGGCACTGCATAAGTGGCATAGCCGTGTCCTGAACCAATGATGAAACCAGCAGCCGCAAGGCTGCACACAAGGGTGTGTGTGTGTGTGTGTGTGTGTGTGTGTGTGTGTGTGTACCTACAGTGAGCATCCTCAGTTTATATTCCTCTGACATGAGATTCTAATGATAAAAGATTCCTCACATTTGCATACCTATGTCATTTTGAACCATGGCTTATTATTAACTCTTTTGCACTGCCTATTGAACGTACGTGTAATCTACACCCGCACACATGGCATTGTGCAAGATATTTCACCGACACCATACTTCAATCTTGGAGGGGAGTCGGCGTTTACTCATACAGTATTTCAAATTACAGCTCACAACCAATTGCTTTTCCCGACTTGTAGACCTCCAAGCTGATTGCATGGTAACAGACCTTAAGCATGACTTTTTGAAAAAAAATATATATATATATATAAATATATAACAGTTCATAAATCCTTTAAAGATCATATGTGGTATTATAAGAGGTGGACTATTAAAAGATGGGGACAGGCATTAAGGCTATGGCTGGGGTTTAGAGATCGAGAGGGGGAGGGTGGGCCTTTTTCATGGATTTAGTCCGTTTAATTTCTACTGCAACGATGTAAGTATCTTTACCTGTGCCAAGCGTCGAGAATTTTGCCATGGACTGCTCAAAGAATCGTTGACAAAAGAGGTGAAAGGCATGAAGGTTCTGGATGTGATGGATCCTTCGCTGTTTTTCCGAGTCAGAGTCATTCGTCATTTGCTGAAAAAAAAAATCAAAAAAGTCCAGTCAATGATGGGCAATCAAGGCCCCAGCATTATGAACTTTCATTAGGGAAGACGCACATCTCATTAATTCATGAAGGAAACAAACAAACAAGCATGCAAATTAATAAATGAATAAATAAAGAAATGAATGAATCAATCAATTGCTAAAGAGAAGTAATGGAATAACAGTTAATCGATCAGAACTGAAAAATACTGCAGTGAGAAACAATGGTTGGGTAAAGACTATGGGATGAAGGTGGGACGATTTGGTGGAGGAAAGGTGGAGAAAAGGCCTCATAGAAGGGGCTAAGTGAGCAGGAAGAGGTAAATGGAATAAAAGTGACGGAAGGAATGGGAAGAGAAAGGGCTGAAGGGAGAAGTGGTGTATAAGCAGAACTGGAAGTTCAGTGGTACAAACAGCAAGCTGCAGCGCCAAGTCAAACTGCTTCTCCTGCAGGAGCTGCTCAATCTGCGTGGCAATAGGCACGGGCAGGAGGCGCCACACGTACTGGCTACTTGCCACGTACACAATGTTTGGGCTGAGAAGAACGTAGAACACAGGTTAACGTCTTGACTAAATTAACCACTGTGAACACAACCATCTTTCCAAAACAAGATTGCTGTTCAGGGTCTGATAATTAAGTAATATCGCCCGTCACCAGGGGGGCTAGAACCTATCACCACTTGTATTTTACATCAGTTTGTTGCAAAGACAGCTGTATTTGTTCATGTTTAAAGATTATAATATGGTGAGCAAGTGGAAAATTGTGCAAAGCTCCAATAACACCATCCCTTGGCATTCATCAGACTCTATTCCCACAAAATAATGTCCAATTTCAAAGTACAAATGCGTACTCTCAGTTTCGAGGACCCACTGGACCACTTTACACAACTCATAACAGAAACAGACGTCTTGGTCAATTACCCGCCCGAGGTGATGAAGCGCGGTTTCTGCAGATCAATGCTCTGCACGAGTAGCATGGGCTCGATCGTACGAATCTCCAGGTAGCGAGGCAGGACTGCGATTATATATGGGTGTTGGTGTTCTGGGGAAAGACAAGACATTGCATAATCTTGGGCACAAATCTGTAGCAACTTTCATTGCATCTTGTACAGTTGATCAAATCGATTAGGAATGTTTCCATTTTTGTGTACAAGTATTATATGTATATACACACATATATATGTATTTTAAAAGAAGGAGATAAAGGATTGGGTGTTGAGGTTGGGTTAAAGCTGGGGATTTATTGCCAAAGGAGATTGTTGCATTTTCATCCCTTGACGTATCTTTCAGCATTCTGATACTTCCCAATCTAAGGATAGTGCATCGTGTAACGACGACGACGACGACATAGCCCCAGTGCACCTTTCCGTTAAAATTTCATGCGGCCTCACCAGCTCAAACAACATTAGACATCACGTCACCACTTGGATATCCGCACGAGGTTTGAGCACTTAGATCAGCCGATGGAGTCATTGCTGTTATTCGGGTGATGCATGCTGGACAAGGCTCTCAGGGCTATGGGCTGCTTGGGTTCGGACTTCATTCATCACAGGGATATCAACAGTTGTGAAAAAAGGTGCGAATAAGGAGAAACTGCGTACTACACAAGTAAATATTTGGTCCACACTCCCAACCACATGACCTTCCTGACTCTCAATTCACTCCGTTATTTTCTCTCCAAACGTCCTCCCTTCCCCCCCTTTTCTCAATCAGTCTCCCTCTTCATCGCCATGCATACAAGCTAAATCGATGGCTCCTGAATATAATCGTCTTGCTTTTGTTCATCGCATAAAGACATGAAGCCAGCACATTTTGTCCTGCCACTCTAGATCATTGCTAAACCTGGGCTGGTTTGTTATTAAGTTTGAAAACTGGCAAATTACTTATTTAGCACTCCAATGTTCCCACTGCCACGCCCAATACCTCCAACCCAGGGGCTCTCATGTTCCAGAACACATCAAGTCACAGAGCATTCAAGTCACAAATTCCCACTCTTGACAACTAATAATAGGCCTAATATTAATATAGAAGCGTTTCTTTACATGGAACTTTAATGCAGGAGGAGGCCTTTAGGCCCATTAGTTACCAACTTATAATTATTGTTCGTAAATGCTCCACCCTCGTTTAAATTGCAAGCAAGCAAGGAAGTAGCGCATACCATTTTAAAAGTTTTTTTGTTTGACTCGGCCACGGTTCAAACCACCGACTTCCCAGACTCGACACGTGCAATAAAAGTCTGTACAATGGTAGGTACACAGCGAGGGCTTGGGAAACACACAAGTTCTGGAAGAGCAACCTTTGTTTCATTATCGTAAAGTTGTCAAAATAATCTTGTGCAGTGTAAGATTGCCAAAAATGTTGTGAAAAACGCTATTGATGCTGCTATAAAGAGGTCCACCTCGTCTGGCATCTGGTCACTAATAATGTTGCATTAAAGATCGCAAAAAAAAGTACAACAAATGTCTGTCTCGGCCATAATGAAGTAAATGCAATGTAGAGGTTGCAAGATTTATTGTATGGTGTGAAAGTTGGGTCAACCAATCAAGATCGGGTTTTCTAGACTTTAGTGAAGCATCAACAACATTACTGTTAGCTAAGATCAAGTCATGAATAAGCAACGTCACAAATACATGAAAACAGTGGAAAAGAGGGAAACAACAAAGGGATATTTCGAGGAAGAAACACACAGAAAAGGGTCTGAGTCCACAAATGTAAGTTTCACACCTGCAGAAAACAAAAAATAATCAACTCTGGAGTGCAACATGGCGATGATGGGCCAAAAAGCCTCATTTCCTTTTTTGAGGTCATACAGGATCGTCCGACTACTCGTTATGCTCATTGTAGGTGAGCTATCGCTGGCATCCTTGCCAAATTCCTGGACTAACAAGCAGAAGGCAGCACAGCCACACCGACCCACTCCTTCAGCCAATGATATCACTCACAGCCATGTGCTGCATACGAAAGAAGAAGAAATAGAATGTTCAGCGTCGTCCCATGGAGACTGTGGCCCCTTAATTAATTTCCATTCTGTGAAAGGAAAATAAATATTTAAATGCAATAGGTTGAATTGCAGAGCATGGACCTTGAAGGAGCAGACAGTCCAAGCTCTGCCCCTCTCCCCGCCAAGGGGGGATACCGACATACGATGGTCAATCACCTAAAACGATGCTATTTCATGGTTTTACATCAATTTGATTGAGAATTGAAAGTTTTTACTTTTATGTTGACCTTCTGTGTGTGGGAATAATGTGATACAGCAAATTTCAGGGAACCTAACACATTACCCATAGGCTGGAGGGTGATTGAGTCAAACCCCTACAGTGATAGGGTGATTGTGTCGGTCACCCTACAGCGACAGCCTGAGTTCCCTTTCTCAACCCCATACGGTCATAGGGTGCTATTTCTAAGATCATATCATTGCTCAATGGCAGGTCGCTCGTTTCCTAGCGCTCCTGGCCTATGTGGTGATGTGCCCTTGGACACCTAATAAAGGACTGGAGGGGGGATAGGAGGGGTGATTGGAGGGGGGATAGGCTGAAGGGAGGGAGGAAGCTGCAATTCGCTAATTACTCACAGGAGGCATGGCTTAGTACAGGGAAAGAGTGGTGGAAAGGACTTTTGCCGTCTCGGATGGACACACTGTCTCTTGCCCGACCTGATTAGAGTATGTATATATTGGGCCAGGGGTTTCGAAAATTAAGGAGCAAACAAACAGACTCGTATGCATCAGGAAGTCGCCAGACTTCCACTGGAAGGATGACACGGACACTCCATAGGTTTAACGCAAGACAGATCCTCAAAATAAATCTACAAAGATACAAACTTAACATATAAGGAACCTACTAATCATCAGTGGAGGATTGATTTCACATCCAATAACACTCGTTAAACTTTTGGACAGCATCCCTGAGCTACAAAACTGACCAAACCAAAATATCCCCTTTGTAATTACTATTATTATTGTTAGCTTATCTGGAATTTACATTCCGGATGAGGTATTGTCATCGTGTGTTGTCCGTCTGTCCGTCTCCTTTTTCGACTTCTCCAGCCAAACCGCTGGGCCGATCCAGCTGAAATTTTGCAGCAATGTTCCTCTCCTGACTGGCAACAGGAATTGCAAAGCTCGTTCCGGTCACATGACTAAGTGTGTCAAAATGGCCGACTTAGTAAATTTCTTCAAAAATCTCCTCCAGACACACCAGTGAGAATGCTACCAAATTTGGGTTGCAACATTAGGCCAGGGTAAGGACGTTAAATTGCCGGTCATTCCGATCAACTGACCGGAAGTGTCAAAATGGCTGACAGATTCAATTTTGGGGAAAATCGTGTAAATTCTTTCAAAAATCTTCTTCTCCAGACCCACCAGTCAGGATGCTACCAAATTTGGGTTCCAGAATTAGGCCAGGGCCCAGATAAGCTGCAGGTCCAGTGGTCATATTTTTATTATTTTCAAACATCTCAACTCAAAATTGGTTTAAGCTCAGTACTTGGTTTAAACATGAATCAACTGCATTTTATTGTGGGAAGGTCCATGGCTCATCGAAATTTTCATAACTTGAAAGGATTGAATTAAAATTAGGCACACCTGCATAACTACGCATGGGAAAGTGAAGGGAAAAGAGGGGTAGGTGGGACAACACCTGCCATTTAGCCTGATGGGGGCGAGGCTGCAGCGACATAATTGCCCGAGGGCCAATCAAACCTAAATGGGTGTGGTTAACGGCATAACATTACATACAGTCCGACAATAGTGATAATAGAAAACAATCAACAAACACTATCATTGCAAATGGAAGAAGGGATGTCAGGTCAGGTCAGGTATGGGAGCATGCGCCAGAGCAGCACGTCGCTGCGTACACTTTCCGCCGGTACTCCAGGGGCCTCCGTCTGGCCATCCCCCAGGCAGATGCCAGGCAACCCATCACCCATCCTCCTTGAGATGCCGATCAACCTGCTGCAACCACGAGGCACGTGGTCGCCATTGCCTCCTCCACTCACGAGCTCCCTCACTGGAGAGAATCTGGTGAGCAGGATCAGCGTCTGGAAAACGAGCCAAATGTTCCATACAGCCACAACTGACGCTCACGGACTATGCAGGTAACAAATCTCATCCAAGTCTCTCTCAACAACCGCTTGTTGGAGACAAAGTCCGACCAGCGATAGCCAAAGATTCTCCGAAGAGACCTGATATCAAAGGAATCAAGTCTCCGTCTCAGATCCTTGGTCAGAGTCCAAGTCTCGCATCCATAGAGCAAGACTGGAAGCACCAAGGACCTGAAGACTCGGACTTTGGTCCTCCGCACAGTACCGGCAGCGCCACACCCCATTATCCAGTGAATCCATGACTCCCCAGGCCGACCCAGACGTCTATTGACCTCTGACTCACAGCCAGCAGAACATGAATATCACTGCCAAGGTAAGTGAATCTCTCCACGACCTCAACATCCTCACACACAAACAGGCACAGACAGGACAGCAGCATCCAAGATGTCATTGAAAGCCTGGATCTTAGTTTGACCCAGGAAACCCATAATCACAGTGGCTCCGACTCCTCATTCAGCACCTCGAGAGGCCCCCAAAAGGAATATCAAAGTCTCCGCAAAGATGACTGCATCATCTGCGAAATCAAGGTCAAGATCTTGACATTCCCAAACGATGCACCGCAGCTTGATCTCTCCGATCCTCCCGAGAATCCAGTCCATACAAGTGCTGAAAAGTTGTGGGCCAGTACATACCCCTGACGAACTCCAGTAACAACTGGAAAAGATCAGAGATGTCTACAACCACATCTCACAGCACTCTCAGTACCAGAGTAGAGTTCAGACATCAGATCGATCAGTTTGGTGGCACCCCCCGAGAACAAGAATCCTCCAGAGAGCATCCCGATTCACTGATTCGAACGCTTTACAGAGATCAACATAGGCTGCAAGCAGCCCCTGCCGAAACTCTCGTCTGCGTTCGGTGAGGACCAAAGAGCAAGGATACGTCAATCGTTGACTTCTGTTGTGTAAAGCCTGAATACTCTGGACACTGGTGCTCAAGCAGATGTGCGAACCTACCAAGAATTATCCAGAAAAGACCTTGCCCGGCACTGAGAGCAGAGTCACCCTCGGTGGTTGTTGCAGTCTTGGCGATCACCCTTCCCTTTCCAGAGAGGGACAACAAGGCGCCCTCTTCCAGTCGTTGGGATGATGCCTGTGTCCAGGCAGAGCACAGAACTGCATGCAACGACATGAGTGCAGCATTTCCACCAGCCTTGAGAAGTTCAGCTGGATTCCACAGATCCCTGGAGCTTTACCCAGCCTGTGTTTTCACAAGCGAAGGTGGACCACAGTTGATTGAGGTCAGCAACAGGGATTGTAACACCGCTGACGTCCAACTCGACAGCTGGTGGATCAGCCGGACAAACGCTCAAAGTACCCAGCGGGCCTTCACTTCGGACTCCTCTGTCAAGAGCCTACCACCCTCTGCTCGAACTGCAGAAACACCGAGGTATGGGCTTGGATGAAAGCAATGCGCGAATTCCCCTGAAAGCAGGACGAGAATCACTTGACCACAGGTGATGCTCTACCCTCACAGATTCCTCGCACATAGGCCTCCTTGTCCATGTCCATCCTGAAGCGCATGTACAGTTTTACGCCTCAGCTCCCTGAAAGCTCAGCTCTGCCATTCAGCCTGGCCCTGCCGACTGTCAATGGTATCAGTGTCCCTTGAGAGAACAAAATTCTTCTTTGCCGTGTGGTTGTGACGATCCAAGGACATTTTCACCGCAACATCAAGGACAGTGGTCCTGAAGGCACTCCACAACTCTTCAAGACCCCCCAAAGCACGCAGACCCCCCTAATCTCCACTCAGCTTGTTCGCAAACTCCTCAGCTACCCGCTCATCCTTGAGCTTACAAACATTCAGCC
>CM068965.1:59756473-59766547 GCA_035128595.1 Eptatretus atami | reverse complement strand
TCACTCGCCTCAGTCGGAGAATATACAGAGACCAGGGAAATGACACCCAAGGAGTGACGAATCCTTGGTCTCATAATACGCTCGTTGACTGGTGTTACCTCACTTATCATTGGAGTCAGCTTATTGGACACAGCTACAGCAACTCCTTGGGCATGGTACACTCATCAGAGCGACCAGACCAATAGTAGGTGTAACCACCTGCCATGATCTCGCTGCAATCCGATCTCTGAACCTCAGGAGTGCTGCAATACGATGTCCAAACGCTTGAGCTCAGATTTTCACAGAGACAGGTGATCATCCTCTCTTAGGGATGGGACATTCCAGGCACCCACCCGAAGGGACCGCCTGGTTAACCAAGGAGACCGCCGTCTGTGGGACGACACTCAGCACCACTCTGACACTCTCTCTCAATCTGACCCGGGAATGTTACCCCGTGTGTTTCCCTCCTGTCATCAAAGATTGGGGTCCCGAAGGCTTTGCCCCAATCCCGTCATCCGGTGAGCTTCCCTGCGAAGGGAAGCTGCACAGGAGGTACTCCCACGGAGTGAGTTTTCAGTTTCTTTACGTTTTGTGTTTTGCGGAATGAAGGGTTTTACGGTGGCCGGAGTGCAAATCCTGCCACCAACCTCCTAATTAGAAGTAACCCAACTGCAGGACAACATCCGCAGACACAGTTGTGCACTAGATATGGATGGCCGTTGACTCACAAGGAGCTCCTCCGCCTTTGACAGGTTTTGTTTTTAATCTGCTGGGTGTCCATATGCAAAACAGCCTCACTCAACGCAAAACAAAGAACCCTGGTGGGGGAGATGGTTTCGTCGCCGACAACCCGACCATGGAATATGTTAGTACAGGTTTATATGATACCTGTAGCAAGTCACAGATCTAATCTGGCCTGACCTGACTGACCTGACTGAAGAAGGGATAGACAGGCAACAACCATTATTGAAAGAGAGATGTAGGGATGGTTTCAAATGATAATTTGTGACCATCCTGACCTCGTTTACATACCTTTTGGCATACCATACCTCCATCCTTTTACATTAAAAAAAAAAATTAGTACTACTTGTATAGAGATATGTACGAGGTGTGATCAAAAAGTTTGGTTAAAGACGGTGCTATTATCGAACACATGATGATTGGTGACATCAGTGGGCAGGGCTTAATATGCTAATTTTCCAACATGCCAGTCCGCAACCAACACCCTTTCTACTACACGCCAGTACACCGTGAGATTGCTTTGTGTGAGGATATGTTTGTAGCGTTTAGAGCTTATGTCGAAAATGTCTAACTTTGGACAACATGCAAACATGATTTTTTTTGTTGTTGTTAACTTGGCAAGACGGCTCCAGAAACATAAGTAATGCTCATAACGGTCTATGCAGATGATTCTGTGACAAAGAAAACTGTTTTCAATGGATTTCAAAGGTTTCGGCAAGGAAAGGAGTCACTCGAAAATGACAAAAGAAGCGGTCGTTCGTCAACAGCATGAAACGATGAAAATATCGCTCGTCAGCACCATCATCCAAGCAAACCAACGTTTAACCATTCGAGAAATCAAGGAAGAGACCGATCTTTCATTTGGTTCCATTCAGTCCATCTGGACGATGATTTGAACATGTGACGCATCAGCGCAAAGTTTGCAGCGTGCATCCTCACAGATGAACAAAGAGAAAGTCGTGTCTTCATTTCATTCGAGTTGTTTGACCGATGCAATTCGGATCTAACATTCCTACCCAAGGTGATAACTGGTGACGAGTCATGAGCTAACGGGTATGACTCAGAAACGAAAGCACAGAGCAGACATTGGAAGACACCCACGTCACCCAAAAAGGTGCGTCAGTCGAGATTGCAAGTGAAGATTTTGCTGATTGCGTTCTTTGACATGGAAGGAATGCTTCATTCAGAATTTCTTCCCCAAGGTACTACCGTTAATTCAGCTTTCTATGAGAAACTTTTGAAATGTTTGAGAGAGGCAGTCAGACGGAAAAGACCAGAAAGGTGGAGGAATGGGTGGCTCTTCCATCACGACAACGCGCCCTGCCACACGACGCTCTCTATCCGGACATTTTTGGTGGATAAAAACATTCCTTTTGTTTCTATTCTTTTGGCTATTCCCCAAAGTGAAACAAACTATTTCACACGATCGAAGACATCAAATCAAACAGGACAAACCGTTTGAAGGTGATTAACAAACAGGTCTTCCAGAAATGTTTCCGACAATGGCAGGAACGGTGGAACGTATGTACAGAAGGGGAGTACTTTAAAGGGGATTGATGATGTAAGAGTTTAATGTTGAATATAAATTTTGTATTCTAACATTCACCAAACTTATTGATCAAACCTTGTATACAGTACGATTATAGATACAAACTTTGATATATTAAATCACATTTACAACTGGAAGGGACTCGGTGGAGCGCATACCTCCGCCACGTAATACCTGATCCATGAGAACATATCGGGCCCAATACATTTTTGAAATATCATGCTATACAGTACTGTATCGTTTTTGCCCTATCTCTCATAGGTGAAGAATCACTTTTAAAAATTATCACATCCGGATCCGGATCCGGATCCGGATCTTCACCAAAATTGAATCAATTCTTCCTCGTCACACACCCAACGTGTCCACCAAGTTTCATCTGAATCCGTTCTCAACTTTTTGAGATATCGTGCTATATATCGTTTTGGCCCAATCTCTCAATGGTAAAGAATCACTTTAAAATTCTAGTAGTCTGATCCGGCTCCGGATCCTCACCAAAATCTAATCAGTTCGTCCTTGTCGCACACCACCCTTATACACCGTAATAAGATGACGTTGAGTCACAGTTTAGGAGATGGAGGCTTTATTAATCACCATAGAACGCATCGTCAATCGAAATCATACACAGCCATATCGACGGCCTCTTATTCACCCCGATACTGCACCCTCTCACAAACCACATCCTCTCGTGCGACATGTCGATATACAGCATGGCTCTTGGAAGTATTATAAAGGCGATTTGTGTTCTCCAGTGTTAAAATATACATTTTAATTTAAATCGAGGTTTAAAGACTTATATAAAAAAAATATATTCCGGATTTTCCTGCCGTTTTACTGTGTCTATTACATCACCCAATCTCAAACGTTCCAGTAGTTATTCATGCTTGTTGTTTGTGTCCTTTTTAACATCCTTAAAAACAGTAAGTTTCCTGCTTGGAATGATTTTCAATTTTGTTTCAGTGCCAGATAGGCAGACAGAGTAAAAATATTATCTCACCCCTCTCTACGCATGTGAGATCGGTACAAATTCAGAGCCAAAGTCGTGTTAAACGGCAAATTTGGCTTCCTATTCCTGTTCCGATTCTTGTTCAAAAATATAACATTCAATTTAAATAAGTTGTTCCTCGATCATAAACTGATCAGACAGACAGATGGACAAGAACCAATTTCTCAACGCCACTTTTCGCTTCGCGTGCGTGGGGTAATAAACATTGTGAGTGCGGTTGGTACCCAAAGAGATGGGGACATCTGTCCAACGCAGGGCGTGCTTCTGCATCGTGCCCTCCTCATCGATGAAGATAGTCATGTCATCCCGACCAACAGCCAGTTTGCTGTCAGTAAGGGAAACGACGAGGGGCTCGAGCTGCTTACCAGTGGGAAAAAGCTCTTTGCATGAACCCCGGCCATCAGCCTGAAATGACGGCACGCACAGAACACAAGTTTCCTGAGTATGCTTCATTAGAGAAAGAAAAATTTGTGAAACAGGGTATAATAAACATAAGGAGCGACGGTGAAAATACACCATGGCAGTTAAAGCTCCATGATTATCATTAATCATCATCATCTGTGTGTTGTGAAGAACAAGATCAGACGTGCCGGTGACAAGTGAACGAAAAAAGGAATAGTGAATTAAATAATTCTCTCTACATGCAGACGCAAAATAGGATGAGCAAAAAAATTAATAAATAAAAAATTTCAACCCTATCATTCTCTGCAATAAAATGAGGGAGGGGAGAGAAGGATATATGGATAAACGTCTGGTTTAATAACAGTGTAAGCAGAATTTAGAGAAATAAATTGAATTCAAAAGAAGGAACACTTGCCTTGGCCAAATAATAATCCCTTTTAAATCCCACACATATGGAGTCACCACACCAAGCAATGGATTTAGGGAAGTCTGGAAGGCACAGGTCAGGCTGCAAGAGGACAGTGGGGTTGGGGATGAGGTGGGGAGGGGAGAGAGACGCTAAGCACACTGTTATTACTCCCATCACACCTCCAAATATATGCATTTATTAAATGCGAAGCTTCCCACTTTCTTGGGCAGCAACTGACTCAGGTGTTTGCATCTCAAGAAAACGATTATAATGATAATAAAAACTTGAATCTGCGCAATTAATCTCGGTTCCAGTTCCTGCTATTTCTCATGTACGTACTTGAAACTCAATAAGATCACCATTCTTCCAGGTGAACAGTTGAAGTTTCTTACGCACAACGACGCATAGTCGAAGCTCCCCGGTATGGGACTGCACAAACAAGGCAACACAATGATGCAACAATTAATGACACATTCAATTTTTTTCCAATGCGTATATCTCCCAAGAAATATGTCCAGGTGTGTCCAACCATCACTGCATACATCTGATGCTGACGATATGCTTTCCAAAGTTTTTTTTATATTTATTCAAGACTCGCAAATACAACCCGTCGCTTCGCTGACGGGGATACTTGGGGTGGGTGGAGAAAGAGGGGGGGGGAGAGAGAGGAGGAAGGGGAGGATGAGACAAGAGAGGAGGGAGGGGATGATGGACAGAGAGAGAGAGGAAGGGGAGGATGGGACAGAGAGAGAGGAGAGGGGAGGTGGGAAGAGAGAGAGGAGGAAGGGGAGGATGGGACAGAGAGAGAGGAGGAAGGGGAGGATGGGACAGAGAGAGAGGAGGAAGGGGAGGATGGGACAGAGAGAGAGAAGGAAAGGGAGGATGGGACAGAGAGAGAGGAGGAGGGGAGGATGGGACAGAGAGAGAGAGGAAGGGGAGGATGGGACAGAGAGAGAGGAAGGAGGGGAGGATGGGACAGAGAGAGAGGAGGAAGGGGAGGATGGGACAGAGAGAGGGAGGAAGGGGAGGATGGACGAGAGAGAGAGGGAGGAAGGGGAGATGGGACAGAGAGAGGAGGGGGAGAGGGAGAGAGAGAGGAAGGAGGGGAGAGAGGACAGAGGGGAGGCAGAGGAGGAGAGGAGGAAGGGAAGCTAGGAGGGGGCGAGGAAGGGGGAAGGTGGGGAGAGCGATGCCTCACCAAACGTTACTACACATTCGGGAGGATGGGTGCAAGTGAGAGATAGAGTAGATAGAGAGATGGATAGATAGAGAGATAGTAGATAGATAGATAGATAGATAGATAGATAGAGGATCAGGAAGAGGGAGAGGGATTGGGAGAGAGGGGGGTAGGGTTGGAGGGAGAGTGAGAGGTGGGATAGGGGTGAGAGAGGCAGAGGGGTGAGAGAGGTAGAGGAGTGAAAGAGGGAGAGAGGGGGGAGAGAGAGAGAGAGAGAGAGAGAGAGAGAGAGAGAAGAGAGAAGAGAGAGAGAGAGAGAGAGAGAGGAGAGAAAGAGAGAGGGGGAGAAAGGGATTCCAGAAAATGTGACACCCAGTTTAATGTCCATCCGAGAGACGGCACACACAATGATGAATCACCCTGCCTGTGAAACACTGGCATGACGGTTTTAAGCTGGGTCGGGATTCGAACCCAGGATACACAGAGCGAGCATGCGTACCTCTCGGCTTTCCTGCCATGATGTGGTGACTTTCAAACAACTGAAAACATTTTTTACTCATTGTAATCATATAATATATTTTGCCTTCCTACCTCCAGTATCGAACCACGGTATTGCCATTGAAGCATAAAGAACACACGCCAAGTGGCTTCACCAAGCAATCCATGAAACGGTTGGAGAAACTTTTAAAAACAAAACGTTAAATTTTTATTTGTATTTGTCTATGCCGAAGTGACGGGTCAGATAATGGAAGATCGAACAAAAAGGGGAAACAATGTGTAAAATAAAATTTAACATTTTCAACGAGCCAGCCATCGCCTGTTGCACCGCAGAACAACACATGGCCAACACATGTGATTGGCCCCTGAACATTGTTCAAGTCGATCGACATACACTATTCAATGACACTGCAAATATTGTAGAGTGCTCACCAAGTGGCTTAAGCACTCCAGCGAAACACTTGATAAGAAACGGCTCACTTCGCACGAGATTAGCAATCACCGAACTGTCATATTAACCATACACCTTTCGAAGACGCTCAAAATGTCAAATGTCTGAATTGGACAAATGAACACTTTTTAGGAGTCGGAGGTGCTACAAAGTTCCATTGTCAAGCTTAAATTTTGTAATTCGGTTAAGTTTTAAGAGATTCTCGAGATTATGGCATGTGCGGAAATGAAATAAAGCCACGCTGGCATCTCTGGGCGTTTATAAGCATTGCAATATACCCAGCGATTCATAGCTATGATGAACAGGCATTTGATAATACTAGTACGTGCCCGTACGTGCGTAACCAAACGTGGAAAAAAAAAAAAAACTTTCAACCGGCGAGCCAGAAACACAACCACACAGGCCGTTCCTTCGTCTTCGCATGCCCGTAGTGCGTGCCGTTAGACGCAAACAAAAAAAAAACAAAAAAAACCTTCAAACCGGCGAGCCAAAACAACAACCACACAGGCCGTTCCTTCGCTCTCTGCGTGCCGTACATGCGTGGCCGGAAGTTCGCATATCGAGTTACGATTATTCGCAATTTAGTTTTAATGGCCCAATTATCATTAGCGCCAACGTATTTTGCCTTTTTGCAATGTCATCGCAAGGAAAACACAGAGAGAGAGAAAGAGAGGGAAAAAAACAAGAAAAAAAAACGTACGTGCAAAAAAAATAATAAAAAATAAAAAAACTTTCAAACAACCACACAGGCCGTTCCTTCGCTTTCGTAAACGACGACTGGGACAACACACACACACAGAACATCCCCACACAGCACACGGCGCTGGAATTATAGATAGATGTACAATTAACTACTTTCTCTGCAGTGTGACACCATTTTTTGGGGGTAAAAAAAGTACCAAAACAGCAACAAAAAACATCTAAAGGTACCAAAAAAACACCTGTTGTTTAAATTTTGTCCACTTCCTCGACTCATCTATCTATATTCCAGCAATCTGTGTGTGTGTCTGTGTCTGTGTCTGTGTGTGTCTGTGACGCTGTTTCTCGACAACCACTGGTCCGATCAATTGAAACTTGCCAGGTATATGCTGGGGCCTGAGGATGTGCCTTTTCAGGTTTGATATTAATCGGACAAGTGCTTCCCAAGTTATGGCCATTTATTACCAACCAATGACAGGACACGTTTGCTGCATAGGCGTGGCCGGATGGGAAGAGAACCTCAGCTGCATTCCCATACGGGTTACAACGTACGGACTTCCGGATAGTGATGACTTCGTGTATCTAATCATTTCTCGATTCTTATGCGCATTTATAATAAACACAATGCCCAAGTTATGATCGTTTCATATAGACGGTGCATAAATTCGGTAACAGAGTGAGCTGGTATGCTCCGAACCTGGAGTAAATTTTAAACACGCGATAACTTTCGATCGAAAATAAGCAAGTAGGAGACAAAATTTAAACAACAGGTGTTTTTTTGGTAACCTTTAGATGTTTGTTTGCTTGTTTTGGTACTTTTTTACCCCAAAAAATGGTGTCACACTGCAGAGAAAGTAGTAATTTGTACATCTATCTATAATCCAGCAGTGTGTGTGTGTGTGTGTGTGTGTGTGTGTGTGTGTTGTCTCCAGTCGTCGTTTACGAAAGCGAAGGAACGGCCTGTGTGGTTGTTTGAAAGTTTTTTATTTTTTTATTATTTTTTTTGCACGTACGTTTTTTTTCTTGTTTTTTTCCCCTCTTCTCTTCTCGTGTGTTTTCCTTGCGAGACATTGCAAAAAGGCAAAATACGTTGGCGCTAATGGAATAATTGGCCATTAAAACTAAATTGCAATATACGTAACTGCGATATGCGAACTTCCGGCCACGCATGTACGGGCACCGAGAGCGAAGGAACGGCCCTGTGTGGTTGTTGTCTGGCTCGCGGTTTGAAGGTTTTTTTTGTTTTTTTTTTGTTTGCGTGTACGGCCACGCACGTACGGGCATGCGAGAGCGCAGGAACGGCCTGTGTGGTTGTGTTTCTGGCTCGCGGTTTGAAAGTTTTTTTTTTTTTTTCCACGTTTGGTTACGCACGTACGGGCACGTACTAGTATTATCAAATGCCTGTTCTCATAGCTATGAATCGCTGGGTATATTGCAATGCTTTATAACGCCCAAGATGCCAGCGTGGCTTTATTCATTTCCGCACATGCCATAATCTCGAGAATCTCTTAAAACTTACCGAATTACAAAAATTTAAGCTTGACAAGGAAACTTGTAGCACCTGCGACTCCTAAAAAGTGTTCATTTGTCCAATTCAGACATTTGACATTTTGAGCGTCTTCGAAAGGTGTATGGTTAATATGACAGTTCGGTGATTGCTAATCTCGTGCGAAGTGAGCCGCGTTCTTATCAAGTGTTTTCGCTTGGAGTGCTTAAGCCACTTGGTGAGCACTCTACAATATTTGCAGGTCCATTGAATAAGTGTATGTCGATCGACGAACAATGTTCAGGGCCAATCACATGTGTTGGCATGTGTTGTTCTTGCGGTGCAACAGGTCGATGGCTGGCTCCGTTGAAAATGTTAAATTTTATTTTACACAGTTTCCCCTTTTTGTTCGATCTCCATTATCTGACCGTCACTTCAGGCATAGACAATAACAAATAAAAATTTAACGTTTTGTTTTTAAAAGTTTCTCAACCGTTTCATGGATTGCTTGGTGAAGCCCACTTGGCGTGTGTCTGATGCTTCAATGGCAATACGCGTGGTTCGATATTGGAGGTAGGAAGGCAAAATATATTATATGATTACAATGAGTAAAAAAAGTTTTCAGTTGTTTGAAAGTCACCACATCATGGCAGGAAAGCGAGAGTACGCATGCTCGCTCTGTACTTCCTGGGTTCGAATCCGACCAGCTTAAAAACCGTCATGCCAGTGTTTCACAGGCAGGGTGATTCATCATGTGTGTGCCGTCTCTCGGATGACATTAAACGCGGTGTCACATTTTCTGGAATCCCTCCTCTCTCTCTCTCTCGTCTTCTCCTCTCTCTCTCTCTCTCTTCTCTCTTTCTCCTCTCTCTCTCTCTCTCTCTCTCTCTCCCCCCCTCTCTCCCTCTTTCACTCCTCTACCTCTCTCACCCCTCTGCCTTCTCTCCCCCAATCCCACCTCTCACCTCCCTCCCAACCCTACCCCCTATCTCTCCAATCCCTCTCCTCTTCCTGATCTCTCTACTCAATCCTATCTATTCCTATCTATCTATTATCTAGCTCTCCCCCTATCTATCCATCTCTCTATGCGTATCTCACTATTCTACTTGCACAACTCTATCCTCTCCCGCTGGAGAGTTAAGTCGTGTGCAACTTCAGAGTTCTACAACAAGCCTGTGGTCAGGTTAATTGAGATAGCTTGGGGATGAACCTCCGGGAAGTGCTGCAGTCTGGATCATTCTCCAGCACCATCAACGAGCACATGGTCAATCTCCTTTGCCACAACACCAGCGTTTTTGGAATCCAAGTCCAGCGATGAGGCGCACAGGATCCGTGGGCATGAACCAGGAGACACCAGCACACCCCATAAGTCCCCTCGTCTTCTTGCAAAGTCATACGCACCACCCTTTTCCCGGCACCTATTTCTGGTTTCACAGTCTCCCCAGACCCAATGCGGTGTCATCAAATGCCCATAACCCCCCCATTCTCCCGCCTTCCAGCAGTGTCATCCGCGTATGCACCTTGTAAATCCCCAGCCCCCAAAACTAGAAGTGTTATTCTCCTCGCCTCGTTCCGCCTGCTCCCCTCCGTGCCGTGCCTCCCCTCTTTAAGTACCTCATCTCACTGACACCCCTCGTGCAAGTGGCCATAGACATCGTTCGTCCCCCTCTTCTCTACGCG
>CM068965.1:59721191-59738630 GCA_035128595.1 Eptatretus atami | reverse complement strand
CACCACCCCCCCCCCCCCCCGCGACAATTTTTCACTGAACCACAGTGTTCATATATATCCCAGGTATCAGAAAAAGATGTTCCCAGAAAAATAACTCATTGCACTTTGCTTTATTAAGCTGTTTCCATGGCAACCAATCAAAAATAGACAAAATGTCAATATCTCCGTCAAATATAAACATAAAAATCACAAAATGGTGTCAAATTAAAGCTTATTATACATTTACGTATTAAAAATATTTGTTTATGCTAATTAGCTCATTTGCATATTCATTAAATTTCACTTAAAGACAATAATTCCACAAAAATGCAAGAATTTCCATTTTCTTTCCTTGTAATTACCACACGTCAGTTTTTTTTCAAAAAAACATTAATTACGTGTTGCCAGATACAAGCCAGGTTTGCAAAAAATATGTTAAAATTTGAATTTTTTTAAGTAGGCTAATTAGCATAAAATACAAAGCACAATGAATCGTTGGAAAATCATGCGAAATCAGATTAATCAATATAATAATACCTGGGCCTGATATAATACAATAACTGCGACTTATTGATGTCTGTTGGTGTTTAGGGAAACATAACTATTTTCTGTTGAGTAAAAGTAGTGGAAATAATTTTAAATGCATTGATATGCTAATTAGGATCCGCCATTATGGAAATTCTCATTTTCATAAATATCTCAACTTCTGGTACATGGAAATTTGTAAATGAGGAATCTACCTATGTTTGGAGGGTCAAGGAATAGGTGAACATATTCCTTTGTTGTCAGAGATGTAGAATAATGTTTGGATAGCTTAATTACATGCAAAATGGAAACAGCTTAATAAAGCATAGTGCAAATGAGTTATTTTTCTGGAACATCTTTTTTCTGATACTTGGGATACATATGAACACTGTGGTATCAGTGAAAAATTGTCACGGGGGGGGGGGGGGTGCGAGGTAGGCCACTGGCCCCGCCTATACATCTTACAATCTGGCACGATTATCTCATATTCTGACTTGCTGTAATGGAGGGTTAAGCTAATTATTATTTGGCTTTGTCATGACTTGTTTACCGTTCACACTTATTTAGCTTGCCAACCATATGACGTCCGAGCACGCATCATGAGTACCGAAACCCTCTATTCGCTCTTCTTACTATCCACCTGTTGCCTTTCTACTGTAATCTTATTTCCATGAGCCTTGACTTCATATACAAAAACACTTCCATGGAGTAATTGAAAGGTCCGTTATTGTAATATTGAGAGAAACAAAGCCAGTCCTTCCTCCTTACGGACGGGATTGTTCCCCCATAATTGTAATAGTGTCCCCTCCCAACGCAATGACTACGTCATAGAGCCATCCATGGCTCTATGACATAAAGACAGAGTCTATGACATACGAATTTACATCGAGAGAATTGCCCTTCGACCCCTGAACCCCGAGCTATTAATTATTTTGCACCTTCTCAACCTCCTCCTCTATCCCCAATGCATCTGCATACCTATTTAATTCCACTTTATCTGCTACTACCTTTCCAAGAGATCATTCCACGTTAATTTCGTCTATACCCGTTAATAATCGTAATCCCCTCTTTTAATGAGATGCAAGTCCCATGTCTTAGCTTAGTTTCGTGACCCCCACACCGAACATCTCCATGGCAACTCGATCCTCCATCAGCTGTGGTCACCTGGTGACCACTGACCAGAACTGAATCCGATATTCCAGGTGAGGGCTCACGAGCTGCCAGTCCAGTGTGAACAATCCCTCTCTGAATTGATCATAATGTTGGATTACCTTCGTTCCAATCGTGATCATTCTGCCTTTACGGCCCTCCCTTTTCAAGGGCATAACTCTTCATTGTCATTTCAATGTAAAAGTGGATCCAAAAAAAATATATATATAAAAAAACACAACTTGGTGTCTGTCTGTTCTTGACGGCGAAACATTCGGTCGTTACTTATCCACTCTCAACCAAACTTGACAGGAAGACGAAGGAGGTTGTAGCGACTTCATTTGCCCCCCTCCCAAGGGGGTTTCCTGCCTTCGGTGAAGTCTGTGTTAAGATGGCTAATTATGGCGGTTTTCCAACGACACTTCAAAGAACAAAAGTAACTAGAACAGCACTCGATAGAGCGCCTACCTCCGCCAAACTGAACAGTGAACCGTTTACATTTTGTATCCCACTTTCCCACCGATAGGCCGGATCTGCATCACGATCTAATCGCCTTGTTCTCGTCACTAAACCAACTCATCCACCAAGTTTTGTCATAACCCATCCATAACCTCTTCATGCTATATGCTACATAACCCGTCCACAACTTTTTGAGATATCGTACTACATATCTTTTTGGCCCTATCTCTCAATGGTGAAGAATCACTTTAAAAATTCTCGTACCCAGATCCGAATCTTCACCAAATCTAATCATTTCGTCCTCATCACCTACAAAAGCTCTCCACAGAAGTCTGTCTGAGTCCCTCCAAAACATTTTGAGATATCCTGTTTACAGACAGACAAACAGACAGGGGTGAAAACATAACCTTCATCCATCTTCGGTGCGGAGGTAACTATAACAGCATCCAGTAGAATGCATACCTCTGCCGGCTGTATCCCACTGATAGGCCGGATCTGCACAAAATCTAATCGGCTTGTTCTGTCACCTAAACAAGTTTTTGTCATAACCCATCCATAACTTTTTTCATATATCCTGCTACAGTGTACATTGTTTTAGCCTCATCACTGAAGGTGAAAAAATCACTTTTAAAAACTCTCGAATCCAGATACGGAAACGGATCTTCACCCAAACTAATAATTTCGTCCGTGTCACAGACCAAAGCTCTCCAGCAAAATTTCATCCGAATCCGTCAACAAACAGACAGACAGGTGAAAACATAACCTACGTCTACCTTTGTGGTGGAGATTATGATCACAACATAATATTAATGTTATTACAACACAAATATTAATACTATTATCTCTCCTTCCCAGAAAAATAACTCATTTGCACTTTGCTTTATTAAGCTGTTTCCATGGCAACCAATCAAAAATAGACAAAATGTCAATATCTCCGTCAAATATAAACATAAAAATCACAAAATTGGTGTCAAATTAAAGCTTATTATACATTTACGTATTAAAATATATTTTGTTTATGCTAATTAGCTCATTTGCATATTCATTAAATTTCACTTAAAGACAATAATTCCCACAAAAATGCAAGAATTTCCATTTTCTTTCCTTGTAATTACCACACGTCAGTTTTTTGTCAAAAAAACATTAATTACGTGTTGCCAGATACAAGCCAGGTTGCAAAAAATATGTTAAAATTTTGAATTTTTTTAAAGTAGGCTAATTAGCATAAAATACAAAGCACAATGAATCGTTGGAAAATCATGCGAAATCAGATTAATCAATATAATTAATTACCTGGGCCTGATATAATACATAACTGCGACTTTGATGTCTGTTGTGTTTAGGGAACATAACTATTTTCTGTTTGAGTAAAAGTAGTGGAAATAATTTTAAATGCATTGATATGCTAATTAGGATCCGCCATTATGGAAATTCTCATTTTCATAAATATCTCAACTTCTGGTACATGGAAATTTGTAAATGAGGAATCTACACTATGTTTGGAGGGTCAAGGAATAAGGTGAACATATTTCCTTTGTTGTCAGAGATGGTAGAATAATGTTTGGATAGCTTAATTACATGCAAAAATGGAAACAGCTTAATAAAGCATAGTGCAAATGAGTTATTTTTCTGGGAACATCTTTTTTCTGATACTTGGGATACATATGAACACTGTGGTATCAGTGAAAAATTGTCACGGGGGGGGGGGGGGTGCGAGGTAGGTCCCACTGGCCCCCGGCCTATACATCTTACAATCTGGCACGATTATCTCGATATTCTGACTTGCTGTAATGGAGGGTTAAGCTAATTATTATTTGGCTTTGTCATGACTTGTTTACCGTTTCACACTTATTTAGCTTGCCAACCAATATGACGTCCGAGCACTGCATCATGAGTACCGAAACCCCTCTATTCGCTCTTCTTACTATCCACCTGTTGCCTTTCTACTGTAATCTTATTTCCATGAGCCTTGACTTCATATACAAAAACACTTCCATGGAGTAATTGGAAAGGTCCGTTATTGTAATATTGAGAGAAACAAAGCCAGTCCTTCCTCCTTACGGACGGGATTGTTCCCCCATAATTGTAATAGTGTCCCCTCCCAACGGCAATGACTACGTCATAGAGCCATCCATGGCTCTATGACATAAAGACAGAGTCTATGACATACGAATTTACATCGAGAGAATTGCCCTTCGACCCCTGAACCCCCGAGCTATTAATTATTTTGCACCTTCTCAACCTCCTCCTCTATCCCCAATGCATCTGCATACCTATTTAATTCCACTTTATCTGCTACTACCTTTCCAAGGAGATCATTCCACGTTAATTTCGTCTATACCCGTTAATAATCGTAATCCCCTCTTTTAATGAGATGCAAGTCCCATGTCTTAGCTTAGTTTCGTGACCCCCACACCGAACATCTCCATGGCAACTCGATCCTCCATCAGCTGTGGTCACCTGGTGACCACTGACCAGAACTGAATCCGATATTCCAGGTGAGGGCTCACGAGCTGCCAGTCCAGTGTGAACAATCCCTCTCTGAATTGATCATAATGTTGGATTACCTTCGTTCCAATCTGTGATCATTCTGCCTTTACGGCCTCCCCTTTTCAAGGGCATAACTCTTCATTGTCATTTCAATGTAAAAGTGGATCCAAAAAATATATATATAAAAAAACACAACTTGGTGTCTGTCTGTTCTTGACGGCGAAACATTCGGTCGTTACTTATCCACTCTCAACCAAACTTGACAGGAAGACGAAGGAGGTTGTAGCGACTTCATTTGCCCCCCTCCCCAAGGGGGTTTCCTGCCTTCGGTGAAGTCTGTGTTAAGATGGCTAATTATGGCGGTTTTCCAACGACACTTCAAAGAACAAAAGTAACTAGAACAGCACTCGATAGAGCGCCTACCTCCGCCAAACTGAACAGTGAACCGTTTACATTTTGTATCCCACTTTCCCACCGATAGGCCGGATCTGCATCACGATCTAATCGCCTTGTTCTCGTCACTAAACCAACTCATCCACCAAGTTTTGTCATAACCCATCCATAACTCTTCATGCTATATGCTACATAACCCGTCCACAACTTTTTGAGATATCGTACTACATATCTTTTTTGGCCCTATCTCTCAATGGTGAAGAATCACTTTAAAAATTCTCGTACCCAGATCCGAATCTTCACCAAAATCTAATCATTTCGTCCTCATCACCTACAAAAGCTCTCCACAGAAGTCTGTCTGAGTCCCTCCAAAACATTTTGAGATATCCTGTTTACAGACAGACAAACAGACAGGGGTGAAAACATAACCTTCATCCATCTTCGGTGGCGGAGGTAACTATAACAGCATCCAGTAGAATGCATACCTCTGCCAGGCTGTATCCCACTGATAGGCCGGATCTGCACCAAAATCTAATCGGCTTGTTCTGTCACCTAAACCAAGTTTTTGTCATAACCCATCCATAACTTTTTTCATATATCCTGCTACAGTGTACATTGTTTTAGCCTCATCACTGAACGGTGAAAAAATCACTTTTAAAAACTCTCGAATCCAGATACGGAAACGGATCTTCACCCAAACTTAATAATTTCGTCCGTGTCACAGACCAAAGCTCTCCAGCAAATTTCATCCGAATCCGTCAACAAACAGACAGACAGGTGAAAACATAACCTACATCTACCTTTGGTGGTGGAGATTATGATCACAACATAATATTAATGTTATTACAACACAATATTAATACTATTAACAATATCCCCAGGGGTTTTTCCTCCTTGGATGAACTCCATGTTAGCGTGTACAAATAGCTTATTGTAGCGTTTCGTGGGGCAACCCGACCAAAGTAAAAAAAATATTGTAAACCACAACCATGTCTGATTACCTTTTCAACAGTCACTACTGCTGTTTAACACTAAACTGGAATAGAGGAAACCCCACGTTCTTGAGGCATCATATGTTTATCGTGTCCCCCATAGACTTGAACCAGAGCCGAGATCTACTGTAATCTATATACTCCAGAGAGGGTAATAACATGACCCTTCGTGCCATTCCCATAGGGAGTGGGTGTACTGGTGCAATCAAACGTGTTATTAAGGAAGGAATCCCATAGAATGATAGTCAAAGAATGTTAGGGTCTCCATCTGAATATACAAGCTTGCATGTCGCGACAAAGCATCAAAATGCCTTTTTGCTAATCATGCAAAGGTCAAACAATAAAAAAGATGAAACTGAGAGATGACTATATTTACAGACTAATTAACTACCTTTGCAAAGAGACCGTGCTGATAACGAGAACAATACATGTTTCGACTCACAGGTGAAGCTGCAAACCATAAAAGAGCAAGTCAGATTTTTTTATTGATTGTCAAACGATGAAATAAATAGCTAAACAACAACAAAATGCACGCACCACAAAAACAACAACTTCAAAGCAGTCACAGGCACCGCTTGAGACAACTTGCACATGAAAAAGGTAGCGACACCAATGATTCAGTGTCAGATACGGGACAGAATTAGGCACTGGAGCTTTTAATAGTTACTTAACATTTAAAATTTCAGACGTGAACATTTAATCAAAATCTCGGTTTCTGCCCAGAAAGAAAAAAAACAAAAAAGTAAAAGAAAAAAAGAAACAGGTGCGAGTGCAGACGATAAAAAATAAAAATAAAAAAAATAAACAATATTGGGCTATTATCACGTTAACCGTTTCGGCTCAGATTCAAGTTCAAAATTGTAACAAATCCACAAGTTTTAAAGTAATCCCTACATTGATTGCACGAACACGAGAAAGACGTGATTATACAAGTAAAAACAGAACCTTGGGTACGTTAATACAAAACAAAATAATTGCATAAGGCCCTACAGGTCTGTGATAAATAAATTCATGTTAATATATTTACGATTTAATACGAGAACAACAAAGTAGTTAGAAACATATAAAGTGGTTTAGATTGTCTTAGCAATGGGTTCGGTACTTATAGGACTCACACAAAATGTTTTAGCATTTTTCTTTACTACCTAAAGCTTGTGGAGGATCTTGTACAGTATGATGTGTAGGAGAGGGATATTAGGAGACATCAGGGGTACCTTTTCCCCAAAATTGACAAGGACGTAAAGCCACGTGGACAAATCGGCATCGTACGTATATGGGATTGGAACCTGAGATCCCAACATCATGAACTACATCGTCAGATGGGAAACTCGTCAAACAGGCAAATCCAAGCCCCCTGTCACTCAGAGTCATTTCTTGTGATAAAACAAAGAAAGTTGAGAAAAAGTCATCGGAATGAAAACAAACGAAGACGAGAATGAGCATTTAACAATGCAAAGCCTCGCCGGGTTGTATGGATTGTTAGATCTGAGAATGAACGATCTAAATTAAAATAGATGGATGGGCAGGCTCACAGGCATGCATGTATGCACAAATAGCCTCAAGGGTAAAAATTGATGGATGCACATCCACGGGAGGAGCATAGATGTCAATTTTCAAGTGTACCTACGGATTCCTGAAATTTCCAGTCAAAGATGTAAATAGATCAAAACACGAGTGGTGGTTATGACATAAAGGATCTTTTTTGAAGTTGAAACGTGAGCCGAATCACATGCATAGGAATGCAATGCTGCTGAAGGCGATTCAATATGGTTACAAACACAATCCCAGCCTTTAGTACAATAATGGAATGGTTAAACATCCGACACAATAAAGTAGAAAGTTAATAGCACACAAATACACTGTATTAAAAAATATATATCTATTTATATATATATATATATACATATACATATACATATACATACATATACATATATATATATATTTATATATAGCATGACTATGGTCTGTAAAGTAACCTTGGTTATACTCACTAACATATATCCTTTCTTTTCGACCATCACTCCTTCCCCTTCGTATTGCCCGTGTGGTTCGCTGCAATAAAAGTCTTTCAAAAAATAGCAAAAAATAAAAAAGTTTACAAATTTACGTTCTTCTATTCTTCCTGTTTCCCAGACTCCATTTTTTGACTTTCATCAAGTTGCTTCATCCTCAATAGCAGAGTGAAAAATTCCACAAAAGCTCCAGGCACATGTATGTATTTGTTCAATCACTCACAGAGTTGCCTTCACGTTAATTATTTATGAGTTTATATATTTATCGCTCCATGATGGCCAACATTCTTCCACTTTCCACCAGGCTCATTTTCTAGAGCTGCAGCAGCAGGTCATGCAGCAACATTCTCACCGCACGAAGCTCTACTTGCAGCCGCTGTGAGAAAAACGAGTGTCAAGGACAAACTACGACAAACTGCAATTACATAGGACCAGTAAACTTACAAAACAAACTGCAATTACATAGGACCAGTAAACTTACAAAACAAATGACAATTACATAGGACCAGTAAACTTACAAAACAAATGACAATTACATAGGACTAGTCAACTTACTCAAGGGAAAGTAAACTTATTCTTCAGAAAGTGAGTATTACTAGACCTGATCATTTTTCATTTCCTTTACTTTTCTTTCCCTTCACATCCATAAATGAAAGGAAAACACCGAGTGTCACAAGTGGTCATACAATCCTATATGGCCTGAAACAAAATGAGGCCATTTGGCCCATTACTACCCTGTTGCACTCCAGATTTAATTGCTTGCTACAGGTGTAAACAACAATCTTCTTGACGTTTCACAAACGTCTGAATCACCCAATTCCGATCAGGTGATGCAACTTGTTTAGCAATAATTGCAACTGCGGTGAAGTCAAGCAATCCTCAGTTTTGGTCATTATAGTTTCGTTTCTTCACAAAAAGATTGCCAAAGTCTCTCTCTTATGGATCCATTTATAAAATGCAAAAATAATATTTATGTCGCAAACTTAAAGGAACAGTGAAAGGATATCGACAATGGTTGCATCTTGAGTCTGCATGGCATATTCCAATTCACGTTCGAAGTGCAGCAGTCGTTCTCCGACACTCTCACAGCACCGAAGGATCTCATCTTTGCCGTTTTGACTGCATGGCTGCTCATCCCACATAGTTTGACAGTCATTGAGAGTCAGCAGGGCAGGTTTAACAAGGCTTGGTTAATTGCATAAAAACTGCATCAGGTTCAGAACAAAATCAGTCGAATTGCATGGCAAAAAGTATCTATTTAAACCAAAATCACGTTTGTTTTTCATCTGACGTTAAAAACCATGTGAACATCCATGAGATTATGAAAGGACAAGGAAAAGTTTATTATAAACACACAAAAAAATTTTTTATCACAATTAAAATAATGATAAAAAAAAAAACATTCCCTGATTACCGTATGCAAAATTTAAAAACAAACAACTAAAAGAAAACATTCCCTGATTACCGTATGTAAAATTTAAATCACAATTAAAAAAATTAATAAATAAATAAACCGCCCGATTACCGTACGCAAAATCACAATTAAAATAATTTTTAAAAAATTCACTGATTACCGTATGCAAAATTTAAATCACAATTTTAAAACAAACAAAAAGAAAATTCCCTGATTACCGTATGCAAAATTTAAATCAAAATTAAAAAATAAAGATATAAAAAAATTTCCCCGATTACCGTACGCAAAATCACAATTAATAATAATAATAATAATAATAAAAAAATCACAATTAAAAAAATTTTATTTTAAAAAAAAAACATTCCCTGATTATGGTACGCACAAAATTTTAAGACGAGCACATACGACATGCATTGTTCTGCATACCTGAAAACCTGGAACTCTCAAACAATCTGAAAAGTCATGATACAAGATAAAATAGATTGATCAAAAAATATAAATGCAAGCAGAAGGAAAAAAAATAATTCGGACGAAAAAATAAATTAATTAATTTTAAAAGAGAAAAATCCTTTGTGCGGAAGAGTGGGAAGGACAACAAAAAAATTAAATGAGTGAAGAAGAGGAAGAAGAAAATGAAAAATTTAACCAAAAAAACATTGCTGCGAGTAAATTTATAACCGGTGGAAAAACAGGATTGCAAAATAAAATGCGTTATTGATAATTAACTTTCAGCCCACCGATGGGGTACCCCAAATCACATTTAAAATTCAATAGATTTTTGTCTCAACGATCATCCGAAAGTTCAACAACTAGACAAACTCCTTTCCAGCTTTTCATACAATTCCAGCCACTGGTGGCAAATAAAGCAAACGGGGCAGAAAATAGCTTTGAAAGCAAAGAAACAGAACTTACACTGTGCTCGAGGGGTCTTGATGACCTGAGGTCCTGCACAGCCATAGAAACGAGGCTGCGTACATTCTCAGGCTGCATACCATCCTCGAGATTAAGGGGAATTGGCTGGCCCAAGCTTTGATACAGAAGTTGACAGGCCACAAGATCAGCTTCCCATACTTGTGTCAGGTCTGGCCTGAAAGGACTGGTGATAACAAAAATACAACTGACGTTCAGTTTCTTGGAGAAACAGGATATATACAAAGAACCTTTAAACGAGTCATTATGCTATTGGGGGGGGGGGGAATTACTTGAGAGAGTGTTTGTGAACTTACTGCTTCAAAAAGGCCTCCAGGAACACCATATAGCAACGAGCAGAATGCAAAATGTTTTCGTCTGGAACAACAACCATTCACACGTCACACGTTTCCATGATGATAGCACAACTACTACTGTGACCTTTTCAAGTCTTAATCTGATGATTCCCCAAATGGTTCAAGACTTGTCATCAATGGAAGTAATAGCAGCACATCGGTGTTCAAATATTTGGCCTTTATAACAGTTTGCGCTTCATCAGGTCCTGGTTTCGTGTCAGCAAAGGAGGAAATGTGATTACTTTCCCCAGACTGAAGTTAAAACTGCTCACAGGTACCTGCACGACTTTGGCATAGCAGTTTGTAGTAACTTCTTACACCCTAATCCAATTGCTTCTGCTCCCCACCCCAAACCCCCACACCTAAAGAAAAACCTTAAATTGAGTCTTTGGCAAAGCATAGACAAAGATTGGTATAACTATAGAACATGCTGTTGAGCATGAACATGTGGTCTGTGTAACTGTCCTACCCAAATAACTAAAAATTACAAAACTATGCACCTTCTCACCCCTATGTTGTGAAGGACAGTGTCTCATTGGTTGCATATCTCCTAACCCTTCGCCTTCTACAATGAAATCCCTTCCTACCTCCCCATCTGCCTTATACCCATCTCCTCTCCCTCCCACCCTTCCTTCACCATCACACTGCACACAATACAGATAACTGATCGAGTATCTAACAAATAAGATTCATCGGATGTCTGTCTGTCTGTCTGTCTGTTTACAAGGACCGCTGGACTGACAACCACCGAATTTGGAACACAGCCCAAGTCCGATCCAGGGATTGTCCTAAAAGTATTTTCATCCACCACCTGAGCCTTTAAAAGATCACTTTTCTGGCTTTTCCATTTATATGTAATCTCATTGGTTAACAGATAGCACGTGACATAACACGGCCAAAGGCCAATACACCTAATTAGTCGAGCTGCGTCTTTCACCCATTGGCTCACTGCACAGCTGACCTGACTCCAACCACAAATGGAACCTAACTAAATAAATAATGCGTTCACCATTTTCATGCGTATGCCTGTTGTTGGCTTAATGGTTAGGGTGGTGATCTTGGGATCCTAGGATCCTGAGTTCAAATCCCAGTTCACCAACGCTCTGCCCATTTTGTCCCAATGGATGGATGGATGAATGGATGGCTAGGGTGGTGGGCTTGGGATCCGAGGAACCCGAGTTCAAATCCCACTCGGCTGTTGAATGAATACCAGGTGGGGTTGACTCTCTCTGCCTGTCATCCTTCCGAGGTCAGCAAAATGAGTACCAGCTTACTGGTATCCTGTGTCGGAGTGGCAACCTGTCCATGATCGTGCCCAATAGCCAAGGAGACTGCTTTGGCAGCACCAACGCTCTGAACAGAGTATGGTCCCAATGGATGGATGGATGGATGGATGGATTTTCATGCTGCGGTAAGCCAAATCTATCTGCTACAGTAAATGGTGTACAGTACGTTCCAATTCGCAATCGCCACGCCATGCCCGTCCCTTGAAGATGTATGGTTTAAAAATGGCGTTGTACAACTCTGTGAAGGATCAATTTGCTTTGAGAAATGGAACTTTACAATGCTCGCACTTTCAGCCTCCCTCACGGCTTCCATCCATGTAACAGTTTTTACACAAAGATTCATTACTGACTTTGACTGGACATTTGATATCATTTTTCACATCCTCTGACTTAGCTGAAAATGCTCAGACTACCTCGATGCTAATCCCTTGTGTCTTTTTTTCCAATTTAGAAAGTCAGTTATTTTGTGATTAAAGGTCGAAATCTTCTTCTTCTTCACACTTAGCCGTGACGCCACACTAGGAAGTCGACCGCCATATTCGTATTGTAATTACGGGTTACATCACGGTACGATTTAATTTGAAAGAATAATTTTCGATTTTCCACAAATGTGCCGATAGTCAATCCATCCTTGGCGGTTGTGTTGTACAGTCAGGTCATCCGCCACGATTGAGAGAGGATGACGTGCCATGTCGTGTCGTGTCGTGCCGTGCCGTATCATGTCCTCCACGATTAAGCAGAAGAAAGAACCGTCGCTTTAACTGTTACACAATCTCTTGCCGAGCTACTCGCAAATGTGCACGGGCGGTTTGAGTTATGGCACGGTACAAATGGCGTCCCGGAAGTGTTAAATGGGACGATCCCATAACACACGGGACACCTGGTCAGCCTGCGACGGGCAACGAATGCTTTGTCCCACCATTTTGTCTGTGATGTTTGAGGGGCTCTCCTGCTTCTCCCACTTCTCAGTACCCCCACGCGGACAACGCCGGGTAATCCTGCAAGTCATGAATATTGGGATGGGAGTTTAGCACAGGCAAGATGGGTCAAATGGCCTTTTCCTGTGCTCAATCAACCATGTTGCTGCATAAAGCAGTCAGGCTGCGGAAGTTTCTGGACCACTTGACAAACTTCAAGCGCACAGGGAGAACAAAATTCTCCACAACGGTTCCTTACTAATAATAATTTGTACGAGGCAGAATCAAAAAGTTTCCCCCTTTTTAGAAGGCCTCAGAGCCAAAAACGTGACCGATTACAATGGGATCAGGTCATTCACTCAGCAGAGAGCGAGCAGAAATAGGATTTGGATGTGCTGCGTGAGCTGCATACGTGAATCTTTACACAAAATCAAAGCTTTTGTATAAACTAATCATCTGAGTCATAGAAACAGATACGGATGCAGTGAAATCGAGCTGTTTGTGGTGAAAACATAAACGCGGCACAAGAAAGCTTAATATTACAGACGTTTTCACATCTGAATCGCGTACCATGCTGGACCAAGCAGTTGCGCAGGCGTTCCCGCGAGGCCGACTGCTCCCTCTGCATGAGCCGAACATCCGTGGCAAGCAAGCGCGTCGCCTGTTTAGCCGCGGCTAGTTGTTGGCCACACGTGTCCTGCTCAGCGGCCAATCGGCCGAGCTCTCCTCCTAACCGCCTTGCCCATGCTTGATCTCCACCTGTAAAGCATAAAATTCCCACTACATGTACAAGCTTGGCCTCCCTTTTTGTGTAGGTGTCTTCGTTGTGTTCTCCTTCCATGAATGTTTCAAACGAAAGGGGTAGGGAGGGGATGAGGGGGTTAATGATATTCGATACTTGACAAAATAAACATCAACTTGCCCCTCCATTAAATCTTCCCTTGAAATATGGACCAAGTTCATGATGATTGTATTCCGTTTCATGTAATTTCTTCACAAGAGCGAAGCATTTTCCCTGTAAATGTGAATGACTTGGCTGTTTTTTTATGTCAACGTTTTGCAACAATTAGATATTACCTGGATAAGTAAAAGCATTAGGTAAAGGAAGAAGGACCTTGCGCTGCCTTGTAACCCTAACAGCGTTGTGTTTCTCAGTGCATCGTGTCTAACTCGTACTGGAACTGGAACAGAACTCGTACTGGGTGATTACTACCACCACCCGCACTACAACTACAACTACATTTGTGGCCCCAATTAATCCCAACTTCTTGTGGGGTTAGCCGCACTAGTTTTTACTATTCACACCCCTCTATCCCAATCATCCTCTCTCGTATCCCTCTCCACCACCTCAGTTTTGGTGTGCAGCTTCTCCTCTTGGCAACTGCATCCGTAAAATCAATGACTTGCCTGAGCACATTCCCCTCCTCCCTCCTGAGCACATGCGCCAACCAACGCAGACATGCCTCTCATGCCTTTTTGCTGACGGCCCTTACTCATGCCCACCTGCTCAACCGATACAAATGTGCGAGTCGCAAATTACCCGAGAGAGCGATGGATCTTGTCGCCTCCAGCGTGCGATGATGTATGCCAAGGTTTTCGATCCTCTGCTCCAATGTGAAGACCAAATCTTGCTTTGAAGACAACTACAAGGCACAAGCGCCAGGCATTTCCACCAACAGTTATATTTTGCCCTTTGCATGAAATTACAATTACAATTGTTGACCTTTTATCATACCTTTACAGATAAGTCTTGAAGACCCAAACGAAGTGAGAATTCTTCTTCCTTTAAACTGATCAGAAAAAAAAATTAAACATTTTCTGGTTTTGATAGAACTTCAAGAAAATTGCATTCATAGCACCCATTGAAATATTTACACCATCCGCAAATGGTTCCTTTGTGAATTCCAAAGGTCTACCAGCAAATTTAGAACAACGGACCACGGGAATACAATTCTTCCGAATGAAACGTTACGGATGTCTTGCAACAAAGACAATTCTTCAAATACCTTTTTACATCATAAGGTGCACCAATTGCTTTTTCCAGCTGGTTCCGAGAAGCCTCCATTTGCTCCTCCAAAGAAAAATTGTGGTACAAATGGCTCCGATCCCACCATGGGCTTCCACAAGACAATGACGTCATCGAAAGACGCCTCTCCACCAGCTCCACACTACCCAAGTGCTGCTGCAGAGCCAAGACCTCACCCTGCCAGCAACGAACACCGTTTCAATCATCCTCGAACATTACCGATGACATCATTACACATGCTGAACAACTTCAAAGTTCATCAGATAAACTTGCCTCATAGAAGTCACTCTGTTTACAACCCTTGTCGCTTCGCATCACCACAGTATCATCCTCAGATGTAAAACTCTCATTACTCTTCAAACACCTGAAAATAAATAATTAAAGCACTTACAATAGCTGTGAAACACCAGAATAGCAGTTCATATCTGGGTGGAGATTAAAACTCAGGCTAGAAAGCTCAGTGTTGAGTACACATACCTCGAAGCAAGACTGCCTGAAACTCCTATACGTAGTTACCTCTGCCATCAAAGGTGGACGGAGGTTACGTTTTCTCCCCTGTTTGTCTGTTTGTTAGCAGGATATCTCAAAAAAGTTGCGGAACGGATTCGGACGATACTTGGTGGACATGCTGGTTATGTGACGAGGACGAACCGATTCGATTTTGGTTCAGTTCTGGATCCAGATCTGACCCATCAGTGGGATACAAAACATAAACTGTCCAGCCTGGCGGAGGTAGTGCCGTTCTAGTTTGCAAGTGTTTTTGGCGAAAGGGAAGAATCCCTACAAATGTACGAAAGGGCAGAATGTGATGACTGCACAATCCATCTGCTGCACTTTGACTGCGATGAACACTCTTTGAGAATAATTACCCTCACTAGAAAAGAGGATATTGCATTTGGGTCTGTTCGTTTGTTTGTTTGTCCGCACAGAACGTGAGTATGTTATTCTCCATAACTGCTTGTCGGATTGACATGAAATTTTCACCATAGGAGCGACTACTCATGTACAGTAGAACGTTTTAATGATAGTTATGACATCATAGGTCACGTGGTGTGTGGCAGCCATGTTAGAAAAAGGAAAGAATTAAAAAAAACAAAAAAACTTTGGACCTCTGCATCTCCAAAACCCCCACCATGGAAAAAAATTGAAAGTTGGCACCAGGCAACTACTTCACATGGGGAATAAGTGTGATTTTGTATGACGTCATAGGTGCCTTCGTTATGACGGGATAATTGCATACTTAGAATGCAACATCCAATCAGTCTGAAAATTGAGGGTCATCTTGGGATAAATTGGTTGAAAGAAAAAAAATTTGATGATATCATCGGTCACGCGGATCGGCAGCCATTTTTTTTTTTAACCTTCAAAAAAAAGTCTTCTTCTCTGAAATGGCTGAACAGATCGAGGCAAAACTTTACAGCTCTGACAGCCTATCCATGAGGAACAAAACATTCACACATGTGACATCATATGTCACAGGATTTGGCAGCCATGTTGGATTTACTGTAAAACCTTTAAAAATCTTCTTCTCCAGAACGGCTGGACAGATCGAGGGGAAACTTCACACGCATGTTTCCCAAGACTTGGGGATACCAGGGTGTTCACTAATAATTGATAGGTCACATGGTCTGGCAGCCATATTGGATTGAATGAAAATCTTTCAAAAATTCTCTTGAACCACTTCATCAAGCGACATGAAACATCACAGTTATCATCTCGTAGTGATGAGGAATACATGCTTTAAATTTCAACTTGATCGGATGCATGGTCTGGCAACCAGTATTAGTTAATATTTTTGATTTTTTTCTCTTTGAATAAGGCTCACTTGGCTGTACCTGGATGGGTTTGAGGGTAGAGGAGTAGCAGCTGAAATGCGAATCCGATCCAGGTTCCTCCTGATGACTTCATCTTGCTTTTTGCTTGTTTGGGTTCCTTCTGATTACTCCAATGTAGGACTGTACCTATTGGTCTTCCATTTGATTTGAACTAAATTTATTTTAATCCCATTCTAAATTAAATTGAAATATAATAAAGTCATGGGTCAGGGTCAGGTGTCCAATCAAAGTGGTTGCATCAAAGCGGACGTCTGGTACCCAGTCGTCACTGCTAGCAGTTATAAAGTGGCAATTCTTGTTATGTCTCATCAATTACAAGCAAATACCACCCGTCGCTTCGCCGACGGTAATACTAAATGTGGGAGGGAGAAGAAGAGGGTGAAAGAGGGAGAGAGGGGGGGGGAGAGAGAGAGCAGGGAGAGTGAAGAGGTGGAAGGAAAAGGAGAGAGGAGAGAGGGGGAGGAGGAGGGGTGGGAAAGGAAGATATTGTGAGGTGAGAAGAAGGGAAGGCAAACATGCGGTGAAGTGTTAATTACAATTCATACTGTTTCATCAAAATGATTCTGCATGAATAACAGTGAATATTTAAACAAAATAATGTCTGAAATCCATTTTCTACTTGTCATACGATAAACATGGTCCAGAGACGAACACCCGTCCAGACATAAATACTGCTCGGACACGTCCGGAGACA
>CM068965.1:59706078-59721166 GCA_035128595.1 Eptatretus atami | reverse complement strand
ATGGATGGATGGATGGATGGATGATGGTTAGGGTGGTGGGCTTGGGATCCGAGGAACCTGAGTTCAAATCCCACTCGGCTGTTGAATGAATACCAGGTGGGGTTGACTCTCTCTGCCTGTCATCCTTCCGAGGTCAGCAAAATGAGTACCAGCTTACTGGTATCCTGTGTCGGAGTGGCAACCTGTCCATGATCGTGCCCAATAGCCAAGGAGACTGCTTTGGCAGCACCAACGCTCTGAACAGAGTATGCCCAATGCATGGATGGATGGATTTTCATGCTGCGGTAAGCCAAATCTATCTGCTACAGTAAATGGTGTACAGTACGTTCCAATTCGCAATCGCCACGCCATGCCCGTCCCTTGAAGATGTATGGTTTAAAAATGGCGTTGTATAACTCTGTGAAGGATCAATTTGCTTTGAGAAATGGAAATTTACAATGCTCGCACTTTCAGCCTCCCTCACGGCTTCCATCCATGTAACAGTTTTTACACAAAGATTCATTACTGACTTTGACTGGACATTTGATATCATTTTTCACATCCTCTGACTTAGCTGAAAATGCTCAGACCACCTCGAGCTAATCCCTTGTGTCTTTTTTTCCAATTTAGAAAGTCAGTTATTTTGTGATTAAAGGTCGAAATCTTCTTCTTCTTCACACTTAGCCGTGACGACACACTAGGAAGTCGACCGCCATATTCGTATTGTAATTACGGGTTACATCGCGTACATTTAATTTGAAAGAATAATTTTCGATTTTCCACAAATGTGCGATAGTCAATCCATCCTTGGCGGTGTGTGTTGTACAGTCAGGTCATCCGCCACGATTGAGAGAGGATGACGTGCCATGTCGTGTCGTGTCGTGCCGTGCCGTATCATGTCCTCCACGATTAAGCAGAAGAAAAGAACCGTCGCTTTAACTGTTACACAATCTCTTGCCGAGCTACTCGCAAGTTGCACGGGCGGTTTGAGTTATGGCACGGTACAAATGCGTCCCTGGAAGTGTTAAATGGGACGATCCCATAACACACGGGACACCTGGTCAGCCTGCGACGGGCAACGAATGCTTTGTCCCACCATTTTGTCTGTGATGTTTGAGGGCTCTCCTGCTTCTCCCACTTCTCAGTACCCCCACGCGACAACGCCGGGTAATCCTGCGAGTCATGAATATTGGGATGGGAGTTTAGCACAGGCAAGATGGGTCAAATGGCCTTTTCCTGTGCTCAATCAACCGTGTTGCTGCATAAAGCAGTCAGGCTGCGGAAGTTTCTGGACCACTTGACAAACTTCAAGCGCACAGGGAGAACAAAATTCTCCACAACGATTCCTTACTAATAATAATTTGTACGAGGCAGAATAAAAAGTTTCCCCTTTTTAGAAGCCTCAGAGCAAAAACGTGACCGATTACAATGGGATCAGGTCATTCACTCAGCAGAGAGCGACAGAAATAGGATTTGGATGTGCTGCGTGAGCTGCATACGTGAATCTTTACACAAAATCAAAGCTTTTGTATAAACTAATCATCTGAGTCATAGAAACAGATACGGATGCAGTGAAATCGAGCTGTTTGTGGTGCAACATAAACGCGGCACAAGAAAGCTTAATATTACAGACGTTTTCACATCTGAATCGCGTACCATGCTGGACCAAGCAGTTGCGCAGGCGTTCCCGCGAGGCCGACTGCTCCCTCTGCATGAGCCGAACATCCGTGGCAAGCAAGCGCGTCGCCTGTTTAGCCGCGGCTAGTTGTTGGCCACACGTGTCCTGCTCAGCGGCCAATCGGCCGAGCTCTCCTCCTAACCGCCTTGCCCATGCTTGATCTCCACCTGTAAAGCATAAAATTCCACTACATGTACAAGCTTGGCCTCCCTTTTGTGTAGGTGTCTTCGTTGTGTTCTCCTTCCATGAATGTTTCAAACGAAAGGGGTAGGGAGGGGATGAGGGGTTAATGATATTCGATACTTGATCAAAATAAACATCAACTTGCCCCTCCATTAAATCTTCCCTTGAAATATGGACCAAGTTCATGATGATTGTATTCCGTTTCATGTAATTTCTTCACAAGAGCGAAGCATTTCCCTGTAAATGTGAATGACTTGGCTGTTTTTTTATGTCAACGTTTTGCAACAATTAGACATTACCTGATAAGTAAAAGCATTAGGTAAAGGAAGAAGGACCTTGCGCTGCCTTGTAACCCTAACAGCGTTGTGTTTCTCAGTGCATCGTGTCTAACTCGTACTGGAACTGCTTACGATTACTACCACCACCCGCACTACAACTACAACTACATTTGTGGCCCCAATTAATCCCAACTTCTTGTGGGGTTAGCCGCACTAGTTTTTACTATTCACACCCCTCTATCCCAATCATCCTCTCTCGTATCCCTCTCCACCACCTCAGTTTGGTGTGCAGCTTCTCCTCTTGGCAACTGCATCCGTAAAATCAATGACTTGCCTGAGCACATTCCCCTCCTCCCTCCTGAGCACATGCGCCAACCAACGCAGACATGCCTCTCATGCCTTTTTGCTGACGGCCCTTACTCATGCCCACCTGCTCAACCGATACAAATGTGCGAGTCGCAAATTACCCGAGAGAGCGATGGATCTTGTCGCCTCCAGCGGCGATGATGTATGCCAAGGTTTTCGATCCTCTGCTCCAATGTGAAGACCAAATCTTGCTTTGAAGACAACTACAAGGCACAAGCGCCAGGCATTTCACCAACAGTTAGATTTTGCCCTTTGCATGAAATTACAATTACAATTGTTGACCTTTTATCATACCTTTACAGATAAGTCTGAAGACCCAAACGAAGTGAGAATTCTTCTTCCTTTAAACTGATCAGAAAAAAAATAAAATAAAAAATATTAAACATTTTCTGGTTTTGATAGAACTTCAAGAAAATTGCATTCATAGCACCCATTGAAATATTACACCATCCGCAAATGGTCCTTGTGAATTCCAAAGGTCTACCAGCAAATTTAGAACAACGGACCACGGAATACAATTCTTCCGAATGAAACGTTACGGATGTCTTGCACACAAAGACAATTCTTCAAATACCTTTTTACATCATAAGGTGCACCAATTGCTTTTTCCAGCTGGTTCCGAGAAGCCTCCATTTGCTCCTCCAAAGAAAAATTGTGGTACAAATGGCTCCGATCCCACCATGGGCTTCCACAAGACAATGACGTCATCGAAAGACGCCTCTCCACCAGCTCCACACTACCCAAGGGCTGCTGCAGAGCCAAGACCTCACCCTGCCAGCAACGAACACCGTTTCAATCATCCTCGAACATTACCGATGACATCATTACACATGCTGAACAACTTCAAAGTTCATCAGATAAACTTGCCTCATAGAAGTCACTCGTTTACAACCCTTGTCGCTTCGCATCACCACAGTATCATCCTCAGATGTAAAACTCTCATTACTCTTCAAACACCTGAAAATAAATAATTAAAGCACTTACAATAGCTGTGAAACACCAGAATAGCAGTTCATATCTGGGTGGAGATTAAAACTCAGGCTAGAAAGCTCAGTGTTGAGTACACATACCTCGAAGCAAGACTGCCTGAAACTCCTATACGTAGTTACCTCTGCCATCAAAGGTGGACGGAGGTTACGTTTTCTCCCCTGTTTGTCTGTTTGTTAGCAGGATATCTCAAAAAAGTTGCGGAACGGATTCGGACGATACTTGGTGGACATGCTGGTTATGTGACGAGGACGAACCGATTCGATTTTGGTTCAGTCTGGATCCAGATCTGACCCATCAGTGGGATACAAAACATAAACTGTCCAGCCTGGCGGAGGTAGTGCCGTTCTAGTTTGCAAGTGTTTTTGGCGAAAGGGAAGAATCCCTACAAATGTACGAAAGGGCAGAATGTGATGACTGCACAATCCATCTGCTGCACTTTGACTGCGATGAACACTCTTTGAGAATAATTACCCTCACTAGAAAAGAGGATATTGCATTTGGGTCTGTTCGTTGTTTGTTTTCTGCGCACAGAACGTGAGTATGTTATTCTCCATAACTGCTTGTCGGATTGACATGAAATTTCACCATAGGAGCGACTACTCATGTACTAGTAGAACGTTTTAATGATAGTTATGACATCATAGGTCACGTGGTTGTGGCAGCCATGTTAGAAAAAAGGAAAGAATTAAAAAAACAAAAAAACTTTGGACCTCTGCATCTCCAAAACCCCACCATGGAAAAAAATTGAAAGTTGGCACCAGGCAACTACTTCACATGGGGAATAAGTGTGATTTTGTATGACGTCATAGGTGCCTTCGTTATGACGGGATAATTGCATACTTAGAATGCAACATCAATCAGTCTGAAATTGAGGGTCATCTTGGGATAAATTGGTTGAAAGAAAAAAAAATTTGATGATATCATCGGTCACGCGGATCGGCAGCCATTTTTTTTTTTTAACCTTCAAAAAAAAGTCTTCTTCTCTGAAATGGCTGAACAGATCGAGGCAAAACTTTACAGCTCTGACAGCCTATCCATGAGAACAAAACATTCACACATGTGACATATATGTCACAGGATTGCAGCCATGTTGGATTTACTGTAAAACCTTTAAAAATCTTCTTCTCCAGAACGGCTGGACAGATCGAGGGGAAACTTCACACGCATGTTTCCCAAGACTTGGGGATACCAGGGTGTTCACTAATAATTGATAGGTCACATGGTCTGGCAGCCATATTGGATTGAATGAAAATCTTTCAAAAATTCTCTTGAACCACTTTATCAAGCGACATGAAACATCACAGTTATCATCTCGTAGTGATGAGAATACATGGTTTAAATTTCAACTTGATCGGATGCATGGTCTGGCAACCAGTATTAGTTAATATTTTTGATTTTTTTCTCTTTGAATAAGGCTCACTTGGCTGTACCTGGATGGGTTTGAGGGTAGAGGAGTAGCAGCTGAAATGTGAATCCTATCAAGGTTACTCCTGATGACTTCATCTTTGCTTTTTGCTTGTTTGGGTTCCTTCTGATTACTCCAATGTAGGACTGTACCTATTTGGTCTTCCATTTGATTTGAACTAAATTTATTTTAATCCCATTCTAAATTAAATTGAATAATAATATATGTCATGGGTCAGGGTCAGGTGTCCAATCAAAGTGGGGTTGCATCAAAGCGGGACGTCTTGGTACCCAGTCGTCACTGCTAGCAGTTATAAAGTGGCACTTCTTGTTATGTCTCATCAATTACAAGCAAATACCACCCGTCGCTTCGCCGACGGTAATACTAAATGTGGGAGGGAGAAAGAGAGGGTGAAAGAGGGAGAGAGGGGTGGGGGAGAGAGAGAGCAGGGAGAGGGAAGAGGTGGAAGGAAAAGGAGAGAGAAGAGAGGGGGAGTGAGGAGGGTGGGGAAGGGAAGATATTGTGAGGTGAGAGGAAGGGAAGGCAAACATGCGGTGAAGTGTTAATTACAATTCATACTGTTTCATCAAAATGATTCTGCATGAATAACAGTGAAGATTTAAACAAAATAATGTCTGAAATCCATTTTCTACTTGTCATACATAAACATGGTCCAGAGACGAACACCCGTCCAGACATAAATACTGCTCGGACACGTCCGGAGACAAGCACTGTCCGATATGTCCAGAGAGAGAAAGACAGAGAGGGAGAGAGGAGAGAGGGAGAGAGGGGAGATGTGGGAGGAGGGTGCTGCACTGTATTGCAGTTAGCAGAGAGAATATGTGATGCATTACACACGCACGCACGCACGGCACGCCACGCACGCACACCACACACACACACACACACACACGATATCGGCAATTTTTCGGGAATCGGCAGGTTGGAGTCGGTGTGATTACCGACTACAGTACGTACTGCATACAACCCAGAAACCTTGAGTAGCTTTCACTGAAAAACAACGTTACATTTATATAGACGTTTCAGGGAGAGGTTCACAAACATTATTCTTTATAAACTTATTTAATCCGGACGATATCCGATCCTCAAAACCAAAATAATATTTTGACGAAGTACTTTAATTAGTCCGTGAGAGTAGATCGTGGAAAATTGTATCATAAAATGCATGAAATCGCTCCAAGATCTTAATTTGAAAACTATAGTACTTACAAATGCGATGTAAACAGCGATTCGTAGCTATGATGATCAGGCATTCGATAATGAGTGAGGAAAGTGAAAAAAAAAAAACTTTATCATTAAGAAATCATTGCAGTCTGTTCCAAGTCAAGGTAAGTTTGAGCAGGCAAACAAACATGGTGGCTTCAGACCCCAGTGAGGTTACCCGGGATACACCTTAAGACCCCAGAGAGTGAGGTGCCCGAGGATGCGCCTGATGAAGTATATAATTAAATAAGGCCGTTAATTATCTTCAAAAAGGGTGTTTTAATTAACCCAAACATCCAATTTTCAGTCTTGCACTTCCTTGGAGTTTTCTTCGGAAGCAAGCAGAGTTTAAGGCTGCTCGGTTTCATGGTTTTGGAGTTATGCAGGAGACACACTGACACACATTGACATTTATTGGTATAGATTATAGATAATACACACCAGTACACAAACACCACACAAAACAAATTCTGGCAAGAGTCTGCAATCTCCGATTGCTCTTTTTCTTGTTTTCTTTAGAATTCAGGGCCATCGACCTATTAAGTTAATGCCTAAATTAGCAATGAGAGAATGAAAAGTGAAAAAAATGGAGAGAATGGAGGGAGTGTAAAGAAAATGGGAATGTTGGTGGGAAGAGAAAGGGGTAATGGGGGGGGGTTGGGAATGGAGGAACGGAGCATTTATGAGGTATATTGGGAACAAAAAGGGAAGGGTTGTCAAACTTGTCATAGTTGTGTACATAATAAATATAGAGTAACTTTTGCTCTTTGCTTATTACCCAAACATGCTGCCTGGCATGTGGGGCTTCTTGTGAACTTTTGCCGCTTTTGGCGGTCTTGGGTCCACGTTCCAATTTTATTCCAGGTGACCTTCATTCCTTTCATTCCCTTCTCAACCGTACCAGTCTCCACGTCTATCTTGACCGTCCAATCCTTCTCTTCCTGTCATGTGCCCAGCGTATTGCTATTTTCAGAATATCTTGATCCTCCATGCGCAAAACAGGACCAATCCATCTCCACCTTCAAATTTCGATCTCTTCTACAATATTTTTCCTCCCTGTTAACCTTTCAACCTCTTTCCTACTAGGCATACCAGGCCAGAAGATTAAACATTTTTTTTGCTATTATTGTAAAGAAATTAATTTGAAAGGACCTCATCTTCGTGGGACTCTACTGGGGTACAGCCACAGTAAGAGCATTCGTGTTTATCAACAATCTGATTCACGAAGTACCGTCCTCAGATGCTTCCCTGACAAGTTGTTTGCCACCGCCTAACCAGAAAGGTTGGGATTTGCACCAATTGAGAAGCTCGACTGATTGAGTTCACCCCAGAATTTTTCAAATTAAAGGTCACCATAAAAAAAGCAAACCTGTTTCCTCGTGTGCCTTGGGGAGACATTTCTCCATAACCGTTCTGAAGCAGGTTGCTATGTGATGGTTCTCGGAAGCAAATGGGAAACTGGGAGGCAGAGAGGTGCTGCATCAGATCCTCCATCTTCTTGTCAAGTTCGCTGCCTGGACGAAGGGACAGGCTACCATGAGCATCGGAAGCACATTTTCAACGTTGCCTAATAAACCTAACAGACGTAAATTGGTACAATATAACCATCTTTGCATGAAATGGCAAAATAACCATTTTTGTATAAAGGGATCATCTCCATATTACATATGCAAAATATGAAGAGCTATCTAAGGCTCATGAAGAAGCTTGTATTGTACAGGATGGCCACATCGTGGGGGACCAGTCCAATTCTTATGTACTTTTTTTCTTTTTTCAAGTGACCAGTGGTGACCAAAACCATGGCGTAGAATAGACTGTTAGCTTCTGTGTGGATAAATTAGTCTTCTTCTTTTGTATGTAGCACAAGGCTGCGGGGTAGCATCAATTGCTGAGGGTGTGTCACTGATGGTAGTACGCCCTGCAGGTTAGAGCAGAAATTTGGAATTTGTTCATGGTGCCGGCGATAGCTCGCCGATTCTTCGAGAAGGACTCCGTGGGATCTTTAACGTCCACAAACTAAAACCCGCAGATGGGACATCCGTTTAATGTCTATCCGTGGGACGGCACACCCATTGAGATGAATCACCCTGCCTGTGAAACGTGACAGTTTATAACGAGCTAGAGATTACACGAGTGAGTAAGGAATAACCAAAATTTCATGATGCAAGATGCACTTTGAGGATTGAAGGGCAGTGCCAACAGCCCTGGTTCTGTGAGAATTGGAGAAGTTAAAGCGTTTGCAACAGGAACTGCTTCAGAGCACAGAGGTGAGACCGACCCACAAGTTGTGTGAACATCGACTTGAGGTATCACTCTCATGATCTCCAACAAAATCTACATGAAAGTGTTTGTCTGTAAACTGAAACACCATGCAGTGTCACCAAGACTGATCTGCAACCAAAGCCATCATTTATGAATGAAATCAGAAAGTACAACATTGAGAGACATGCTGATACGGACCGTGACATCGATCACGTAGACAAGTGCAGACAATGATAACTGACCTCTTTGTGGCCACTCTGTGCATGTAGAACATGAAGCAATATCAATGTACTTTCACACAAATTATAAGACCATGAATGAGCAATCGACAGATGAACACAGGACTGCATATGGGATTTGACTTTGGGATTACAGAATCATGAGCAATGTGCTCCCTTCTCCTCCTATCTTGTACTTTCTTCCTAACTACATCCCCCCCCCCTCCCCCCAATCTCTCCTTACCCTCTCCTATGCAAATGTAATATGTAAATGCTTCAATTAATATCCACAACAGCACTAAATGCAGCGCCAACTTAGAACGACACTCAGTAGTGTGCATACCTCCGCCAGGTTGAAGAGTTTACGTTTTGTATCCCAATGACAGGCTGGATCTGGATTCGGACCTGAACCAAAACTTAATTGGCTTGTTCTTGTCATCTACCCAACCCATAAACCAAATTTCATCCGAATCCATCCACAACTTTGAGATATCCTGTTATATATTGGTTTTGCCCAATCAACAATGGTAAATGTCTTTTTAAAAAATATAATATCCAAATCTGGATCTTCACCAAAACCTAATCTTCTTCTTCGCTGCTCCCGTTAGGGTCGCCACAGCGGATCATCCGGATGATCCCATAGTGATTTGGCTTAGTTTTTATGCCGGATGCCCTTCCTGACGCAACCCTGGTCGCCTCTTACAACACAGGATATGGTACACCTATTCTAACCGGGCATACACCGGCCCAGTACACTGGTACTCACTTCGTCGACCTCGGAAGGATGACAGGCTAGTCAAACTCCTGGTGTGTATTAATTCAAGCGGCCAACGGGGCTTGAACTCAGGACCTTTTGGATCCCAAGCCACTACCCTAACCACTACGCCAACACCAGGCTATTCAACAAATCTAACAATTCATCCAAATGACATACACAAATTGCCCACAATTTCTCTCAATCCATCCACAACTTTTTGAGATATCCTGCTCACAGACAAACAGACAGATAGATAGGGGTGAAACATTCCTCCTGTCCACCTCCGGTGGTGGAGGTAATAATATATCAGGCATGCTAAGAAAGCATCGTACCCAATTTAAATGGAATATTTCCACCTGTTCTTCTCTCCCAGCCACGCTCCACTCATTCGGTGGCGGAGGTTATGTTTTCACCACTTTTCTGTCTGTTTGTTAATTGCCAGAATCCTTCGGATTTCGGCAATTATGTTGGTCGGTTGTGTGTGTATCCGGATCCGTCCATAACTTTTTGAGATATCCTGTACACAAACAAACAAATGAAATTGCTCGTTGAGCAAGGAATTGCCGGAATAACTTTGTCATATCTCCATGATCTCTGAAAAAACAAAAACCTGGAAATCAATTTGGTTCTTATAAGTCGATAGTGCTCCTGTTTAATGAGTTATAGCACTTAGTTTGGTCATGATCATAACTTGGAAGTCAATCGGACTTGAAATGGCGTTTTTATCGCAATTTGAAAGTTTTGACCCGAACCCCCCCCCCGGACATTCGACCCCGACCGCTAAGAAGGGTGTTGGTGTGACACCCCAATGAGACATATGGTTGGATGCAGATTGGAAGATGCACATTTTGGATTTGGTTTGAAGTCGATACGACCATTTTAGCGGACGTTATTGCGAAAATAAGAATTTCGTTTTTCGGTGACCTTGACCTTGACCTTTGACCTAGATTCACCAAAAACGACAAGTGTCTAAGTTGGACCATGGCGACGTCTGTACCCAGTTTGGTCATGATCGCTGAAACGGTGTGCTGCTACAGGGTAAACAAACAAACAAGCAGTCATAGACTGGTACTTACGAAATCGTCAACTTGACCTCTGACCTTGTCTAATAAAAGCTGTCTCTAGAGAAGGTAGCGACGCAAACCAGAAGTTTCTACGATGATTCTGTACCAAACCATCAAAATCGAATGTTTGACCTCACGTGACCTTGACCTTGACCGATTTTGACAAATCTAATCAGCCTAGCCATCACCCTCCTGAATCACGTGGTGTAATTTGACATTGGTAGCTTCTTCCGTTCTCGAGTTACCGCGGATTAACGTAACGTAAAGGTCACACTCGATGGCCCCTCCAACTCGAAAGGACGCCGGGGCAAGCGACGATGACGTCAGCGTGCACATGCAAAACCTTTACGTGAGTCAACGACGCTCTGCTCGAGCGCGCTGCGCCACGTGACGACCCGTGACGCGGCGGGTGAAATATTTTTATACAATCTTAAAACGTCTCCAAAACATCCGATTTTTACCAGAATTTCGACAACCGAGTGCTAAGCGTCCTAAGCGATCGCAAAAACCGAAGACAAAATTAAAATCGAAGTTAAAACGAACTCGTAACGTCGACCGAAGCAAAATACTCCATTTCTCCACAGGAATTTACGGAATTATTTAATATTATTTTATAACACTGAAATTTTTAAAACAGCCGTAACTCGACGAATTGACACACAAATTCCGCCGAACTTACCTCGATCTTCCAAATCTCACGCTCCGTCAACAATACCTGTGGTAACTTTTCTCGAGTTATCATGTTTTGGATGTTTGACCTCACTGTGACCTTGACCTTTGACCGGTTTTGACCAAATCTAATCAGCGCCACCATCACCCTCCTGAATCACGTGGTGTAATTTGACATTGGTACTTCTTCCGTTCTCGAGTTATCGTGCTACAAACAAACAAACACACAAACAGAGGATGGAAGTGATCAATTTACTTACGAAATCTTTAGATTTCGTAAGTAACAAACAAACACAGACAGACACACAGAATGACACACACAACCGACCAACATAATTGCCGAAATCCGAAGGATTCTGGCAATTAACAAACAGACAGAAAAGTGGTGAAAACATAACCTCCGCCACCGAATGAGTGGAGCGTGGCTGGGAGAGAAGAACAGGTGGAAATATTCCATTTAAATTGGGTACGATGCTTTCTTAGCATGCCTGATATATTATTACTCCACCACCGGAGGTGGACAGGAGGTATGTTTTCACCCCATCTATCTGTCTGTTTGTCTGTGAGCAGGATATCTCAAAAAGTTGTGGATGGATTGAGAGAAATTTGGTGGGCAATTTGTGTATGTCATTTGGATGAATTGATTAGATTTTGTTGAATAGCCTGGTGTTGGCGTAGTGGTTAGGGTAGTGGCTTGGGATCCAAAAGGTCCTGAGTTCAACCCCGTTGGCCGCTTGAATTAATACACCAGGAGGTTGACTTAGCCTGTCATCCTTCCGAGGTCGACGAAGTGAGTACCAGTGTACTGGGCCCGGTGTATGCCCCGGTTAGAATAGGTGTACCATATCCCTGTGTTGTAAGAGGCGACCAGGGTTGCGTCAGGAAGGGCATCCGGCATAAAAACTAAGCCAAATCACTATGTGCGATCATCCGGATGATCCGCTGTGGCGACCCTAACGGGAGCAGCCAAAAGAAGAAGAAGAAGATTAGGTTTTGGTGAAGATCCAGATTTGGATATTATATTTTTTAAAAAGACATTTACCATTGTTGATTGGGCAAAACCAATATATAACAGGATATCTCAAAGTTGTGGATGGATTCGGATGAAATTTGGTTTATGGGTTGGGTAGATGACAAGAACAAGCCAATAAGTTTTGGTTCAGGTCCGAATCCAGATCCAGCCTGTCATTGGGATACAAAACGTAAACTCTTCAACCTGGCGGAGGTATGCACACTACTGAGTGTCGTTCTCGTTGGCGCTGCATTTAGTGCTGTTGTGGATATTAATTGAAGCCATTTACATATTACATTTGCATAGGAGAGGGTAAGGAGAGATTGGGGGGAGGGGGGGATGTAGAAGGAAGAAAGTACAAGATAGGAGGAGAAGGAGACATTGCTCATGATTCTGTAATCCCAAAGTCAAATCCCATATGCAGTCCTGTGTTCATCTGTCGATTGCTCATTCATGGTCTTATAATTTGTGTGAAAGTACATTGATATTGCTTCATGTTCTACATGCACAGAGTGGCCACAAAGAGGTCAGTTATCATTGTCTGCACTTGTCTACGTGATCGATGTCACGGTCCGTATCAGCATGTCTCTCAATGTTGTACTTTCTGATTTCATTCATAAATGATGGCTTTGGTTGCAGATCAGTCTTGGTGACACTGCATGGTGTTTCAGTTTACAGACAAACACTTTCATGTAGATTTTGTTGGAGATCATGAGAGTGATACCTCAAGTCGATGTTCACACAACTTGTGGGTCGGTCTCACCTCTGTGCTCTGAAGCAGTTCCTGTTGCAAACGCTTTTACTTCTCCAATTCTCACAGAACCAGGGCTGTTGGCACTGCCCTTCAATCCTCAAAGTGCATCTTGCATCATGAAATTTTGGTTATTCCTTACTCACTCGTGTAATCTCTAGCTCGTATTAAACTGTCACGTTTCACAGGCAGGGTGATTCATCTCAATGGGTGTGCCGTCCACGGATAGCATTAAACGGATGTCCCATCTGCGGGTTTTAGTTTGTGGACGTTAAAGATCCCACGGAGTCCTTCTCGAAGAATCGGCGAGCTATCGCCGGCACCATGACAAATTCCAAATTTCTGCTCTAACCTGCAGGGCGTATACCATCAGTGACACACCCTCAGCAATTGATGCTACCCCGCAGCTTGTGCTACATACAAAAAAGAAGACTAATTTATCCACACAGAAGCTAACAGTCTATTCTACGCCATGGTTTTGGTCACCACTGGTCACTTGAAAAAAGAAAAAAAGTCATAAGAATTGACTGGTCCCCCACGATGTGGCCATCCTGTACAATACAAGCTTCTTCATGAGCCTTAGATAGCTCTTCATATTTTGCATATTAATATGGAGATGATCCCTTTATACAAAAATGGTTATTTTGCCATTTCATGCAAAGATGGTTATATTGTACCAATTTACGTCTGTTAGGTTTATTAGGCAACGTTGAAAATGTGCTTCCGATGCTCATGGTAGCCTGTCCCTTCGTCCAGGCAGCGAACTTGACAAGAAGATGGAGGATCTGATGCAGCACCTCCTGCCTCCCAGTTTCCCATTTGCTTCCGAGAACCATCACATAGCAACCTGCTTCAGAACGTTATGGAGAAATGTCTCCCCAAGGCACACGAGGAAACAGGTTTGCTTTTTTTATGGTGACCTTTAATTTGAAAAATTCTGGGGTGAACTCAATCAGTCGAGCTTCTCAATTGGTGCAAATCCCAACCTTTCTGGTTGGCGGTGGCAAACAACTTGTCAGGGAAGCATCTGAGGACGGCACTTCGTGAATCAGATTGTTGATAAACACGAATGCTCTTACTGTGGCTGTACCCAGTAGAGTCCCACGAAGATGAGTCCTTTCAAATTAATTTCTTTACAATAATAGCAAAAAAAATGTTTAATCTTCTGGCCTGGTATGCCTAGTAGGAAAGAGGTTGAAAGGTTAACAGGGAGGAAAAAATTGTATAGAGAGATCGAAATTTGAAGGTGGAGATGGATTGGTCCTGTTTGCGCATGGAGGATAAGATATTCTGAAAATAGCAATACGCTGGCACATGACAGGAAGAGAAGGATTGGACGGTCAAGATAGACGTGGAGACTGGTACGGTTGAGAAGGGAATGAAAGGAATGAAGGTCACCTGGAATAAAATTGGAACGTGGACCCAGACCGCAAAAAGCGGCAAAAGTTCACAAGAAGCCCCACATGCCAGGCAGCATGTTTGGTAATAAGCAAAGAGCAAAAGTTACTCTATATTTATTATGTACACAACTATGACAAGTTTGACAACCCCTCCCTTTTTGTTCCCAATATACCTCATAAATGCTCCGTTCCTCCATTCCAACCCCCCCCCATTACCCCTTTCTTTCCCACCAACATTCCCATTTTCTTTACACTCCCTCCATCTCTCCATTTTTTCCCTTTTCATCTTCTCATTGTAATTTAGGCATTAACTTAATAGGTCGATGGCCCTGAATTCTAAAGAAAACAAGAAAAAGAGCAATCGGAGATTGCAGACTCTTGCCAGAATTTGTTTTGTGTGGTGTTTGTGTACTGGTGTATTATCTATAATCTATACCAATAAATGTCAATGTGTGTCAGTGTGTCTCCTGCATAACTCCAAAACCATGAAACCGAGCAGCCTTAAACTCTGCTTGCTTCCGAAGAAAACTCCAAGGAAGTGCAAGACTGAAAATTGGATGTTTGGGTTAATTAAACACCCTTTTTGAAGATAATTAACGGCCTTATTTAATTATATACTTCATCAGGCGCATCCTCGGGCACCTCACTCTCTGGGGTCTTAAGGTGTATCCCGGGTAACCTCACTGGGTTGAAGCCACCATGTTTGTTTGCCTGCTCAAACTTACCTTGACTTGGAACAGACGCAATGATTTCTTAATGATAAAGTTTTTTTTTTTTTTCACTTTCCTCACTCATTATCGAATGCCTGATCATCATAGCTACGAATCGCTGTTTACATCGCATTTCCTCTCT
>CM068965.1:59687591-59697748 GCA_035128595.1 Eptatretus atami | reverse complement strand
AAAAGTAGGTATACAGTAATAAAAAACAAAACGTGCGCACAAAACGTATTTTATTGATTACACAAGCATACCAATAATAACATACCAATAATAACATACCAATAAACATATTAATCCCTCAAATGTTCCAACATAGAGTGGAAAGCCTTCCCAGAAGAGTGGAGGCTGTTATACCAGCAAAGGGGGAACCACTCATATAATGCCTACTAGCATAACCCGCGCTCTGCGCGACATGTTGGGGTGGGTGTGTTTGAGAAAGAACTGATGCAGAGTATCAGTAGTAATTTTACTTTAATGCAGTAAGTGGAATACGATTTCACTGCTTCAGAACCATTTTATTTACTTTTTATTTGTACCATGCACCTCATATGGTCTTTGAGATAATGTAAGCCGAATATCACGTTACTCGAGCGCAGAACAAAGTCGAAGATAGCGCGACACGAAACCACAAACTCGGAATAATATATAAGATGATTTTGGAATGAGATGTTGGACGAGCATTGTGTCCACATACTTTTGGCAAGTAAAAAAAAAAATAAATACATATATATATAAGGGGCTGCAAAAGTAGGTATACAGTAATGAAAAACAAAACGTGCGCACAAAACGTATTTATTGATTATACAAGCATATCAATAATAACTACCAATAATAAAATATCAATAATAAACATATTTAATGAATTCTAGTAATTAAGAATCCTAGCACCACTATTATAATACTGGTAATACTGGTATAATCCTTAGTGTATACCTACTTTTTGCAGCCCCCTATATTATATGTATTTGTATATTGTAATCAGTAAAAAAAATAGTGTGGTAGATAAAAACATTAGAAAGGAAATAACTTGCACCAAAAACTTTAACATTTTCACGCTCACGCCGGGGGTATCGCTATAGCTCTCTGTTCTTCGAACACGCGAGCTAAAAAGGGCATTTTAAACTTGGCACAAATCGAAAAGTTACACTCAAGTAGTTTTAGCCACTTTGACATAGTTATGATAATTCGTGTTACCCGATAATGCATCGAAGAACTCTTTATCAGTGCAATGTCTGCTTATCAAACTTGAAAACGGAATGAGCTGGTAAATCGGGACGAATGGTCCGAGTCATTAACTTATCTGAATAAGAAACTTCCCAAATGCTACTGGGTCCAAACAGTTAATCCATCTGGAAGTTATCCACTTTGTCATCCAACAACAGCAAGTTGAACTTGCATGGCCCAAGAGCCAGCTGTTTGACTGGCTGCCAGCTTTCGAAAACCCCGTCCAGCTTTCTGTGGGATTTTTCTTTAACACAGTTACTACTACTACAAATAGCTACAACATTCACTCAACCAATGGCTGGGTATTACGTTTTCTCAACTCCTCACTATCCTGCCTTCTCAATTCTCATCCATCCCTCCGCCAGCCAAGGTTGCACTCGTTCTTCCACAGTACCACCCCCCGAGTAACCCTCCACCAAGCTCAATGCTCTCCTCTCCTCCATTCTTTCATCCCTCTACTCTGTCATCTCATTATCTGTGAAAAATGGAACCGATTCTCTGTGTGCAATGGCTCGTTCCCCTCCCTCCATTCTATCAAGACTGCTGCCCAAGGTCACCTCATGCTCTTTTTCTCCCACCCCTTCTCTCTCTTCTACCCTCAACCTCCTTTCCCTTTCTGACACTCATCCATTCACGTATGACGTGTCTCCTTGTTTCTCCTCCTTTGATCCTCCGTCATGCTATGAACCGACTGCCCTGTCGTTTGGAGCTCCTCCATGAGCCTGGAGTTCTGTGTACAAAATGAAATACAAAACTGGAGTTGTGCCACATACACATTTTTTTTAAGCATAATTTAACCGAACATGAATATACATTCCTGTATGAAAGTGTCATGGGATTTACGAAGACAAATAACAACCTTCATGTGAACTAAGCCAACCTTGTGACGGGACAATTAGTCCAAGTCAGCTCATTGAGTTTGTCGTATTCATACTCTCGCGTTCCGCTCGAAGACAGGTTCATTACTGCCGAAGCAGTTTATTTTCAAGGGTTACACGAGGTGGTTTGCCATTGCCTTCTCAGCAGTAGTTTGATGATAAATTTGGCCAAGGTGCCGGCGATAGCTTCCTGACTCTTCGTGAAGAACACCATGGGATCATTAACTAACGCCGGCATATGGGACGCCCGGTTTAACGTCCATCCGAGGGACGGCGCACACGTCGATGAGTCGCCCTGCCTGTGAAATACCAAACTGGAGGGGATTAAAACCCAGGCTAGACGGCTTAGAAGCGAGTGTGCATACCCACCGTCATCTCATCTCACCCCCATCCTTATTAGCCCCTACTAATCCTGCCTAACCCAACACCATCGTACTTACAGGTTACTGGTTTCTCTTCTCACCCTCCACTTTTCCTGTTCATTCATTCCCTTGCTTCTTGTGGCCAGCTGTTATCTCACTGCTCCTCTGTCAGTTCATACGCTGCATCACCTCGCTCTTCCATGAGCCTCGACATTGTAAAGAAAGAAAGAAAATAAAAGCAATCTTTCAAGCTTGAAAATCAACTTCAGTCACACATCCTGACTGTGAATATAACCAGAGTATTGTTTTTTTTTTATTGAAAGGGGGTGAATGAGGTTATTGAAAGGGGGAGTGAATTACAACAATCAGAAGAGCAGAAGGAAAGGTTTATGTATACAGTATATGTATACAAGCAGTTTTCAAGAAAACCCATCGTAACGGCAAGGCACGTATGATTTTAAAATACGATCGAGAAAGAAAATGTAAATCAAAAGCAGACACACAGGACTTGGAATAACACAGCAGATCTGAATATCGTTGTTCAAGACAAGGGAAGGCCAGGTACCTGTAAGGTAAGTCACGTGCAAGGAGTATGCAAACGTTAGCTTGCTCGCCTGCCCGTACACATGGGGCATGGCCCCGAGACAGCCGAATGGTGATCGGTCAAATTTGAAGCCGCGAGCGGGAAAGCAAAACCCTACGCTTTTCCAAAGGCTTCCTGGTTTTCCGTTAGCCCGGTAGCAGGAAGAGAAAATATCTCCACGCAAGAGTAGTTTAACAAGGTTTTAACGACAAAAAAAAATATTAGAAATAAAAACAAGCACAGCAACAATGAATACATTACTATGGAATGGTAACTAAAATTGACACCGCTTCTCCCAGCAATTCAGCACCGGTTGAACCATCAAGCACCATGGCGGGGTTGGGAAGTGCCATAAAAAGGAAGGGAAAAGGGGGGGTGCGTAACATGTGCAAACACAAGCTTACAGGAATCCAGAGGCTCTAACTCATATACATATGATGCCCCATCCCACAAAGGCGGAACTGCCAGCCCAAACTCATAAATGCGTTTTCCCATACACCACCGTGGGTTTATATTTACTCATACACCACCGTGGGGTCATCACCCCTATCTATATCTCTATATCTCTCTCTCTCTCTCTCTCTCTCTCTCTCTCTCTCTCTCTCTCTCTCTCTCTCTCCTGTGCATGTAACAATACATATTTCCAGTGTTTGAATTTGAACAGTTTCACAGACAATTAATACTTCACATCATGAAACACGACACACAAAATGATACACTGGCTTGACCATAATAAACCAGATAAGATAGCACGTCGTGGTCAATGATCCAAACACCCTTTTGGCGGTCCGAAGTCAATCATATACCACGAGTTATCCTGAGGCAGAGACGAAAGACACTCGATTACAATTCTTGTATCCATTGATGAATTTGAACACTCGAGGATGCGAACCGTGGCCTACGTGGAGCAGTTACATCTTCTTATACGTCAGGGACCTCAGTAGAATCAAGTAAGTGGCAGTAAAAGCTGGCGATGCGTTACATTTTATTGTCGGCATTAAAGTTTAAAACTGATACAATGAAAAAGGTTCCTTTCCAGGTGATAGATCAAAGGCTCCATTAGGATGGTACAAGTCTTAAATACGCTCCTAATTATAATTGGACTAAATACCACGTGATTGTGCCGAATATGACAAAATAATAATCGCGTGATTGACTTCTTAAAGTCATGTGATCCCCAAAAACAGGCATGATTTTCAAAAAAAATTTAAAGGGTGTTTAAAATGCCTCCACTCCATTCACCAAGCTTGGGCCCTGTTTACATTTGGGTTGCATTTAAGATTCCAACTGGACCCCAAGACCAACAGCAACACTCCATCCGAAACCACCACCAACCTCTCACAACATTTTCTTTAGTAACACTTCCGCCTCAAGTACACTGTGTACGGAATGCCATCGTTGCATGCCTCCCATGCCTGGACCCGGCGTCTGATCATCAGGGTTCACCCAGACGGCAGAGCGCAGCCCAGCTGTTAGGGATCCGCTGATGTCACACTCCCAGCTGTCTCCCACCATGACGGTGCGTCCGGGCAGGACGTCGAGTTGTTGGCAGCACTGCAGGTAAGCAGCGGGAAGAGGCTTCTCGGCTCCGAGCTCAGCCGCGACGCAGACCGCATCGAAGAAACGGCTGCAGGCACAAGCATTAATCTGCATCCAAACACATTTGCGTTCGAAGTTACATCTTCGTGCTAATACAGCAATGTGCACGTTTAAGGCACGACAGAGTCGTGACGTTTCCTGCAAAGCCCACAAGTTCCTTCGTGGTTTTCACAAGTTTCGTTATGGTTTTCATACCTGCCAGTTTGCTGAAATGCGGCTTGTGGGCAAGGAAATATCGAGCAAGAACTTATGGTCTCCAAAGAACAGTCACCGACTGTTAAGCTGCTCTTACGATTGCAGTGATCGGAGATTGCAATGGAATTATATGATGTTTTAACTAATTAGATCCCAGTGGAAGAGTCTTTAAGTGGAAGACTTAGACTCACACAAACTTGAAGACCTACCTTATCTCGCTGTGTGCTCGCCTCGCCGTTGGTAAGCAGGCCGAGGCGAAGACCTTCATCACCGCGCAGCCTCACCAGCATTTCCTTGGTCTCAGGCAACAGCTTGAGGTGAGCGAGCCGTACCTGCAGCCACTTCTCAAAACACAGTTTGGCTAATAACAGGCACTGTTCCTCTGGCCTACCAGCAGCTTCGTGAAGGGCAGCCAGCCACAGGTTTCTGCGCCACTTGTCCGAGCAGAGATTTCCAGTCGGATCTGAGGGCTCTTTGGCAAGTCTTTTTGAAAAGCTTGCAAGTACGGAATCTACCTGGCAGTTGAAGCCATGACTGATCAGCAACAGACGCACCTGAGGAGATACAACCATTCATGCCAAAAGTAAATTATTATTAAACAGTTGAAAAGGTGGTGGTGGTGGTGGTGGTGGTGGTAGATGGGAAAAACATTTTTTTGCCAAAGTGTAATTTTGACCCTTGTTCCCTTCCCTTCCCCATCCTCACAAATAATTATTTAATTTAACAATTTCACGGCTGTACTTGAGGTCAGCACAGAGTTTTAATGAGCAGTATACAACAGCTGGAACCACTAAACCTGCAACAGAAGCATATCACACCAAGTTGGTACTACTGTACAGTCAATTACTGAAACTAGCAGAGTACCCACCCTCCGGGCGATCTTGTTCCAAGCATGCAACATGTTCTGAAGCATACCTTTATTTGGGTGGTGTATATGTAATGGACAGCTTCCTCAATCGCTCCCAAAAAATAAATTATATCCCAGGTTATGTGCATGAAGCAAAAACATCCCTACTGATTACAATTCAAAACACCTCACTGCGCTGGAAAGCCTGGGGACAGGAACAATGCTGGAAACTGTAAAGAGTGGAGACTTATAATACCCTCTCCCACCTCGAGGCAGTGCTACACGATACACATTTACGGGGAGCGTATGCATCCCCTCCCTCACCCCCACCCTCCAAGACCACTGGCAAAGATAAAAACACCCCAATACATTAATTGGGGTCATGCTGATCCTATGGAGCAAGTCTGGATATAATTGGCCCAGAACTGCAGTAGTCGTGGAATACACACACACACACACACACACACACACACACACGCCCGTCCATGAATTTTAGTAGGAATTGAGCCTCAGGGAGACACTTTTTCGAAAACGAGGTGATAAATGAGCTTATGCCGAGTGATTGATGCATTTCTCATGAGTTCTGATCAGAATCATTTGTCTGCAAGGATAATGATATATAAATATATATTACAGACATTAAAATTATTAAATTTTCCTGACTTGGACCAATGCTGTGATGACATCATCATGACAGAGTCAGGTCTGCTAACCCCAAGGGCATCAAGCGCAGTTCATGTGAGGCAAGTCAAAAGCTGTCACCAAGCAGATGAAAAGTGAAGCTACCGACCTGGTGTCACCCTTGTTCGGGCTCATCAGGGGCTTCAGGGCAATATCCACTTGGTGACTTTTATATAAAATATATAACCAGTATGTATGTATGTATGTATGTATGTATGTGTATATATATATATATATCGATATTAAAGAAAGACCCACCCACATCTCTCACCGAAACTGCTGTGTAAAGCAACCAAGAGGGGGTGTGTGGAATTGGGATTCTCATGTGTGTACTACTTGTGAATGTCTTTATAGTTGTGAAGAAACTCTTGGAAGGGTTTGATACAGCATAGCACTTACCTTGTGTAGGCATTCTTGGTTGCTTTACGCAGCATTTTCAGTGAGAGGAGCATGGGAGGTGTTCATGTATATGTATATACATATACACACACATACACATACACATATACATACACATATATATATACACATATATACATTACACATATATATACATACACACACATATATATACATTACACATACACATATACAACACACACACACCTTGTATAACACAAGCGACGTTTGAAAAACAGCATATCAGGGAGGGGGTTGACGACAGGGAAAACACCGTCACGTGATTAAACAAACACCGTCACGTGATTGATTAAACACCGTCACGTGATTAAACAAACACCGTCACGTGATCTCAGATCGATTTCCAAACACACCCAGAATGTCATGTCGTGGATCACGACAATGATCACCAGTGTTGCTGGTGAAGGTGAAGGTGAAGGTGAAGGTGAAGGTGAAGGTGAAGGTGAGTTCCGATCTGCGTCCGCGAACAGGAAGAACAATGGATGAACCCATGACGTTGATCGTGGTGTGGTAACCACTCGTTGTTTCACACGGCGGTTAACTCATAGTCACCATAGGAATAGCTCAATGAACGTCTCGGGTTCATCCATTGCAACGAGCTCGACCTGAGCGGGAAGTGTCGGACGGACGAGCGGGACACGGAAGTAATAATTTACCTTCCATGAGCTGGTATTTTAATTTACCTCTTGGAAAGCAAGTCTGTCTGCGCCCCTCGTGTCGATGAGCGTGTTGTCCAAATCGAAGATGACGGCTTCCAGGGTTTCGTCTGTCGATGCCATCTCGACTTGTCACTGATGACTTGGATACGTTGAAGTGACGTCAGTGACGCGTCGGGATCGGCCACTCCACCCCGTGTCGCGATTCTGAATGTTTTAACGTCAAACGCTTCGGTCTCCACTGTCTACATCCCCCCAGGCCTACCCGTCCCCCTCCGCCCAGCGAGCCCTACCGTATACCCCTCCCCGCCAGCGAGCCCTACCCGTATCCCCCTCCGCCCAGCGAGCCCTACCCGTATCCCCCTCCGCCCAGCGAGCCCTACCCGTATCCCCTCCGCCCAGCGAGCCCTACCGTATCCCCTCCCCCCAGCGAGCCTACCCGTATCCCCCCTCCCCCAGCGAGCCTACCGTATCCCCCTCCGCCCAGCGAGCCCTACCCGTATCCCCCTTCACCCAGGCCTACCCGTACCCCCCTCCCAGCCTACCCGTATCCCCTCCCCCCAGCGAGCCCTACCCGTATCCCTTCACCCAGGCCTACCCGATCTCCTCCCCCCCAGCCCGACCCCTTTCATCCTACTCCATCACTACTCTACCCCACTCCCTCCAACCACCACTATCGCTGTCCTCCTCCAGCCACGTTAGTGTTATGTTTATTTATTTATTTATTAAAACGAGGTAATTCGACAATCGTTTAATGTGATGTTAAAAGGATTAAAGTTGAGAAAATTCTTCCTTGTAGTGAGGAAGGAATGAAAAGGAAAATCTATTTTTTCCTCCATTTGTGTGACTAGTGATGAATCCGTCCTGATGGAGGGATTAACAAACAAGTTAATTCACTCAGAATGTACCTGTTTTACTATGACGTGTAATACCAACCCCACCCTCTCCCACCGTGAGCGACTCCGGATGCCATAGACAGACAGACTTGGGGTTCTCTCCTCACCCTGAACCCCCAGGACGATGATCGATGATTTATTTTATCTTTTAACAATCTAAAACCTTCCTGGGCAGACACCGAGTACAACCACCAGTTTTCAACTCATTCTGTCCAAGTACAGTAGTTTGTTCAGGAGTGCACAGAAGTTAAACAAACACATGAACAAACAAGATGCACGTCATGCATGCTGCCAAACTTGTGAAATCAAACTAAACTACAAGGGCACTCGGTGGAGCGCACACCTCCACCACGTGATGCCTGATCCACAAGAACATATCGGGACCAATACATTTTTGAAATACCATGCTATACAGCACTGCATCGCTTTTGGCCCGATCTCTCAATGGTGAAGAATCACTTTAAAAATTAAATAAATCTCGTATTCAGATCAGGATCCGGATCTTCACCAAAACTGAATCGATTCGTCCTTGTCAGACACCCAACCTGTCTACCAAGTTTCGTCCAAATCCGTTCACAACTTTTTGAGATATCGTGCTATATGTCATTTTTAGCCCGATCTCTCAATGTTGAAGAATCACTTAAAAAATTAATTATCGTAGTCGTATCCGGATCTGGATCTTCATTGAAATCTAATCAATTTGTCCTTGTCACACACCGAACCTGTCCACAAAATTTCTTCAACCTCACAGAGTACCCAGCCTTCGGGGTGGGTGGTGATTGTATTGTAAGAAGAAGACTCTATAGAGTCTCAACCAGGGGGAAATTTCCCCCCCTGGGGGGAATTTTAGGGTTTCAAGGGGGAATTGGCACCACAGATTGGCAGACTCAAACTGTTGGAATATTGATCTTTCTACAAACTACAATTCTACAGATTGTACATAATCTTCAGGACATCACACTTTATTGAATAAGGTGTGATGTCCTGTAGATTATGTACAATCTGTGGAATTGTAGTTTGTTTTAAATTTAATCTGTGACATTCAATAAAGTTTATTGAATGTCACAGATTAAATTAAAAATAAAGATAAATATTTCACTTTTTTATCTGTGGAAATATTCCATTTATAGTTAGTTATCTTTGACTTATTCTTGTTTTTTTATTCACAGAATTTGGAGCCCATCATGAGTGTCCAAAAAAAGAGGGTACGATGATTCATATATTCAATATAGATTCACATCCATCATCATTAATGGAGAAGACAGGCCTCAATGTGTTATTTGTAGCAAAGCTTTGTCAAATAATTCTATGAAACCAACAAAGTTGAAGCAACATTTAACAGAATGTTCATCCTCAACACAAGGACAAGGACAAAAGCTTTTTTTGAACGTCATGGGAATGCTCTCAAAAAGATGAACTGGATTCAACAGGGGCATTCCAACAAATGAACCAAAAGGTTATTGAAGCTTCTTATGTTGTAGCACTGGAGATAGCAAAGCAGAAAAAAAAAACACACAACATTTGGGGAAACTTTGATCAAACCTTGTGCTCTCAAAATGGTGGAAATTGTGTTGGAAATGGATTGGAGAAAAAAAAAAACTTGCAGCAGTTTCACTATCCAACAGTACTGTTCAAAGGAGGATCAGCAACATGGCCATTGACATCAAGGATCAAGTTGTGCAGGAGATCAAGTCTGCAGCATTTGGCTTATTTTCAATTCAACTTGATGAAACGACTGATGTGGCATCATGTTCCCAGTTGCTGGTGTTTGCAAGATATGTTCACTCAGGTTCATTTAAAGAGGAGTTTTTCTTGTGTTCTCCTCTTGAAACAACTACCAAGGCCTCAGATATTTTGGAAAAGGTTTTATCTTTCTTTGACGCAGAAAATCTTTTGTGGGATAATGTGTGTGGGTGCTGTACAGATGGAGCACCAGCTATGTTGGGGACAAAATCTGGATTTCATGTTTGTGTGAAAAAGCGAGCTCCAAAAGTGA
>CM068965.1:59670371-59686428 GCA_035128595.1 Eptatretus atami | reverse complement strand
CAAGTAAATGTATATGTACTAATATAGAAAAAATAAAAGATTTTCAATATTACTGTATGTATATGCATATTATTTCGAATGCACCTTTTGAGTCAGACAATCTTGGAAAGGGGGGTTATGACATTCTGACATATGGTGAAAAGGGTGCATGGGGCAAAAAAGGTTGAGAACCACTGCTATAGATGTTTGTGTGGTACGCATCAAATGGGATCTAATGGGTCTCCAAGTCTAAAGGGCCAATGTTGTTGAAGAACTGAATAGGTCTAAATATATCAAAGGGTATTTTCCAAAAGTAGTTAGGGTTTAAATGGTCTAAGAAGGGTTTAATGGGTATAAAGATCGAATCAAAGCGATGTAAAGGTCTTCAGGAGTCTAACGGGTCTTAAGGGGTCTAAAATGATCGAAGGGGTATAAAGGACTAAATGTTTAAAATGTATGTTCGAATAGTCTGTAACCTTTTGACCTCAAAAACAATTGGCTTCCAGCTTGTGACGACCTACACCAGGTGATTAAGAATTGGTGAAGATCGGAGTAAAATTGCAACCTGTAGTCGATTGACGTAGACAGACAGACAGAATAACAGACCAGACCAACAAATATACAGTAAGGTGTAGATGTATGAAGGGGTGGTGTTCCTCAAAATGGGCACACATGTCGAATACCTGTGACCCACAGAACGGCGCGAACCGCGTTATTCAAATTTTACCGGGAAATACGTTAACCGCATAACTCTGAACCCGCAGATAATGAACACGACTTGTGAATCTTCATTTTCCCAAGAACCAAACCTTACCATCATTGTAAAATAATTGAATTGTGCACAAAGCCTTCGAGGCCACAAATCGTTGAGAATACCAATCCCGGAGAGGAATTTGTTTCAGGTACCAGCACACAATGGCCAACTCTAAACGAAAGACACAACGGGATCTTTCAAATCCACCAGGAGCCTGAACGGGACACCCCGCTTGATGTCCAATCCAACCGACGGCATACTCGTTGATGCATTACCTTGCCTGCGAAGCACCAATGCGACAGTTTATAGTCCGTTCAGGAATCGAACCTTGACTTGAGGGTCAAAGGTGATCGTGTTACTGTCTCTGCACCACCACATCTGATTTACTTGATACTCACCAGTGACATTTACTGGTTAATAATCTTGGTTAGTCAATACCTACGTTTGGGTAAAACGTAATGCTTTAATTGCTTCTTCATAATTACTGGAATCGAAAAGGTGAAATAATCGTAAAAAATAATATATTCCTCTGTCCACGATAGATGTGAACCCACGATTATGTTTGATCTCAATTAATGGTCTCCACCAGTCAGGGAGTATCGACATCACTTGCAAGCAGCCAATAAAAATGCAACTAGCCCCTCACACAGCCCAGCCCAGCAGCAGCCTCTCACCACTCGTCCACGATACCACGTGAAGGAAGCAGTCACACTTCCTTTGTCCGGGTATTCATCGGTGTGAACAATGAAAATGTTTTTGGCCGGATCCAATTTTTATTGACCCTGAACTGCCCGGGTCCTTGGCGAGTAAATGGTCCCATTTTGAACTTTGTGTGACCGGTGCTTTGGGAGGAGATGCAAAAATGACAAACATTTGATGTTCCCCTCGCCGAAGGAGAGGGGATTGCATGTGGGTCTGTGTTTGTCTGTCTGTTTGTTTGTTTGTCCGCACAGAACTTTCGCGTTTTTCTCCGCAACCGCTTATCGGATTGAGAAGAAATTTTCACCATTGGTGCGACTTCTCATGTGGAATGTTTTAATGATGATGACGTCATAGGTCACGTAGTGTGGCAGCGATGTTGAGAAAATGGAAAACTTTGGACCTTTGCATCTCCAAATCCACACCAAGGAAAAAATTGAAACTAGGCACATAGCAAGTACTCCTCATGGGAAACGAGTGACTTTTATGATGTCATAGGTGCTCTCGTTATGATGTCATAATTGCATATGTAGAACGCCACATCTGATCAGTATGAGCATTTTTCAGGGTCATCTAGGGATAAAATGGTACACAAAATTTTTTGATGACATCGGTCACATGTTTTGGCAGCCATATTGGATTAAAAACATAAAAATATTCTCCAGAACGGCTGGACAAATCGAGGTGAAACTTCACACAAATGTTCCCCAAAGCATGCGTGTACAAGGTAATTAAAGAATAATTGATGTCGCGTGGCTTGGCAGCCATATTGCATTTAAGAAAAATATTAGACGTTTTCTCTGGAACCGCTTAATCAATTGACGTGAAACTTCACATTTGTAATCTAGTTGTGATGGGGAATAAATGTTTTAAATTTCAACTTGATCGGACACATGGTCTGGCAGCCAGAACTATTTAATTTTTTATCTGGGTTTTTTGATTTTTTTTGTGAATAAGGCTCACTTGGCTCTGCCTGGATGGGTTTGAGGGAAGAGGAGTATCAGCTGAAATGTAAATCCTATCCAGGTTCCTCCTGATGACTTCATCTTTGCTTGTTTGGGTTCCTTCTGAATGCAGGACTGTACCTATTTGGTCTTCCATTTGATTTGAATTGAATTTATTTTCATCCCATTCTGAATTAAATTGAATAATAATAATGATTAAAAAAAAACTTAATGGGTCAGGGTAGGTGGCCAATCAAAGCGGGACGTCTTGGTACCCGGTCATCACTGCCAGCAGTTATAAAGTGGCAGTTCTTATTACATCTTATTAATTACGTAACATCAGTACACAAACACCACACAAAATAAGTCCTGGCGAGGGTCTGAAATCTCCGATTGCTTTTTTTCTTGTTATATAATAGATTACTTTGGTGTAAAATGCATTTTTAGGCCATACCTCGTCATTCCAGGTTTAATGACCCCGTGAATTGGTATAATTGCTCGAAAGGAAACGATACGACAAAAATTTCTCTTAATACCCTGCTTCCCTGGATCTTTCCATTCAGTATGTACCTCATATAACATCAGCAAGCCCTCAAAGTGTGCACAATCACCTTTGAGGTGTCTAACCTGGGTTTGAATCCTGACCCCACTATAAACGATCACACTGGTGTTTCACATGCAGGTTGAGGCATCAAGGAGTGTGCTGTCCATCGGCAGGACTTTAAGGCGGATTACCCGTACGTCAGCACTGGATGAAGATCCCAGAGTTTCATTCGTGAAAAGTGGGCAGGTTATCGCCAACACACTGAACAGATTACAAACTCCTGCCATGAGTCACTGCTGGGAAGGCAACATAAACCAATCAGCAAAACCTTTGTTCCAAGAACTCAGCATCACCAGAGTACGATACATTGATGATGAAGGACAGCTCCTTATAACCTCCGCCACCAAAAGGCAGATGGAGGTTATATTTTAACCTGTTCGTATGTGTCTGTCTGTTTATCTGTGAGCAGGATATCTCAAAAAGTTATGGACAGATTCGGATGAAATTTGGTGGACAGGTTGGGTGTGTGACATGGACGAATCGATTCGATTTTGATAAATATCCAGACCAGATACGAGAATTTTATAAAGTGATTCTTCACCATTGAGAGATTAGGACCAAAAACGATATATAGCACGGGATCTCACAAAGTTGTGGACGGATTATAAAACAAGGTGGATGAATTGAGTAAGTGACAAGAACAAGCCAATTACATTTTGGTTCATGTCCAGATGCATATCCGGCCTATCAATGGGATACAAAACGTAAACTGTTCAACCTGGCGGAGGTATGCGCTCTACCGAGTGCCATTCTAGTTACAATGGACTGTTACTATAATTAAAATAAAAAAATAGAAGGAAACTTTGGCTTTTTAATCCGTTTCCCAGATTAACACATTGCAGTATTCCTGGTAATGCAACAAAATGAAAAGTTCATTGGTGTATCACAATCTAATCACTTGTTTATTACAGTGTGAATAATTCTCTGCTTCATAGCCTTTGTAACCAATAAGACCTGACTTTAGTGATTGCAATTATTTAGCAGAATATTTGAGATTAGCCTGCTTGTAATCCTTTAAATAACTCGATTTTGCCAATGTTTCCTCAGATAAGTACCAAGCAGGTTCAAGGAAGAGTCTGATATCACAGCTCCTTGATAGCACTTGTGTAATGAGAAAAAAATAAACAGGATTAAAAATAATTTTGATTTGTGGCATATCGAAGGATGAATGCTTGTTTCAAAGAAATAAACGTTCAAGGCACCAAAATTTTTAAATAATACATTTCAAATTCATCATCTGTATTTGCAGTCTATCTGCAGTTTTATTTCATACTTCCAAAAGGATGCTTGGAAGGACCACATACAACCGACCATTCGTTGTCCAACTACAACTGTATAGATCATGTTTACACAAAGTGAACAATCGATGACAGGGGAGAAAATATAGAAAATAGTCAGACAATGCACATGAAGGTCACAGGGAAACATGACCTTTCAGGCCTCTATTTTTATTAAGACATGGTACTGATCAAACCCTAAGGATAAGTTGTGGGTCAAGAAGGAGGAGGGAGTGGATCAGCCTGGACTGAATGGTCACAGGAAGCATCAAATCCTCACGATCTCTCCAGAGATACAAGGCAAGGGAAGATTTTCTCCAGTGACAGGGGTAGGTGGGCGCTGCACGATGAGACGAGCGAAATTTCCACCGACATGACCTTTGGTCAACCTCCCAGGGTTTATGCAGAAGCAACCAAGTACCTCCTGAGCACAGCAGCAGATGGGGCACATTGGCATATATCAATTATGATTTGAAAATGATTGTGATGGAGATATGAAACCTTTTTTCATTTTAAGATAACTGCGGAAAAAATTACTCCTCTTATGACATGTCTCGTTTCTATCCAAAGAACAAGTGACAATTCGGTTGATTTCATAAAACATGGTGGATAATAAAGAAACAGCAGGTTATTATAACTGACAGGTCAGAGAGCCTCCACGTTATAAAGTTACACTCGCCTCTGATCCAGTTGATCTCCCAGAGGAACTGGGTCCAGTTAAAAGTGCCATTGAATACGGTACGAGCAGGGGACAGTGCATCATGGTACATGTACTTCTTCAGATGGAACATTAGGCTAGATGTCCTGTCTGCAATATGGACTCCAAAGACCCATGTTATCTGTTGCATAAATAGGTATTTCGGCTCGTACTCTGGATGTATTCCAAATTTTCAGTACTAGTGAAGAACCTGTCCTTATGGATGGGTCAATTCACTCAGAATTGACGTATTTTAGCACGAATTGTAACAACCCCTTTTACCGGGAGTGGCATTATGCCATACACATTTACAGAGAGAATTGGGGTCCTATCCCCATCCTGAACAGTCATGCACGCATCTGGAGCTGAACCAAAATCAAATCGGCTTGTTCTTGTCACCTAACAAACTCATCCACCTAGTTTTATTATAACCCGTCCATAACTTTTTGAAATATCATACTACATATCGTTTTTGGCCCCATCTCTCAATGGTGAAGAATTACTTCAGAAATTGAAAAATTCTCGAATCCAGATCTGATCTTTTGTTTTAAAATTACCGACACCACCTCCCTACCCCCCTCCCCACCACCCCCCAGGGTCAATGGATTCTCTTTTTTTACCAAATCCAAAACTTTCCCATGCACACCCCAAGTACAGCCACCAGTTTTTCAACTCATTCTGTCTCATGGTTCAGGAGTACATAGAAGTCAAAAAACACTTTTCTAATGGATGGATGGATATGATGGTGATGATGATAGCACTTGGTTTTCCATCTGGGCTCATCAGCAGCCTTCCTGGTGAGTAACCAGATACATTCCCCTTAAGCAAGGCTTTCAATAGCAAAACTGCTGATTTTTCCAGAGCATTAAGACTACCATTTATATCAAACGGATCTGATACTTCACATGGTTTCCATGTCTACATTTCACTCTTCTCAAACACAGTCAGCAAGGGGATAATCGAGAGCAGGTAGATTACATTAATGTTCAGTCTATGCACTGACCTGATTTTCTCCCAAACTTTATATTAAAAGTAATACACTGAGAACACTATCATGTGAAACATAAGGCTGACAAATGTTGATTAGCTTACTCGTTAGTTACGCTTGCTTTGATTCAGTAATCAAAATTAATACCGTAATAAGAGTCTCAACCTGTCTCATTTCCAATCTCCTCCCTCACAGCTTTGAGTGAGTGTTGCCACAAGGATTTGGAAGAAATACACACACACACACACACACGTATGTGGACACCCCTTCTAATTAGTGGATTCTGCTATTTCAGCCACACCCATTGCTGACAGGTGTATAAAATCAAGCACACAGCCATGCAATCTCCATAGACAAACATTAGCAGAAGAATGGGCCATACTGAAGAGCTCAGTGACTTTCAACGTGGCACCGTCATAGGACGCCACCATTCCAACAAGTCAGTTCGTCAAATTTCTGCCCTGATCGAGCTGCCCAGGTCAACTGAAGTGCTGTTATTGTGAAGTGGAAATGTCTAGGAGTAACAACAGCTCAGCCGCAAAGTGGTAGGCCACACAAGCTCACAGAACGGGACTGCCGAGTGTTGAAACACGTAGCGCCGAAAAATCATCTGTCGTCGGTTGCAACACTCACTACCGAGTTCCAACCTGACTCTGGAAGCAACGTCAACAAAAGCACTGTTCGGCGAGAGCTTCATGAAATGGGTTTCCATGGCTGAGCAGCCGCACACAAGCCTAAGATCATCATGCACAATGACGAGCATCGGCTGGAGTGGTGTCAAGCTCACCGCCATTGGACTGTGGAGCAGTGGAAACACGTTCTCTGGAGTGATGAATCACGCTTCACCATCTGGCAGTCCGACGGATGAATCTGGGTTTGGCAGATGCCAGGAGAACGCTACCTGCCCGAATACATAGTGCCAACTGCAAAGTTTGGTGGAGCAGGAATAATGGTCTGGGGCTGTTTTTCATGGTTCAGGCTAAGCCCTTAGTTCGAGTGGAGGGAAATCTTAACGCCACAGCACACAATGACATTCTGGACGATTCTGTGCTTCCAACTTTGTGGCAATAGTTCGGGGAAGGCCCTTTCCTGTTTCAGCATGACAACGCCCCCGTGCACAAAGCGAGGTCCATACAGAAATGGTTTGTTGGGATCAGTGTGGAAGAACTTGACTGACCTGCACAGAGCCCTGATCTCAACCATATCGAATACCTTTAGGATGAATTGGACCGCCGACTGCGAGCCAGACCAGCCTTCTCAGAAGAGTGGAGGCTGTTATGGCAGTAAAGGTTATGGCAGTAAAAGGGGGGACATATTATTAACGCCAAATTTTGGAATGAGATGTTGGACAAGCAGGTGTCTAAATATATATATATATATATATATATATATATATATTATATAATATATATATATATATATATATTTATATATATTGTTACGGCTTCTGGAAATTCGCAAACACCATAAAGTCCGAGGTGAGATATATTTCTTAAGTACATGTGTAGTTAGCCCAAACCCATTGTATAGAGGAATTAATGTGATTCATTCGGGTGCGATCCTTTGAGTTAGGCGTTTTCTGTTCTACTTTGTTTTGATACAAACAACAAACAACAGCCAGCAGCAAAAACCTACCTTCACCACTCGCCACAAACCTCACATCACCGCATTCCAAACGAACCATGGCCATCGAACACGCCGAAAACCCTACACCTCTCTCTACGGCCATTCCACCACCTGTGGACGCCGAGCGTCGAGCTGTCTTCAGCGAGACACGCGAGACGCGAGTGCAGATGGCGGGTTTTCCGAGGAGATTCGGATCAGGAATGATACAGCCCACATCTGATCCACCCAATCAGGAAGCGCGGGGCGGCTTGGCCCCGCCTCCAGACGCGCCTGAAGAAAATGGCATATGCAAATTTGAGGATCAGGAATGAATCACGCCTTTTTCTCCGTCCAATCGGCGAGCGTGGCTCCGCCCCTGAGGTCGTTTGGATCCGAGATTTGCATATGGTGGGTTCCCGAAGCCGATAAAAAGGCGAGCGCAGTGAGGGCAGTATGAGCAGTGTCGGTGGAGCAGCAGATCGGTGAGAGGTCAGTTGGGCTGGGTCGTTGGAGACGGAGCTCGAGGAGATCGGTGAGGCGAGATCGTGGGGCAGACGGCTGCGAGGCGAACGGCTGAGGTGGACCTGGAGGCTCGCGTCGCGGGATTCGAGCAAGCAGCCATACTCCTCCCCAGAGCATCAACAATTCCCCCTTTTCCCCGCGCTGGAGAGAGTGCGACAAGGGGCCCGTTCCATTACACAGCAGGTGCCCACGGAACCGCCGTGCAGCGACTTCTGCGGCTCGCCACGAGGCGCGGTAGACACTTCGGTCTCGTGGGCTGGCCGCTCATCCAGGTCCACGCGCATTAGGCCCGGGCCAGCTGACTCCCTTGCCTTTGAGGGGTTTTTTTTGCTTGGTGTGAATGCGTGTTGTGGCCGTGTCTTGTAAGGTAGAAACTGTATAAGTGGTCCGTGTGTCGTGTAGTCGGTTTTAACTCTTTTATATGTGCATTTCTTTTGTTCTATGTGATATATGTGCAATCGTTAATTGTGACTGTAAAACTGTGCTTGTGTGCTCCGCGTGCCGCGGAATAAATGTGCATTGTGTGAACTGTTTTCCCGTTTCGCTTCGTCTTTCTTTAATTGAACCTCCATCGCTTCACGTAAAGGTTGTAGTGGGTGCAAAACGCCGGTAATAATCTGAACCGTCGAGGTCGACGATAAACAGCGGTATCCCGATAGTACGGAACGGCCCGCCCAAGCGGCTCGTGTCCGAGTCGACCTGCGGCGAGGTACGATGGCCGGTTTACCATCGCGTGGGTACTTAGGTAGTCGATTTGGCGAACAACCCTATCCTACGCGGGTGGCCGATTGGCACGATTGTGGAGGTCGAAAGGCCACCCGTGACTGGATCCCGGCGTTAGCCGGGAGGGTCACGACTGATTGTGTCCGTGGGCGAGGCGGTCGCGGTTCGAGTCGCGTGGCGATCGCACGCCGACGGGCGCGAATTCGCAACACTGGTGTCAGAGAGCGGGAAAACAAACCCTCCGTCTCCCAGCTAAATTCACGGGAATCGGTCAGGGTGAGGAGGACCCCCGATTCCTCTAAATTACGAGAATTAAATTAACCCCTTACGTGGAATAAGATGGCGTCTCAAGGCGAGCGGGAGCCGGGGTAGTAGAGATGTATATGTGTAGTGATGTAGAATCATGGTCCAGGATGAGACCCCATGCAGGAAATGCTTAATGAGCAGGAACAATTTCCCCCCAACTGACCCAGGGCCCGAAATGGCGCGGCGGGGCAGAGGCCGCGGTATGACACCCCACGCCTCCGTCAAAGTCCTTCCAGTCGCGGCGGACCCGCGCTGAGGGTGAAGCGATTGCCGCGGACAACTTAACGTGGGCCAGGTAAACATGATTTTGCAGGCAATAAGCGGAATGAAGCAGCAAATGAGCGAAATGAAAAACGAAATGAAAAACGAAATAAAAGAGTGAAAAGCAGATGGAAACAAAACAAACAAAATGGAAGGAATGAATAACATTGAAAAAAAATGGATGGAATGAATAACGAATTGAACGAAAAATGGATGGAGACGCACTCAAAATGGAAACAAAACAAAACGAAATGAAGGAAGAAATAAAGAAATGCGGGGTGAAACGCAGAAATGGCCGGAGCCTGCAGGCGGCATGAAGGCAACAACAGCGAATGCGTAATGGCGACGCCACGTGTGGGAGCGAACGAGCTGGGAGGGGGTGCAACGGTTGTCAGGCCGCGGTGAAGGCGGTGAGAAAAAAATAATTCGGGAGACGTGTTGGGAGAAGCGTGGAGGTGACGGAAAAAGTGACGGTGAGAGGGGAAAAATTAATTGGGGTTACGGAGACGTGCACGAAGGAAATAAAATAGTGGAGTGTGAGAAAAGACTGCAAGACATGAAGAGAGAGTTGATAAGCTGGACGGGAGGTAAAACGAGACAGAGGAACTGGGAAGACTGATAGACAAACAAGGCAAGATGGAAGAACGTTAGAAGCCAAAGCAAGGTCGGAGTGTGCAGAGATGAGAAAGGAATTGGAAAAAAGCTTCTGAGTTACAAAACGAGCTGAGGATGTTGAGAGAGAAGAAGAAAGGAGAATGAGACGTTAAGGAACCAGCTGTACAGATCGAACAGCTGGAAGCAAAGGCCGATTGGGAATGAGATGCAAGAAAGAGTAATGATGGAAGAACGAATGAGACAGAAGAAGGAAATCGATCAATGGAAGGAAACACAGAGATTGCAGATGAGGAACAAGAAAGGTCTGAAAGAACAAGGATTACGACAGGAGAAAAGTCAGTCAGTTGAAAGAATAACGAGATTACAGAATGAGGAAAGAAAGAGTGGAATGAAAACTGAAAGAGTATGAATTTGAACTGAACGACAAAAGGAAAAATAGGTTGGAATACGAGGAGAAGTTGAAGGAGCAACGAATGAAGCAGGAAGGAGAAATCAGGAGATTGAAGGACAAGAGGATTGGAGAGGGAAGAGAGAGGAACAATGGATAGAAAACAAAGAACATGAAGCTGAGGTTGACCATTGAAAGAAAAGGCAAGGCTGGAGTGCGAAGAGGTAGAAAAGAACAGCGAATGAAACACAAAAGGGAAATTAACCACATGAGAAAACCATGAATGCAGAAGAAACAGGAGAAGAAACAAGGAAGTAATGAGACAGCAGCAATTGAAACCAAGAAGGAGATTAACAAATGAAGCAAACCATGAACTGGAGAAGGAAGAACGAAGAACAAGGAAGAGTTAAGACAGCAGCAAATGAAACAAGAGAGATTAACCAAGAAGCAAACATGAAACTGAGAAGGAAGGCAGGAGAGGAAGCAAGGAAGGGTAATGAGAGAACAGCGAATAAACACAGGAAGGAAATGAGCCAATTGAAGAAAGATAGATTGAAAGAGGAGCATGAGGAAAGTGGGAGAGAAACAAAACTATACGAGTTTGAAATTAATGAACTAGGGAGAGAATAGAAATTGAAGTCCAGAGAGATGGAAAAGCTCCAGAAAGAAACAGAAATGGAACAGGAGAGAAATGTATAGAGACCAGGAGATAGAGAAATAGAGGAGAGACTGCATGATAATGACGGGGTTAAAGGAACAGAACACACACACAGAGAGTGGGAGATATGGGGTGAGCTCGCGACTGGGTAGGGACCGGTGAGCAGCTGGATGGCTGCTTCAGACAGAGGGGAGGGAGTATGCCCTTGAGGCGAATCACGACAGGTGGTTCGGTCGTGCCAAGCGAGTTGAAGGGAGATGCTGGTGACAGGTGCACGTGTAGTTGGGGGGTACAGAGGCCGGGAACCTTGTGGGGAACAATCCCAGTGTGGTTGTGCAGGTGTGTGTTTGCGAGTTGTGGGAGATCGTGCTTTCCAGACGATGGTGTGAGTGAGACCCCTGTGCAAGTGGAAGGTTGGGTGTGAGTGAAGAGGGTCCGTGGAGGGAGACGTGTGTGTGGAGGTCTTGTATGTAGGGAAATGTCGGTCGGCATGCGTGAGCATGCAGCCGGTCTCGGTTGAATGTGAGTGTGTTGGAATGGAGTATGTGCGTCGTAAAACGCAGGTGTGCGTGGGGAACGGAAGACGAGCGGACAGAGGGAAAAGCCGGGTAGCGCGCGTAGCTGTTGTGGGGACCGCGCGGGTTCACCAGCAGCGAGCGCGCGGTCCGTGTGTGCAACGCACGAGACCCCACGTGCTCGTTGCGGGAGTGAAGCCGGTCGAAACGCCAGGTGGATTTGCCGATCCGCGGACGGACAAGTTTAGGCCGGATACGGATTTGGACTGGATGGTTCTCCACGCGAGCTTGTGTGAAGCTCCAACGGCAGAGAACATGTGTTCGCGTGGGAGCCCCTCGGAGTGCGAGGTTGTTTTTGGGGTGCGCAGGGTGACGTCATGGTGCACGTGGGTTGGAATCCGGCAGGAGGGTGAATCCTGCCGGATGGTACCGTCCAAGAGGGACGAGTACACGTGCAGCTGCATGACGTCACGGGAAAGGTGCAAGAGCGAGGCTGTGAGTTGCCGCGCTGGTGCTGCGCATAATTGGAAAGAAAAAATTAACAAAACAAGCCTCGCTTTCGGGTGCACAGGATTCCGGGTAAGGGTGAAAGACCCTGCCTGCACAGGATGGAACTAGCTAGGGGGAGGGTTAGCTTAGTTAGACGGCTCCATGGGGCAGGGGTAAGTCCTCATGGGGCTCGTGGAATGGATTAGTTAGAGGGTTTTAGTTGAGATTTTAGGTTGGGGAATGATTTTTTAGAGATTTGAGGACGGTGACAGACTTTGGATTGTGAGGGGACGTAGCTAGCTTATGTGTTAAATGGAACGTGCTGTAGTTTAAGGGACGACGTGGGAGCACGAGTGTTAGGGAGGCAGTTAGAAGGATGCAGGATCAGCGGTGTGTGTTGAAGAGTTGGAAAGTTTGTGAGGTGAGTACATGTTGAGTGAGTGAGGCCAGCGGGTCTGTGTGAGTGGAGCGAATGTGGAATGCATGGTGCGATGAGTGATTGGGGGAGGAGTGATCCCGCCAAGGGACCCCGGGGTCAGTGTAGAGTAGTTTGGGTAGTTAAATTGAACAAATGGAGGTCGTTTGTTGTTGGTGGGAGTGTAGGCTCGAAACTGTTTGGAGGGGTGCAGGAGCCTGTTGACGGCTGGGAGCGTGGTGCGAACGGTGAGTATGCTGAGTGGTACGGGCACGGGAGGCAGCCCGCTCGGTAGCCCGCCACAGGCCTGGCCTGGTGTGGTTGGGAGGTTGCCCGCGGGTGGGGCCGGGTCGTGATGTGTGGCGGGGTCAGGGGGGGGCCTGCCCCCGTGTATTCCGCCTCCGGGCCTCCGTCGTTAGGCAGGTAGGTGGCATGCGGGGTGTCGTTGGGGATCGGCAGAGGGTCGTGCTGCCAGGGGGACCGGTCCAGCCAGCGGCTGAAGGGCACGAGGGAAAATTCGAGGGCGAGGCCGAATTGTGTGACACCAACACAGGCGAGGGAATCTGGGTTTTTAGAACCAATAGTGTAAGCGAGAGGCGTTTTGAAGCCCGGGGTAGTTACAGTTAATGGTAGGGTAGATTAGGAAGTGTACCCCGCATCCTCCTTCTCTCGTTGTGGGCCGCTGGACCATTTGGTTTTGAGATCGTAGATTGGGGACATCTTGAGGCTTGGTTGGGCTCGGCACAGGATAGCTCTCCCTATTCCCCCCGGGAAGGAAGTAGGGTGGGAGAAGGTATAGGTGACAGAATAGGTTAGCCGAACAAGGACGATAGGGGGTTGGGGACGATTTATAGTGAAGTAGGGAAGTGAAAATAAAAACAAAAAATAAGTTGGGGGTTTGGTTACAAGTGGTGGTACGTGACAGGCAAGGCGATAGTGGAGGGAGACAGGTAGGTAGTCGAGCCGCTTCTGCGAGTGCGCACCCCCCGCCCCCACCAACCTGCCTGCACGGCAGGGTGCCGGCCAACTTCATCGGCAGCTGTTGTTTTGCTAACAAGCCTGTGCCGGCCGGATCGTCTGCTGTGTTTTGCTGCAAGGCCTGTGCGGCCGGATCGTCCGACGGCTGTTTTTACTGCAAGGCCTGTGCCGGCCAGTTCGTCTGCCGGCTGTGTTTGCCTGCAACGGCCTTTCTGCAGGCTATGTTGCCCTTTACCTTTGCAATGTCATGCCCATGCCCCTTTCACCAGCCCGTTCAATTTTGCTTTGCCCCCTTGTTCTTTCATGCGCGCCAGGATCCCAAGCAACAGTTTGCAAGCTGCAGGAATTGTCCTGTTGGCAGCTGCAACACGGGCCTGCAGTGGCGGCCGTGCACCGGTTTCCTTTTGATCTCTTTTTCTGCAGAGTCATTGATCTGGCCATGGTTAGTGTAAAATTATAAGGTTAAGGTGTTAAGTTGTATTGTAAAAATGAGTGCGCCCGGCATGTCTGTCTAGCGCCGGCAATTTTATTAAGTCGTCTGTTGAGTGGGTTGTTTAGTTAGTTACTCAGCCTCAGGTTATTTATTTTGGGACACGAATACCATGAATGTCGCACTCAGGGATCCGTAGTAAACGTACTAGGGAGAACTACACATGATGCAACGATAATTTGACGACTCGGGACGAGTCTGTAAAAGGGGAGGGGTAGTGTTACGGCTCTGGAAATTCGCAAACACCATAAAGGTCCGTAGGTGAGATATATTTCTTAGTACATGTGTAGTTAGCCAAACCCATTGTATAGAGGGAATTAATGTGATTCATTCGGGCTGCGATCCTTTGAGTTAGGTTTTTCTGTTCTACTTTTTTGATACAACAACAACAAACGCCAGCAGCAAAAACCTACCTTCACCATCGCTACCGCAACCCTCACATCACCGATTCCATAAGCACATGGCCATCGAACACGCGAAAACCTCACACCTTCTCTCTACGGCCATTCCGCACACTGTGGACGCCGAGCGTCGAGCTGTCTTCAGCGAGACACGCGAGACGCGAGTGCAGATGGCGGTTTTTCCGAGGAGAATTCGGATCAGGAATGATACACACATCTGATCCACCAATCAGGAAGCGCGGGGCTTGGCCCGCCTCCAGACGCGCCTGACGAAAATCGCATATTGCAAATTTGAGGATCAGGAATGATACACGCCCCCTTTTTCTCCGTCCAATCGGCGAGCGTGGCTCCGCCCTGAGGTCGTTTGGATCCGAGATTTGCATATGGTGGGTTCCGCGAAGCCGATAAAAGGCGAGCGCAGTGAGGGCAGTATCGAGCAGTGTCGGTGGAGCAGCAGATCGTGAGAGGTCAGTTGGGCTGGGTCGTTGGAGACGGAGCTCGAGGAGATGGTAGGCGAGATCGTGGGTGCAGACGGCTGCGGAGGCGAACGGCTGAGGTGGACCTGGAGGCTCGCGTCGCGGGATTCGAGCAAGCAGACCATACTCCTCTCCGAGCATCAACATTCCCCCTTTTCCCCGCGCTGAGAGGTGCGACAAGGGGCCCCGTTCACTTACACACAGCAGTGCCCACGGAACCGCGTGCAGGAATTCTGCGGCTCGCGCACGAGGGCGGGGTAGGACCTTCGGTCTCGTGGGCCTGGCCGCTCATTCCAGGTCACGCGCATTAGGCACGGCCAGCCTGATCCCTTGCCTTTGAGGGGGTCTTTTCTTTGCTTCGGTGTGAATGCGTGTTGTGGCGCCGTGTCTTGTAAGGTAGAAACTGTATAAGTGGTCCGTGTGTGTGTAGTCGGTTTTAACTCCTTTTATATGTGCTGTTTCTTTTGTTCCTATGGATTATGTGCAATCGTTAATTGTGAACTGAATACGTGTTGCTATATTGTGTGCTCCGCGTGCCGCGGATAATGTGGCATTGTGTGAATGTTTTCCCGTTTCGCTCGTCTTTTTTTAATGAACTCCATCCTGCTTCACGTAAAGGGTTCGTAGTGGGTGCAAAACGCCCGTAAAATATATACAACGTCGAGGTCGACGATAACACCGCTCGGTTATTCCGATAGTACGGAACGGCCCGCAAGCGGCTCGTGTCGCGGAGTCGACTGCGGCGAGGTACGATCGTCCGGTTTACACATCCGCGTGGGTACTTAGGTAGGTCGATTTGGCGAACAACTATCCTACGCGGGTGGCCGATTGGAGATTGTGGTGAGGTCGAAAGGCCCACCCGTGACTGGATCCCCGGCGTTAGCGGGAGGGTCACGACTGAATTGTCGGTCGGTGGGCGAGGCGGTCGGGTTCGAGTCGCGTGGCCGATCGAAGCCGACGGGCGCGAATTCGCAACAATATTATATACAGTCATACGCCGCATAACGACATTTCGGGCAACGACGGATCGCATATACAACGGTGGTCCATAATCGCATATACGACGGTGATCGCATATACGACGGATTGCCAGCTCCATTATAATGGAGCTGAAAAATTCTATCGCGAGTGATGCAGCCGACGTAGCGTGCCAGTGTATAAAAATAGAATACAATTATGTACAGTACATAATACTTCATAATGATTATAAACAACGACAGTGTGGCCCCGTTATAATGGGATCGCGAAAAAAGCAGGGTCGTGCTAAATCGGG